>VZTH01011899.1:364901-571785 GCA_013397815.1 Aleadryas rufinucha | reverse complement strand
GGGGCGGCCCCGGCGATGGAGCCTTAAACACTCCCCCACCGCTCAGCCGGGGCCACCGCCGCGGCCGCCCCTGCCCCGGGGCGGATTTCTGCGCTGTGTGCGGATGCCACAAGGGGTGAGTGGCAGCAGACGGCAAGGGACTGCAGGGCCGTGTGCCTCAGAGTTAACCCTGTGGGTGTGCACGTAAACCTCGTTAGCGAGCTTTGAGCCACTTTAGCGTCGAGTAGAGGAGACTCACAGCCCGGGAAAGAGCGTCCAGGTCTGGGCAGGGGTATTAGACGGCCTTGGAGGCCACGCCGATGTTTGGCGGTCCGTGAATGGGGCTGAGCTTGTGAACCTGAGACTGAGGGTGTGGGGTTTCTGTAGGGACCCCCAGTCCGGACCAGGCGCTGGGTTATCTGCACTGACTGCATGTGGTTTGGGCATCCCGGGGGCTGTGCTCGTACACGCACAGGAGCCGCGGCCTCGCTGCCAGCCCTCCCTGCACACAGGAACAGCTGCAGGATGCATCCGTGGGACTGGGAGGGACAGACCTCTGGGGTCTCAGCAACTCGGAGGCAAGAAGGAATCCCCCGTTTGCGGAGTCCTCTGGGTTCAGCAGCCACCTGTAACATCCTTACCATCAGCCTGAAAGGTAAAATAAAGATAACATTATTTTTATATTTGCATATAGGCAAATCAGCAGATGTCCGGGAAAGCCGAGGTGGCCTAAAAACTTCCCAGAGACTAAGAATGAAGAATCTTTGCACACATTTGCTTGCATAAACAGATAATGTATTTATTGCACCCAAGACATATTTGATTATGTCAATTTAGACTAATCACATGTTCTTCTAAATGAACATTTTTTATCCACACAGAAATTTATCCAGACAAATCATATTGTCTTTGGACGTTTGTCCAGGGTTTGTGATGTTCCACAGCCAAGGCAGAGAAGTAGCAATAACTCCAATAATTTCTGCAATAGTTTCTGCTTCCTCAGTTTGAGTTAATTTTCAGGACACTTTTAAAAAATAACGGAAAAAAAATCCACAGTAGGCTCTATAGATTTCTCTGTGGCTATATATATATGAGACACTAGACACTGCAATGCTGGTAACTTTAGGATTAGCAAAACATGTTGATGTGTGACAACAAAAGCAGAAGTGCAACAAAGGGCTTAGCAACTTAAAAATTAATTTCAGAAATATTTAACATTCATGCTGCTGGTGTGAAATCCTGACTGCTGTGGTGGGAGTGAGGTCAGCTCCCTACACAGCACATGGGAGTTCCCTGTACAGCTGAAGACACCCAGGCATCCCACTGCTCTGCTGCCACAGGTAGGAAAGAAGTGTCTGTGACTTTTGTTATAAATGAATCAGCCAATTTTATGATTAAAGGAATTTATTAAAATATAAAAATATAAAATATAATAAAGTCACGAGCAAAAGCAGCACCGAGCCCGGGGTCGGTACTGGGTGAACGTGGGTTCACGAAATCAGTTCTCATGAGGTATCTTTTTATACTCTTTTTGGCTTCGTTAATCTTTTCCTTCTTGCATATTAAAGTAGTCTTGTTGTTTCATCTGGCGATAGTTCTTGGGATCAATAGATGTATATCTTAAGCCTTCCTGGCGACACATATTATCTTATCATACATGCATATATTCATACTGAATGCATATCATATCTATATTGAATGCATATCGCTGGAGCCAGACGAGAAGTTTTCCTGGAATTCACATTCTTTTAAATGCAGATTTTCTGGTGGCTACATGTCCATGGTCCTTGTGTCCCTCTTTGCTTTAGTAAAAATGTTGTAATCTTTATTTTTAGCACAAATTATTTTTCACCATATATTACACTGTGAAGGAGTACTGACAGCTGAGGACACCTGACAGGCCAGGAAACATACCTGATATCCCACCTTTCTTCTGTGATCTTTCAGAGAACAAAGTGAGGAGGATGGGCCACCAGGACAGACTCATCAAACACTGGGCATTGAGGAAAATAAAAAAGGGAAGGCTACATTCAGTTCATTCTCTTGCCTGCAGAGCTTTGTACCTGCTTCCCTCCCTGTCCTAAGCAAAGGGTGAGTTGTGCAGAGTTCACCTACCATCTATCTTACTTAAACAGCAGAGAAAGGAATTCAAGGTTTACAAGGCCAGAGAGAGAGAACACGTGTGAGCGAGTACTGGCAGCAAGGCTCACCGGGGGCTGCTCTGTACTTCGTGTTCTTTAAACAGGCCTTGGATAGGATACAGAAATAGAAATGAGAACCCAAGGGCCATTTGGCAGGTGACTCCCACAAACACTAAATAACAATGTCATGGTCTTCCCTCCTCCCACGAGTGAAGGAGAAGTTGCACCTTTTCGGTAGGAAGACCGGACACAGCACAGCCAGTGCTGGAGCTGGATGCAGGCAGGGCAGGGCCATGACAGGGCCTGGACTGCCACAAAGCGGGCCAGGCTTGGGCAACGTGTGCCCTCTGCAGAGCATTCAGCACAAACACGTTCCCCCGGGATAACGACAAGCTGCCTCTCTGCCGCTGTCCTACCTTCTGGGAGCACAGGATTGTACAGAGCTTGTACAGAGTCCCAGAGAAATTCCTGCAAGTGATACAGTGGCTGCAGCATGATGCTGGCAGATGAAAATCGTTGGTAGGCTTCCCATCCCATCCCTTCCCCTTGGCAGGGCACCTCTCCCTGGACTCTCTGCCTTCTCTAATCCGAACCACCCTGGTACTGCCCCAAATGAAGGCACTACCAAAGTAGCTAAAAAAACCCCCCTTTAACAGCAAATAAACAAAACAATTATATTGAACTAGTTATTTTTTAAAGGAAAACTATTTTATTCAGGAATACAAATTGGGAAATTAAAATTATATGTAAACTGTGAGTGTTCAGGGATAGCCATATTTCCAGAGGTAAAGCAAAAAATACCTATGACCTCTTATATACAATCAGCAATACACTTCCAAAAGCAAACTTCACAAAGATTTCTCTAAGGCCCTGACAATTTTTAAGTTCTCCAGGCCAGTACTACATGAGCAAACTTGTTTCACTCATTCCAGAGCCCACTAGCTGTTAAAATTTTTGAATATTTTAGATATTATTCCTACTGCAGCTATTAAATAGTCCCAAACCCTGGGACTTTCCAAATCACAGTGACTTTTCAAAACACTATGTTAATCGGGAGTTTTCTTTTTTGTGACTTCTTTTCTCAGCTCTTTGGCTATTCTGTACAGAATGACCAGTACCTAAACAAGTAATAAAATATTCTAAATTGTTTATTGTGTCAAATAATTCAGGCCAAATGTTCCACTGATCCAAATATTTGTAGCTCCATTGAAGGCTGTTCTGTGATGCTGATTTATGAACTGCAGAGAGCTGCCATCTGAAACAGCTATTTTTGTTTTGCAATGACCTTGCAACTTAGGTCCTAGTACATGCCTTGTAATTTCCTGGAAAGGAGGCAATCTGATGATCTTCTCATCAAACTAATTACTATCTTTAGAAATCCACACCTTTGGATTTCTGTACAATTTGACCCTTAGAAAATGCAGTTTCTCATGGTACTGGCACTGGATTTAAGCTGGCTACACATATAGGTATACAAATGTATGTATACATGTATATATTTATGTATGTGCATACACACATACTTAGCATGCTTTTACTGGCTGAAAATCTGTCCAGGTCTGCAGATATTCAGGTATTCACAACAGACAGTATTTAATCTCAAGGTTTTTCCTGTTCCCTAATGAGATAATCTTTCTGCACTTGACCCATTTTCCTCTACAACTCCTTCCTTCCGTCCTTCCTGCCTTCCTTCCTTCCTTGCTTCCTCATAGTAAAGCTGCTGCAAGGGTGGCTGAGGAGAGGTTTTAATTCAGATCTAGTGGACCTGTGCCTTACTGGGATTCTAAATTCCCAGTGATCTGAAACAAAGAGCTGCATTCGTCTGCCTGACAATACAGGGGATAGTTCAGTGCATGACCCTGTGAAAATGAGATGAACATGTTTGCGTTTGCTGTAAATGCAATGATTATCAGAGAACACAATCTGTCACTTTTACTAGCCCTGATGCACAAAACTAGAGAATAATGGCTGCAGGTGTTCACACAACATTGTTGTGTAATTGTGCAGAGACTTGACCAGACTATAAATCAAAGTGGGACTGTATTTTTGCATATTTTCATCCTATAAAAATAGTATGTTCTGTTCGTATTGGTAAAATAAAGATATAGGCCTAGCTTGTCAAAAAATCAGTCTTCTTTTTTGAATTGAATCTCATCATTTAAGGTTAGCATGTGACCTGTGGCACCTGAAGGATGGCTATAGACACGCTGTCCCTCTTGCAGTGGCTTTAGCAGAGGTTACAATTTGAAATCCTCCCCAGTCACACCACACATTTCCTGGAGCTTTCCTGGTAGCAGGTCAGTACCTGTTACGATCTCAGGCACCTGGCAGCTCTGACAAGGAGCAAGTCCTGAGCTCTATGCGTTGCCTACTGGCACTCAGGGAAAGGGGCTAAGCAGGGGTACAGCTTGAGATGTTCCTCTGCACCCCTGGCTGCCAGAGTGATCCCCACTTTCCCTCAGGATCAGCTGTGCTGCCACTTCAGCTTTATAAAGGCCTCAGAAGATCAGAGAATTTAACAGAATTAACTATCCCAGGCTGTATCACAGGGTGTCCATGTACTGCTCATTTTTCAGACTTCAGAATGATTTTTTCTCATTCTTCTCTTTATCTTTTTTCCAACCTTTTTTCTCAGTTAACTATACACTGTCTACAACAGCACATGTAATTAGCACACATACCTGTTTTCTTAGTATCTCATTTTACTGTTCACTGGATTTTCCAATGAGTAATGAGAAAAGCTGATGATATTATTACCACTGCATTTGTGGGGGCAGTGCTTGGGGTTCTGTAATACAGAGAAAAAGTTGCTTTGGGATTTCTCTGCAGAAAGGCATGCTGCATGGATGAGCCCACATCTGCAGTATATCCCGTGCTGACTCCTTGCAGCCAAACGGCTGCAAGAGACCTCATGGGTGATCCTGGCCAGCTCCAGCTGTGAGGGAAAACACTTGAACTTGCTTGTCTGTCCTCAGGTACGTGTAACCCAACCACCACAGCTTGTTGCCTAATACACTGGCATTGGTGTCAGTGCTGCTGCAAGAGATTCCCTGACTTCCCTTTTTTAGATACACTGAGTTGCTTTCTAATTTTTGGGATAGGTCAGGGTTCCACCAGTGACTTTTCTTGCAGTGTTCTCACTCTCTAATTCATACCTCTAACTGGTGCTTTCTTGCACAACCTTGTTAGCATTTTAGTGGGGAAAAGTGGTGAAAGAACTTCAAGACCACTGCTCTCTGGATTAAGTTCTCTCTCTCTGTTGGAAACCCTGCTCCTGCCCTCTCCTGGGCAAGCACAGAGTTAGGCCAGGGTTAGGAGTGGTCCTGCTTTCCCCAGGTACTCTGCATTCCCTGCAGGCCCATCTTGTCTGCCAAACTGAACATCAGCCCGCAGAGCCCCTGAGCCAGAGTAATACCTGACTCAGCCTGAGGAGTTGACCTCCCTGGCTGAGCATGGTGAGGCAGGCAGGGGGGCTGGATGAGACCACAGTGCCTGCTATTAGTGCTGGGAGAGGTAACACTGCTTTTCCTGAGGTTGCCAGCTGCTCCCTGGATTGCTCCATCTTGAGACTTGTTTGTTGGAGATGGAGACATTGTCTGCTGCTTCCCTGCCTTTCTTCCATCTCTGCTGTATCATGGCCTCGTTGTGGAGGGGAGCTCAAGATCCCGTGCTGAAGGTGCCTGGGTGCCAAACTCTCCCTGATGTGCCTTCCCTCATTCCTTAATTCTCAAACAGCTGCTGTCAAGGCCCATCCACTCCCAGCTGCTGCTTTCAACAAAACAGTGGCTGTATAATATTGCTTAAGGAATTTTAGTGGGGCCAAAGCCTTTTCTTTCTTCTAGTGTAATTTTCATCCAATTTGGACTGGCCCTTTTTCTTTATAAAGAACATTTTATGGACCACAGAGCCCCAGGAGAGGCCTTCACAGAAGGGAGATCTGGAGGGTGAGAGACAATAGTGCCCATTTCTGCATGTATTCCCACCACCCCCAATCCAGTCCATATTCCACCTAGATTTAGGGACAGAATTTGGTGTCGAATGCCAAAAATGTCTGTCAGAAAGTTCTTTCGGAAATGCAGAGATTTTAAAAAAGCACATTAGTGGAAAGAACTAGTTTTATAAACTGCTAAGGAAAGTACTTTGTTCTCTCCTAACCTTAGTGGACGTTGTAGGGTACCCTTGGAAACAGCTCCCTCTCCCGGAGCCAAGCATGGCTCTCACATCTTGCAAGGTGACAAATCCTGGAATAGTCAAAAGGAATGGCACCGAGGACTTCACGAGGCCCACTGAGCATTCTATTCCCTTGCCAGTATTTTCAACAAGAACAAAAGACAAGTGTTTCACCAGACCACAACCAACCAAGTAAAATTATAAAGAGTTAAAAGCAAAGTCACAGTTTGATGGGGAATAACAGCAATGCATCTGAGGGCTGGGACAAGGGGAAAAAGAGAAACAGGAAAAGAAAAAGACATAGAATGGAGTTTTCTTTTAAGTTGCCAAAGAAAAGTTTGACGTATACTTCAAAATTGATTTAATCATACTCTGTAAAGGGATAGAAATTACTTTGTTTCAATAAAGAAATTGGACTATAGAGACATATCAAAATGTAACATTTTTATATTATTATTTATATACTACATGTATCATTTATGTGCTTAATAGAGACATTATTCCCAGAGAACTTTACCTTTAGAGATGGACCAATGTCTGAGTTAATTTCACTTGGGATATTTCAACTCCACTTAAGGCTGGTGACATTTTTTCTAACATACCTGTATCTCAGTGTTAGCAGTTCAGATGTTAATCTAGGTGCTTAAACTGATCTGTCAAAACCTAAGGTTGTTACCCAGAAAAAAAAAAAAGGGTGGGATGATGGTTCGTATTTTGACCAAAGGCTGCCTGTCACTGAGAAGGCTATCCTGTCAGAAATATTTTGGTAAGGTTTGTAATCATACACCAGGAAAAGGTTACCATGGAGGTAGCCATACCAGGAGAAAGGCATAGCAGTATATTGCTATAAGTTATTTCCCTTATTTGAAATAATATCTATAAGTACAAGCATACTAGAATAACTGAATGCAACACATTTTGTCTTGGCTTTTTAGTTTGTTGCTAAAAACAAAGAAAGAAACAAATAGAGGGATGTTACAGGCAACCCCCGCAGCTCACACGCTGAGCATCCACACTGCTCATCCCTGCAGGTGCCAGCTGAGCTGGTGCTCTCTGCTCCTCCCTGCGCCAGCCTGGGGTGCTGGTTCTAGGATGGACAGCACTGTGGGATCGAGCACAAATGTCCTCGGCCTGAAAATGCGAGCCTCATGTCGCAGCTGTGTTCCCAAACAGTGCAGTGTGTGTGTGCTCAGCGAGGTAGTTTTCAAGCTGGTGGTTTCCAGAGTGCACGGGGGGGCAGGAGGAGGTTTCTCTGCATTGTCACTCCGGCACAGCCATGGACTGAGCTGCTTGGGGATGGGCCAAGGACACTGCACAGCTGGTGGGAGTGCAGAGCCATTGCCCTGGCAAACCTGGGGGCCGCACTGAGGGCACCCAAAGCTGAACCTGCTAACACAGGCAGCGTCAGGCCCAGGTCTGTTCCCAAGCTCAGTGGCTTGTTTCATGCTAGAAACCTGTGTGTCTGCTTGGGCTCGGCCCGAGGCTGTATCCCATCGGGACAGGCCATTCATGCAGAATTGGGAGCCTGCCAGGGGCCTCCGTGCCCGGCAGAAGGCAGGCGCTGCTGCTTTAACGAGGCAGTGTGCTCAGTGCTGACAGCAGGGACACAGGGGCAGACCACCATGTGTCCCCTGTGCTGGTGCCTTGTGGTGCCCAAGAGATTTATTTTCTCCATCCCATGATTTTCTGCATCAGCCCTGTGTCAGAAGTGACAGTCCCCAGGGACACTGTTCTGGTGATACCCTGCCTGAGCCGGTTCAGCTCTGGGGTCCCCAGCAGAGGAAGGACATTGACGTGTCCAGAGGAGGCCACCAAGATGATTAGAACGAGTCCAGAGGAGGCCACCAAGATGATTAGAAGGATGGAGCACCTCTCCTATGAGGAAAGGGTGAGAGAATTGGGATTGTTCAGCCTGGAAAAGAGAAGGCTTTGGGATGACCTGATTGTGGCCTTCCAGTACCTGAAGGGAACCTCCAGGAAAGATGGAGAGGGACTTTTCTTTACAAGAGCATGTAGTGGCAGTGACAGGACAAAGCAGAATGGCTTCAAACTGAAGAGATTAGATATTGGGAGGAAGCTTTTTTCTGTGAAAGTAGTGAAGACACTGGTACAGGTGCTGTGGATGCCCCCCAATCCCTGGGAGGTGTTCAAGGCCAGGTTGGATGGGGCTCTGAGCAACCGGGTCTAGCAGAAGATGGCATGGCAGCCGGGCTGGAACTAGATGAGGTTCAAAGTCCCTAGCAACCCAGGCCATTCTGCGATTCCATCATGGGAGGCTCAGTCCGCTACGGCTCTTCCCTCATCAGCGCCTGAAACCTTCCGCTAGGCAGTGCTGTGAAACACGCGTTCAAAGCCTCTCTGCGGAACGAGGGAGGCGGCGGGGATGAGAAACGGCGGGAGCCATCAGCCGGGCGGACACGCAAGTCGAGCCCGGCCCTCAGCCAGCCCCCACCGCTCAGCCGAGCCCGGCCCTCAGCCAGCCCCCACCGCGCAGTCGAGCCCCGCCCACAGCAGGCCAGGCACCCTCCCCCGTTCAGCCAGGCCCCGCCCACATAAAGACAGGACCCGCCCCCGTTCAGTCAGCCCCCGCCCACGGCGGGTGAGACCACGCCCCCTTTCCCTCAGGCCCCGCCCCGCCCCCTCCCCGGGCGGCCGCCGTGGTTCGGGCGCCTTGGTTAGCCGTGGGGCGGGGTCGAGAGAGTGCTCGCGGCTCTCGCGAGAGCTGCCGCGGGGTTCGCGCGGTGCTTGGTGGGAGCTCTCTCCTTTCTGGCGGCCCGGCCATCTTGGCGGCGCGTCTGCGGTGAGCGGGGCCGGGCCGGGGGCGCGGGGGCCGCTGCGGGCGCTGCTGCCGGGTTCTGACCGCTCCCCTCCATCCCCCTGTGTTCCAGGTACCGCCCGACCCCGCGCGAGGCAGCAACATGGTGGCCGCGAAGAAGACGGTGAGTGAGATCGGGGCCGCGCCGGCCGCACGTGGTGGCGGGGGTGTCCAGGCAGCGCCGTGGTGCGGCAGGGGGACCCCGGCATGGCCTGGATTGGCAGCCGGGGGTGCTGAGGGGCCCTTGGGCACAGCTCGTCGCGGCCCTCGGAGCTCGGATCGTGCCCTCCTGACACTGGCCGCGCCCCTCGGCCGCTTCCCGCTGGGCTCGCTGTTCTCGGGTCCCTCCCGTGTGATATCCCGGGGTGCTTGCAGAGCCCCTGAGGTGCCTAGAGGAAGGGGGAGGTGGTGCCGAGTTCCTAGTGCGGGCGGAGTTTGGGTTTGCCTCTCCTGCCATGTTTCGGCCTTTCTTTCAGAGTGGCTCTGACAGATCTGGGTTTCTTGTTCAAAGGTGGTGGTTTCGTCCGTGCAAACGCGCCTAACCTGTTGTCGTGAGCATCACGCTCACCTGTTGTAATAACAGTTCAATATTACACACAATCACTTCTTTCTGCTGCCCCATATAACGTTGTCAGTGTGCGCCCTGGGGAGAGACAGACTAAACCTGGCTCAGATTTGCAAGGCACAAGTGGTATTTACTTGTCTTTGACTAGCTGAGCTTGAGAAGAGCCTGTCAGATACACGCAGATGTCACTGATTTATGTAGATAGCAGCAACAGTGCTTTGTGATGTATTTTCGTATTGAGAGATATGGGGGGAGGAAAAAACTTTCTGAACTTGTGAAAACACAGTATCAGCAATGCCTTTATCCATAAGCTCTCTTATACTCAGGTAACTGACTGGCTTTTTTTATTCCATGTTTCAGATTATAGGGAGATTATTAAAAATGCATGTATTTGAAATTTCTTTGGGTTTTTATGTTCTCCTTTATCTTCTATCTCCTATGATCTTCTGTGAAGTAACACAATAATGCTTTTCTACATCTTCTTCAGAAAAAGTCCCTGGAGTCCATCAACTCCAGGCTTCAACTGGTTATGAAAAGTGGCAAATATGTGCTTGGGTACAAACAGACCCTGAAAATGATTCGTCAGGGCAAAGCCAAGCTGGTCATCCTCGCCAACAACTGTCCTGCTTTGAGGTAAGCAGATGTGTGAGAAAACAATTCTGAGATGGGTTCCTTGTACAAAAGTGGTGTGTGCTTCATGCCAGTTTCTCCAGTGACTTAAAACAGAGGACTTTGCTGGCATATTCTAGAGTGCTCTGAATAAACGTAACAGGTAGTTTGCTGTGTAATGATTTCAAGTCTAGAAGTGTTGAAATGCTTCCTGGTGTTTTTCTAGCTTTCTAATTCAAGGAGTTTGCACTAGAGAAAGTACTGGAAGCTTTTCACACTTGATAGCATTCACTAAGGGTGTAATAGGGCTGAATTCCCATGTTTTCCCAAAGTAGTGTATTGGAAAATCATTTTACAGCTAGGAAAACTGATAATTGATTTAAAATATTTGAAGCACACAAAATTTGCTGTCGATGTTAGTTATAAATTTGGGGTCCTGGCCAGTGAAACTGCTTCTTTGAGAATGTAATCTGTACTAATATAATGACATTTTCCTCAATGAATATCTGGGCCCTTTTTGTTGTTAGGGATATTGACAGGCTCAAGAAAATGTAAATGTGAAACCCAGAAATTAGATACTTGAGAAATAGCAAGACTGTTACAGTAGGCAGCAATCCCAAATATTAGTGGGGATCCCAAAAGTGCTTGGGCAACATTGACTGCTAGACTCTCCTAGTGGAAGTCAAAAGAGAGGGCACTATAGATGGACTCTTTGTTTTAAATTAAAATACACAGTTCCTTTCTCAGCTAGCAACAGCTGTATCTCTTGGTTCAGCATCTGGCCACCACTGGGCATCAACATTAACTCTCTTAGTTATGCACTTTGGCACAGTTCCTATGGCCTTTCAGTGGTCTGCAAGTGCTGAAACTTTTTACCGTGTAGAAATGAGCCTGTGTAGGAGCAGCCTGAAGGGTTTGTTGTTAGAAACCTTCAGCAGATGTCTGGGTAAAGGTTCCTGAGCCACAACCCCAGGTTGATTTTGCCTCACAGGGAACAGATGTGTTTCTCTGGGTGGGAAGGAAAAGTGTCTTAAGTGTGGTAGGAGTTAAAGCTGCTCTCTCTGTATTGCAGTCAATCATAATTGTTTGTGGGTACTGTTAACACCCAGTTTTTGGATTTCAGAAAATCAGAGATTGAGTACTACGCTATGCTTGCCAAGACCGGTGTCCATCATTATAGTGGGAACAACATTGAATTGGGCACAGCATGCGGAAAATACTACAGAGTGTGCACACTGGCCATCATCGACCCAGGTAATGCCCTCATAGAGTGTAGGGACCAAATGAGGAGGTGTGTGTGGATCCTCCCTTCTCCTGTGAGTAGCAGCACTGAGCAAGGAACTAGCAGGAATGATGACACACTTTACTGCCTTTTTCCATTAAGTCTAACAATTATAATTTCCTCTGACCAAGATCCTGTTCTTCTTTTGGGAGTCCGAGGTTCTTAGAACCTGGAAAGACTGCTGCTTCTCTTGCACATAGCTCTTTTACTGCTGAGCCCTATGAGCATTTTGTCTACTTGTCAGTCTGTAGGGAGGTTTCAGTGTCTGGGAAGCAACTGCATGGGACTTGTTTCTGAACCCATAAGCTAGGACATGAGCTTACACAACATGCTGTTTACAACAGCCCTGTTTGACTGTTCTTGATCTAAGACAAAGGATTATGACTTGTCCTGCTTCCCAGAATAATAAATAGAAAAATAACCAATAGGCAGGTGGATATTCATCAAGGGATGAAAATTGTATAGAACACTTTATTTTAAAACTGTAAGTTTGTGTGTAATTACTGTGGTTTAGTAGCAGTCTTTGTCCCAGAGAGTTGCTCAAATTCCTTATATAGGAATTCCTTAGCATTCCTTAATGCTAAGTAGGTGACTTCCCATCCTCTTTCCAGAATGTTTTAAGAGAAGAATCAATCCCTTATTCTGTTTGTTGACCAGAATGCATACACGTCGGTTTAATGATTTCTGTAATAACTTTAACCAAGTAATAACTGTTCCCCAAGTCACAATGACTTGAATTTCCTACTTCTTCAGAAAACTTTATTTAGCTTGTTTGTATTCAAATAATAGCTATAAACTTAATTTTCAAAATGTCACTTTCAAGTTTGGTTTTGGGTGGGGTGGGAGCTGCAAGTAAATACTAATGCTCTGTATCTAACAATGCGAATATTCTCGCTGTCCTGATATTTCTGTGATCAGGGGAGGCTAGACATTCGCTATAGTAAAACTATGCATTGTGTCCTCCAGGACTAGATTGTTGTTCTAGTACTGGCTTTGTAAATGCTGGTGACAGGTGCATAGTTACTGGAAAATACTGTATTTGGGTTAGAAAAACACAGTTACAAGTATTTTTTATTAATCCATCAAAATTACTTGCTTTTTTCCTAAGCACACTATCTGTTGCTTTTAAGTTGTTTTCTTTTTCTAGAATCACTGTGGTGGTTTTATGGGTAGGCTTTTTTCTTATTTTTATTCCTAAAAACATCTTTCTGTGGGACCTCTTCTAACAGTACATTTTTGTTTTACAGGTGACTCTGACATCATTAGAAGCATGCCAGAACAAACCAGTGAGAAGTAAATGCTGTAAAGGTGTTATTTCTACAATAAAACTGGTTACAGATGTCTTTTAAGAAAAAATTGTATTATACCTTTGTTGGTTTTAGGGAACAAACTATATAAATGAAGATTCATTACCACTGCTGTGCTTCCTGTTCTGTTAGAAATACCCTTCACATGGCAAAATTTGCCTTTGTTTCTGTAGGAGTTGTGGATCTTGAGAGGTAAGTGAAGGAAGGCTTGATCATGGCAAGTACGGTGCTGAATCCCAACTGGCTAGGGCTTCCTTTGTGTTTGCTTTTGGAGTGCTAATGCAAACACAAGGCATAACGTAAGGGACAGTAGCAAATTTGGGATGTTGGTGGGGGATCCTAAAGGGTTTACTTACATTAAAATAATTCACACTATTTATACCAAGTGAATGAAGTACTAATGTGCATTATTCCCTTTGTCTTTTCCTTCCAAGAGTACATATCTGTAAAAGGGCAAACAGGATATAGCTTCTAGATGTGCAGATGTGTAACATATGCTTTCAGTAGGATACCAGTTAACTTCACAAAGCTGTTTTTAAATTAGTAGCTTTTTTTTTTTTTTTAGTTTTCTGAAGATGTTGGAGACAGATAAGCTGGTGTTCTCCAGTCAAAATTGCTGACAACATTGGTATCTTAAAAGATTTGTGCCTGTTTTGTATGAGACCATGACTGCAGGATGTTCCTTATTACTAGGGATTGTTAAATGAGCTGCCAGTGCTTTTCTGACATGTGGTGAAAGAAACACTTCATGAAAATCAGAGTGTACCTGTAACCTCACAGAATTCCAAAGCATGCCACAGTACAAGGTACCTTTCAAAGCTTGCTATTGTGTATCCGTGCACGCTCATCAGCTTATCTGAGATCACTTAATCATTTCAGTTGTGCTGCAACTACTTCTGTTATAAAATGGATGAAGTTGTGTATTTCCATTTGGAGGTACTCAAGAGGCAAACTCCAGTGTGTGTCAAAGCAAAAGAGGAACTGCTGGTGTTTTTATGTATTAAACCACAAATCCAGATGAGTTGCAGCCAAGGGAAGGGAGTAAGACTTTAAGACACTTCAGCTGGGCAGAATAGAAGCAGTTTGCTGGTTTTGTTTATGTTTTAGTGTTTGACAAATGGGTGTGCAGCTAGGTGAATTGACCAAATAATGCTTTCAGAATTAATATACTACTTGCATTCAAGAAAGTTAGAGAATCAGTGAATACTGACCAAAGGACAGCAGGGAGAAGTTGGATAGTCTGGACATAAGAAAAAGTTCTTGAAACCTCAGGTTGTGATGCCCTGATAATCCAGCAGACTTCCCACTTTGAGCATTTACTTTCATCACAGTTTAAACACAAATGTGTAAATTTGTATTTTTACTTCCTACTGATTTCAATAGTTACTCTTCTTTGAAGAATCCACGTCAAGCCTAATGGCCGTGAATGCTGTCCCACTTGTTCTATGTATGTATGTAGAACTATATATATACACACAGACTGTGCTTAAAATACTAAGAGTGGAAGAGGGAAATACAGAAAAGCAAGCCAAATAAATTCATACCTTAAAAATACTTCAAAACATGGAGTTTTCACTTCAAAAAATAACAGCATTTTATTATTTTGCATAGCTTATTTCAGTTGTTCTGCTTAATTACAACTTTTGCTAGTTACTAAATTGTTTATATAAAATTTTCAACATTTCTTATCTGCAGGACAGAACACATGGCATATAGATGCAAGGATCCAAAATATAATTTTCAACTTCAGACACAAAGATTTGTTATTTTACTTTGAACCAGTTTAAGAAAATAGCTCTGACAAGTTTGTACGTATAAATATACAGTGTAGCATACACTTAAAATTCTGATCAGTATTTTAGCCTGTTTTCCAAGTCTTCCATTCTCTTCGTCATTTCTTCCAGTAGATAAAAGTTAAGGAAAGAGAACTACTGATAGGAGGCATTAATAAAAAAAGTCAGCTGCCTGATTGCTATAGTCCATAAACATTTTCTTGTTTCTCCTCTTTAACTCCCAGTAGTTTCTTACACAATATTCCCCTGTATTTTCATGTTGTGATTTGATCAGCTGAGTTGAGAAAGCTGTGTGAAGCCCTATTCACTAACAGGCATACCTTGACATGGAGTTCAGACTGCAGCTTATTAAAAAGGCTGGTTCTGAAAATTGCTTTTCTCTTTTTTACAGAGAAGATATATATTTATCTAGTTAATGCTATTTTTAAAATGTTTCACTTAATCACATGGAAAACTGCATGTAACTAACAGTAGATTATAAAAATATGGGGCTCTGAGACCCCAGTAAGAATGTCTGTTTCTCATGATCTGTTTCTGCCCACACTTGTGACAGTGGGTTCCAGACAAATGTGGAATAGAGTGCAACACAGTCCATGGCATCTAGGGCTGGTTCCATTTACAGTAAGAAGCTGTAGCAAGGCAAAGTAGTGTACAGCACCCCTTCCTGGTAAGCGCTTCCAGTTGGCAGGAATGCTGTCTGCTGCAGGAGGAGGTATGACCAATACTGTTTAGTTCAGCACCTCTCTCCAAGTGCCATGGAAAGGCTGCAGCCAGGGGAAGCTGAGAGGAAGAGGAGGCCTGTCATCAAGAGAGAACTGAAGGCACTGAGATCTACCTCAGAAGGATGAATTTGCTGCACCCCATTCCTTGCTTCTTTGACTAGGGTCTTGATTTCAACATCTTAAGGTCTTACACAAGGAAGATGGAGAACTGGACATATAAATTGGGATCTTTGAAATGTTGCTGTTAGGAATTTTTTGGGGCAGACAGGCAAACTGAGTTTGGCCAGAACAGCCACATGTACTGTGTCCCCCCACTGACAGCAGGAGAATCTCCTCTTGCTAGTAAGAGTGGGTATTCCGCTTCTGTGGGTGTCCAGTCTGACTGGACATTGGGTTTGGCAATTTCTCATCTGTCTGCTGCAGCAAGGATTACTCTGTGCATACGAGCACCATGTGAACTGCATTCTCTTCAACAGCCATATTTCTCATGTTCACAGACAAAGTTCAAGCAGTGAAACTGCACCCAACTACTGATACAAGTTATGTAGTTGGACACAAAACAGTTTGGACTGGTCCCTCTAAATTTGTACTGTGTAACTGGAGCTACTTTTGTAGCCAGTTCTTGGTCCCCCACCCCTCCAGATATCTGGATGAGGACTACCCAGCAGTCTGCAGTTATCAAGAACTAGTGTATCACCTCATACCTGAGCTGCTCTTGAGATAAGGCAGAAAAATTAGGTTTCTAATAAAGAGGAAACCGGATGGTTCATACTCTGTTCAAAGCAGTGGCTGCACAGTGCTCTGAGGAAGCGCTTAGCACTGTTCTTACCAAAATTCCTAGTCTTCTGGTGCAGTGTTGACAGGTTTTCCATCACCTTGAGTCCTTGGAGTAGAAATCACAGGGTTGCCTGCTCAAATGGTAAAGCAAAATGTGCATGTTGCTAAGCTTCTAAGCTTAGCAACTAAGTTCTTTGATTCTGAGTAAGCCCAGCTGCAGGAGATGACAGTAAAGTGCTTCTTCTGAAGGGGCAAGAATTGGCCTCCTTTCTTGTTAGCATGCAGGTTGGAACTCTGCATGTCATATAACACTTAAGGATGTGGGAAATGACATAGAAATTTTTATCCAAAGTCGTCTGGAGAAGTCCTGTCAGAGAAGTGTGTATGTTGATGGGCATTTGAAACACCTAGCAATAACCTTACATGATGGCTTTCTCCTCCTTTATGAAATCTACTTTGCATGGAGTAACTTTATCAAGGGATTAGAACATAATTCCTTAAAAGTGTCTGCCAAAGGATTCACTTGGGAAGGTGAGAGAGAGGCTGGCGGCTGCAGGGAAGATCTGAACTCGTAGGCAGTGTTCTGCATCAGGTTACCAGCCACCTAGGGCTCTGCTTGCCTCACTCTGGACAGACTGTTCACAGGTACCTCAGTCTGAAGCTGTTCTTGTCTAGGAAGCACACAGTTATGAGCTGTTGACATCACTGCACTCTTCTGTGCAGATAATAAGGGCTTACTGCTCTTGTACACAGTTACAGAACGCAAACAGAAGATGTGATGTCTTACTATTTATTTGATCAGAAGCAGGTTTCATAAAGAAAACAGGAATTTGCTGCATAAATATTGCCTGATGAGTTGTATTGCCAGTTTGCTGCTGTTGTTTCCTGAGATGTGGTGGATGTTACAGGTAGTGTAAAGCCTGCTGTACTAACAGCTCCCTTGAAAAAAACAGACTAACTGGGGGGCAGAAGCTACTGACTTGCACTTTGTTAAGTTTTACCTGCATTTCTTTTAATGCAAAATCAACCAAACCTGAGTCCTCTGATTTCTCTTCATCTGGAGTGTGGCTATTTCAGTACCATCTGAAGAAGTAACCTAAAGCAAAGTGTTAGTCTTGAATTTGACCAGTCCTTTCTTTGCTGTCCCTGAAGGTGTTTACTATTAGGGGTTATTAAAATTCAAGATCCTTATTAATATTTTGGTCTCTTCTATGAAGGAGAAGCAGATTAAAAGTCTTAAAGGTCTTGCTTCTTGGAAACTAGCTATTATGTAGTTTAGATTTTCATTACAATAAACTGATTTTAGCTATGTGGAGGCAGTTTAGACTTGATGCAAAAAAAAATTAGTTTGTTTTAGCCTGCCTTTCATATCTTACATGTAAGAAACATTTACTCAGAAAGGATATATCGCTGGGTGAGTTTTCTTACTTCACTGGTTGCGTAGTTTTGGAATGTTACAAGGTTTTCACATTTGCACTGGTCATTATCTTTTGAAGCTTTTGCTGAAAAACAGAAACACTTAGGCATAGGCAAAATGCTGAATAAATTCAACAGAATGGGGAGGGAATGACAAGGAATTATAAATGCAGAGCAGGTTTAATACAACTTCCTGTTCTCAAAACAGGTCAACATCCAAAGGAATGCCCTGAGGCAGATTCTGTCAATACTGGAAAATAGTACACAATGTGTAGTCCCATATATTTAAAGAACAGTCTGTGTTACTCTAAACAAAAGTAACCCGATTACCTGTTGTTGAGTGAATGTGACTACTGTCTTCAAAAAGATAGTTGTGGTGTACTGCAAGATGTGGACAGTCAATGACATCTGTGATGGCTATTGTGGTTGATTCAGGTCCTGCAGGAAACCCCCCAAAAGTCTAAAAATCAAACCCACTAAATTATAATTTTATTTTGTTTTCTACTCGCATGCACTGAGTTCTCCTTAATTAGTAAGTAATCTCATTAATTGCAGTGAGGATCATTAAAGGAAAGGACTAGGGACACAAAGATGTGAAGAAACCAAGCTGTTAGGCTGTATTTACTGTATACACGATTTAAGCTGTGGGTTGCAGAACTGAAAGGGAATTGCGAAGGTTCCTCTGAGAAACAGAAGTGGTTGAAAGCTAAACATGCTTAAAGTGTCAGGCACAGTGTTGAACTACAAGGTTCCCCATGAAGCATTTCATTTGGATGGTGTAAGAAGCATGCAGCCATGCTTTTGTTACAGTGAATGTCTGTTCTTCGTGCTGCAGAAAGGAGGGTGATTGGGAGGGGCAAGGAGGCATGGATGTGGGATGAACCATTTTGGCTGAATCGTCAGGGTTCTCTACAGAAGGCAGCATGAAGAGGCAACTTAGCAGTGACTGGGGAGACAGCAGGACAGGACACTTGAGTTAAAACAGCCAACCTGAAGGCTGTGGACCAGTCTTATGAAGCCTCCCAGACGATGTATCCTGCTGGTGAGGTGACTCTTTCAAGGCTGGTAAATAGAAATTGCCAAAGGAAACGATATCACAAAGGGAGCGATAAAAATGTTCACATTCCCTAGGAATGGAGATGTTTCTTGCCAGTAACTTGGTGTTTGTCTCATAACACATGGAGAATGCCTGATACCTGTGCAATTTAGAAGAGGTCCAGTGTTGATGGAAACTCTAGGACTTGCCCTTCAACTCAGACTATCAGAGGACCTCTTCCAAAACCAGAAGCTATTATTTAATAATAGTGAAGCAATCTGAAATGTCAGCAATCTACTTTGTGTCCTATAGTGAAAATTCTTTCATGTTTCATTATTATCCATCATCCTTTGGGGTGAACTGAATAAGAACTGCTTGGAGAAAGAAGAAGTTTCTTACTGTCCTTCAGTTTTCCTTTTTATAATGTGAAACCTTGATCAAGGACTTGGGAGTTTTTAGGTGAGAAGGGTGCAGTAGAGTCTATTTGATACACTACAGTTTTAAGCAAAAATACACGTTTCTAATTCTTGAAGCACAGCCTTAAAATGTAAGGATTTATTTCAGAGTCCACACCCCGATCTTTTTAGTCAAGAGATTGAGATGAAACAGAAACCTGTTTTGAGGTAGAACCTGTCGTTGTGTGCCCTGCCCTTTTCTTGCCGCCAGAGGGCAGTGTGGGGGCAGCGTCGGTTCCTTAGTAATGGGTCATTTACTAGGAAATGAACGGCTTCGACTGACTCTGGAGCCCTTCATGGCCCAGATGAGCTAAAGAGCAGGTATTTAACAACTGCACGACTTGACCGATGATGCCAGGGTGGATGGAGCATCTGGGACACACTCCCTCCTCTGGAACCCACAGTTCCTTCCTTGAAAGTGAATGCATGGGGATAAAAGGTGACAGTGCAAACTCTCCTGATATGCCATGAAGATGCAGTAAGGAGGTGGAAGATGCTTCTGTGACATCCAGGTTTGCTATAACTATTGGGATCCGTGCTGGTTTAGTCAGTTTTTGACAGATGCACAACAGTATACAGATGTGCTAAGTTGCACTGGGAAGGAGATGAGGCCCTCTTGAGTGGAAGCTGGAATTACTGAGCATGAATATCAGGGAAAAACACATGAGTGGTTGAATAAGAAGACCAGAGATCAGGCAGCAGAACTACAATCTTTATATATATAAATATGGATATAGATATAGATATCTCAGTCTGCATGGGAGATATTCCAGCTGCTGGAAGGAACTCAGATTTTGGAGAAGAGTTCAGGGCAGAGAGGCGTGGGATGAGTTCACAAGGGAATGAAACAAACTAGAAGCGGAGTCTAGCCGAAGAATGATCAAGTGGGAACACAGATGGTGAAGATTTCTGTTGTAGGAGAGATGGAACAGGTAAGATGAATCTTGAGTATTTGATGCTGGATAATGACTTACTCTAGAAGTTGTTCAGGAGCTGTAAGCTAGTGAGGGGGTTGTTTAGGAAGGGCAGAGGAACTGACCTGAAACGTTTGAGCTTTGGACACACTGCTGGTATGGACACGTAATTAGGGACAGAAAAAAGAGAGATGCACTGGTAGAGGTGTGGCAGGAGGTCTCCAGTTTGGGATGGGAATTGGGCATTTCAGAAACTCCAGGCTTCAGAAACTGGTTGGGGCTCTAAGATTTGTAATCTCATTGCCTCTGTGAAGCTGAATAAACACACAAGTAGTGACAGAGACTTATCACCCTGAATCCCTTGGTGAAGTCAGTGCAATGAATAAATTTGTTCGGGAACAATGCTGAAGTTGGATGTTCATTTTTAGTGTTCTGTTTTGGAACAAAACACAAGTAATTTGTTAGGAGGAGCCCGTGAGAAAGGGTCATCAGAAGCAGTGTCTGAATATTTGCTGAACTGATAACGATCCACAATTTGGAAGGAGAACAGAATGTTAACCAGCCAGCTGCTGAGTACTGTCATCTGATCAGGGCTGGGGTCTTGTGACAAAAATAGTATATGACTATGTAATTAAAGCTCCCATAATGCACATGCTCAGAACAGGGGTGAAGCTGCAATCATATTGAGTGCGTAGTATGTATGACATTGCCAGAGCCTCATTAGTGCTTCCAGTCAGATGAGAAATTAACATTAACCAAGGCAATGAATGGGAACCTTCCGACTGAATTCCTCTTAATAAGAGGCAAGAGAGGAAAAAAACCCTCCTTTTTTTTGCCTTTACTACTAGTCATCAAGAATAATTAATAGTAATCAGCAGCTATTCTACAAGGCAGATGCTTTCTTGCAGAACGAAAGAAAAAAGCCTTACCCCCCCAAAAAAAAAACATTTGGAGGGCTTCTGCTTTAGCTGGAAACATGCAGTGCATCCACAGCTGGGTCTAAGGATGAGAGGCTTTGTCAGTGGAGTCCATGAGGTTCACAGGATCTCCCATTGTCCTCACAGGCTGGAGCCTCAGAAGACCTCAGCTAAGGACAAAGGCTGGAGTAAAGATAAAAGTTACTGCTGTTGCAAAGGAGGAGAAAAATTGGGCTGCAGACAGCAGAAGGTATAAAAAAAGGAACTTTCAGATTGTGTAAGAGGTTTGGAGGCAGCATTTCTGGTGGAGTGAGTTGATGAGTAATAGGTAGTCCAGGAATGTCCAGAAAAACAAGGTTGGGTCAGTCCTCATTTCACAGGTGTGAGGCATTCATTGCCTGTTGTTGAGAGAGGGGGAGGACAGTGCTGCCCAGTTGCCAGAGGTGTAGACAAGAAACTGCCACAAAGGGGCAGGATTTACTTATTTTTTCATATTATAAATAATGTAGTTGAAAAAAAAATGGTGATTGCTAACCACTGCTGTGGGCACCTGAAGGATGCATTTCCATCACTCTAGGGTTTGCTAATCAGTGAGAATTATTATACTGGGGTTTGCTACTGAGTGAGAATTATTGTTCTGGCTGCCAGATAGTTTTGGCTTTGGCATCTCCAAAAGCTTTTAAGATGACATGCTGTCATCAGAAGATTATCTTCCTAATAAGGTTAATTGAACTGACTTGGTTTTATGTTGTCATAGTGTTTAGTATTTCAGAAAGATGAAACTAGGACTTCTTAGGACTGAAAGACAAAGAGTATGCAAGCTAAGAAACATCCTCAATGTCTTTTTCACAGATTCTTCCTTGAGATCTGTATAAAGAAATGTCCTGCAGCTAATTTTATACAGTAATGTTAAAGAAAAAAAAAGAGCAAAACCTGTTTGCATTTAATTCCAAGAAAAACAACCAGATAAAAGCTAGTGAAAATTAAATAATCTTGCACAATTCTAGTCCTATGACTAACATCATTCCATGTATTGTTTCTGAATTTTGCTTCAGGTACCAGTTTGAAGGTACAAAAACTACTGAGTCTTGGGAATGTGTGAGTGCGAGAGACATGCTGTCCTCTCTCTGGCTGAACAGTTTTCATCCCAGCTCAAATTCCCCCTTCCCCTTGCAAAACTTCATCTGGGAATGTTTATATACATGCTGTTTGTTCCAGAGTGAAGAAAGGTGCTTTCTGAAACAAACCTTCCACATTTGTGTAGCAAAACTCAGAGCTTATGCATAACTGAAATCCAGTCTTTGTAGCTGTGAATATATGTTCAATGAACTATTTTTAGTTTTCTATAACTACACACAACAGCTCTTGATGATTTATTTTGCTGTGGTTTAGGTTTTTGCTGTTGGTCTTAGGAAATTTTTTTAATTCTCATTAAGGTATTATAAATCCCTGATTATTTTCCCACATTCCTAATGAAATAGATCATGTTTATTTGGTGGTGTGGGGTTCACTGCATGGCAACAACTGTAGAAACAGAAAAGAGAAGGAGCAATTGATTCTTCTAGGCATAGAATTGTATATCTTATGCAACCTTTATGAAAACAAAGGGAAGATAATTACTAATACATTTACACCATGATAGATTAACGGTATATATTCTTCACATATTAAAGGGCAGAAAAATCCAAAAAGCAAAACACCTGTAAACATTCACTTCACTTCTATCTCAAGGAAAATGGAATTTTGTTACCTTCACAGATTTGAGCTCTTAGCTCTTCACTTATGTCCTCCAGAGCTGTGAAATCCTCAGCATAGAAGAGATGTTTATATGATGGCTCAGAAGCAATTTCCAGCAGTTCTTCCTCAATTGCTTTTCCTATTCCAATGGCATAGATGATTATACCTGGATTCAAAAGAAATTGCACATACTTATTATTTCAGCAGTTCTAATTCTAAACACTTGTTCATCCATGAAAGTAAAATATGAGAGAAAGGGAGAGCACAAGAAATGTATTGTAACTTCAAAATGCACAAGAAATTCTATGTAACTTCAAAATCAGTGAAGAGGCTTAATATGCTTTAATTACTGGGAGATTTGTAGAAACTCTCCTTTACTGTAATTCGACATATAGTTTTTGTGTTAAAGAGATGACAATTGCCTGGCCACTACTGATAGTCAATGGTCCCAGAAAGAGTATTACAAACAATCCAAGAGAATCGCACAGTTCAGCCTCACAACTGCACTGCAAGCCCCTGGTTTGTGTGTGTCTGTAGGGTTTATGCAATGCAGCAAATTACTGGGCTGATGGAACACCTGTTACATATTAGCAAATGGGGCAGAATCTTGAAAGATGGCAGTAATTTTTCAGAAAAATACTTAAGTGTTTCATCAAAATCCTCAGAGCACATTGAGACTTGATTCTTGCACTCTAAGGGGCACTAACAGGCTGGAAGGCCCAGTTAGGAGGGTAAGAATGGGAAAACAAATGATTTGTGGGGCTAGGAAAGAAAGAGCCTTACAACAGGGATGCTCAGGACAAGTATTTCCACAGCAGAGGTGCTAGGGAGAAGGTAAGTGAGGACGTGTAGTTTTCTTAACTCTGGAAGCAGGGAAGGAGGAAGTGGTTCAGAGCCCTCTCACCAGACAGATTTTAAACAAGCACTAACTACAAAACAGAGATCTTCAATAGCCTCTTTTTCAGCAGTTATTTTTTTATGCTCATGAGCATATGATCTGATATAACATTTCTCTTTACATCAGTTCTAGTTTAGAAAGTGTCCACAACTAGTACTGATTTTGTGATTCAGAGTACAGCTATGAGCTTCACAGGTCTTTTATACAATTCAAGAGAAGAAGATGCCTTCTCTGGTTGGTTTCAGATAAAAATTGGGATGAGGAGGTTTGATATCTTTATTTAACATAGAGTAATAACTGCTGCACACTCACTCAATCGCAACTTTTAACCTTTTTGCTGAAGAAATATGGGCCTGATAATATCACAGAATATGCATTTTCAAAGTTTTAACGTAAGTATCTCCTTACTTTTCATCATGAATCTTCCAACCATTGCACTTCAGCCAGGAAAGGAAAATGTTCACCAGAAGCTGATTCAATGTAATGAATGCACCAGTCATGCTGAAGTTTGTTGCTATTTAAAGACTTGGGGATATCCGTGATAAAGTACTCAAGGTCCATTTCATATTGAGCATTACTCTATCAGCTATGCTGCAATTACACAGGGGATGGGTTTGGCATGTAGCATTGCATAGCCAATGTAAGCAGTCCAGAGCTGAGGTTTCATTCAGCAAGTAAGAAAGTTGGCTTGTACTTCTTTCTTTCTTTTGTAAATCCTCCATGCAGTTTCACACATCTCGCTAGTAAGCCTGTAAATGTTTTTGGGGTTTTTTTTGCTTATTTTAAAATCCACTTTATCATTCATTGTAATGGCACTCTTGTTAGCACATGCCCTTCTCATATCCTTGGATGTTCTTCCCTTTTCTCCTTACAGAGAGGTATTGGTCCTAAACAGTGCTCTATTAATTATGTATGAAATTCTGATTGATAGGTCATATCAATAAAATGAGCACAAAAAAAAAGATGTGCAGAATCTTTTAAAGTCTGGCTGTTTTCTCTGTGTTGTGGCCCATCAGCCATGGTTCTTAAAGCAGTTTCTTATAAGATTTAAAAAAAAAAAAGTTTTGCAAAGAAAAAAGGGATGGATTTTCTTGACAAGTTTGGAAAATTTTCAGTTGTCTGCTACACAGATGAAAAGTTTCTGATTTGTGGTACAGGTGTCCTAGAGGATGGATGTCTGCCCAAACATATTAGAAATTAAAAATCACCAGTTTTCAGTCACATTTCAGCATATAGGCATGTAGAAACAGTAAGATAGACAGCACTACAGCTATATTCTTTCAAAAAGAGTCATCTTCCTTCCAGAACACCATTAGCACTATAAAGTTGGTTAAAAATAAAGAATATACCCTGTAAACAAAAATATAGCCAATTATCACCATAGTATTTCTCACATTAATAGATTTCTGTATTTTGAAGAGACAGCTTAGGGTTTCTTTTATTGTTTTCCTAGAATTTTTGATGAAGTTCCCAGGTCTCTGTATCAAATGTCTACCCTTAGTGAATACGTTTAGGGCACTCAGGGCATGCCAGGTGGGTGGCACCACTACCTGTGGTGAGACACTGCCCATGGGTCCTGCTCTAGGGATGATGCACATGCCTGGCAGCAAAGGCCCTTGTGAACAGACATCTGATGTGCAGGACAGTGGTCACTGAACTGGCCAGACTGCTGTGGTAAACGCTGTCTCAATTAGCACACACCATAGCACAGCCAAACTGTTACTACATCTTATTTCTAACAATATTTGCCTTTTAGAATGAGACACCAAAAATATCTCCACTTACCTCGTTGCTTTGCTCTGGTAGCCCACTCAGAGACTTCATCCTGGGCTCGTCCATCCGTAAACACAATGGAGATTCGAGGGACATTTGCTGAAAATGGTCTTGCTCCTTCTGTATCTGTGAAGCTTCTCTCACACATGTGCCTCAGCGCCAGTCCTGTCATGGAACCTCGGCCCATGTATTTCATTTGAGACACAGCTTTCTTCATGTCTTTGGCTGAGCTGAACTGCCTTAATGTAAACTCTGTACGAACCTCAGTGGAATACTGAAGCAAACCAACTCGAGCAGCTTTGGGTGAAATCTCAAGTGTATCCAAGATTCCTGAGACAAATTGTTTTACAATTTCAAAATTATCCTCTCCAAGACTTTTTGATCCATCAATCACAAACACCAGGTCAATTGGGCCTTCAGTGCATCCTGTGAAATGAGCAGCAGAGTGTTCAGAGCAAGAAAAAACTCCACAAAGATGGGAAAGGGATCCAGATACCCCGGCGAAAACTCAGAGATCATCTAAAGTACCCTGATCCTGGCTCATCCTACTGTGCCAGTGTGTCTGAAAATGTTGTGTACAGGCTGTATCAAAAGCTGAGTGTGCCTGTGACTGAGAATTTAACAAAAATATAATCACAGTGAATATTTAATGAGGTATTTCTGCTTTGCAGAATACTACAACTCTTAAAAATGCAGCAACAATCAGTAAATGTTAAGAATGACTCTTAAGTGGAGAGAACTGCAGAACATAGCTAGCATGTAGACACAGTTGCCATAATTTTCTTCCAGGGATAAGCCCGTATGCTAACTTTGCATTTGTCAAATTTGTCAGCACTAAGAGACATGGAAGAGAATTATTGAAGCTGCATTTGTGTTTCAGGAGTTAGAAAATAGTTTAAAAACTATTTAATTATTGAGAGAATCAGAATTGGTTAGATAAGGGTTTTTTTGCTGGTAACTGTCTACCAATTTTGTAATTAGAAGGCTTATGTATTGCTACAATTAACCTTTTCTGATTTACCCATTAGAGCTGGGAGTTTGTCAGAATACAGGCAAATTTCTAAAATTTGTATTTCCCATACTTTCTGGCAAATGCATGTGCAAAAATCAAAGCAGTTTGTAGGCACTAGGCATCAATAATGAGGTTAGGGAATTCAGAGATTGGAGAATGCCTTCCAAGCTGCAGACTGCTTCTGCCAGGTGAGTTGTTTTGGTTTGGGTTTTTTTTATTCTGGAAAGGAATTGCCTTCAGCAGGCAAAGATTAGTGTGCTTTGTGCAAAGGCTAGCTGCAGAGATGCTTAGCTCCTCCTGGATCACTGCAGCTTCTAGAATATGCCATCCTAAGGAATGTAAGATTTGCTTCTTAGTCTAGGCCAAATAAATTTTGACCTCCACTCATCTCTGATCTTTGTACGGGAAGAATGCTGTAAGCACTACACAAAAGAGAATTGTACAGTAGAAATTATTCTGCAGAAATTACTGGAGATGTTTGTTACCAAGCCAATGTACAAATAAGAGATTTTCACCTTTAAAGCCTGGACTTCTCTTCTTAGAATATATTTTTAAAAACTGTTCAAGAATTCCTTTCTGCAGTTGTCTGAGAAAAAGACACCTCACATGTACTAAGGTGATGAAAATGCAATGAATATACATATCAGAACCACCTCAATACTACTGCATAAGTCAAGAAAGGGCAGCAGTTCATGGTGCGTGGTGTTAGTTACGACTGAGAACAGCCAGAACTTGTTACCATTCTTTTGGTAATCACAGTCTCCTCAACTAAGGCATCCATTTTTGGCA
The DNA here is from genome assembly GCA_013397815.1 of Aleadryas rufinucha. Lineage (NCBI taxonomy): Eukaryota > Metazoa > Chordata > Aves > Passeriformes > Aleadryas > Aleadryas rufinucha. The sequence goes on along the minus strand of VZTH01011899.1, from coordinate 544,678 downwards.
GAATAAATGTTTTTACTGAGTTCCAGTAGAATTTCTCCTCCAAGTATTAAGAGATGATGAGATAAATGCATGTCATGTTGGAATATAAGCAAATAGAATTAATTATATTTGAAAATATAGTATATAAAGATAAAAGATCCACAGTATATGAACCTGATGAAAAGGCACATTCCTTGATAATAAGATTCCCCTTTGGCTTTTTCCTCATGTTCCAAAAGAATTATTATTGTACTCAACATTATACCAAAACAACTTTTCCAATTTGACAGATTTTTGCTTAGGAGAGCATCAAGTTAATTGTTTGAGACATTTTCTGCCACACACATATGTTCTCAGCTTTCAAATATTATATCATGTTTGAAATAAGAAGTTGTGGCAGTGTTCAAAGCCAGTTAGACGGGGCTTGGAGACACCTGGTCTAGTAGAACGTGTCCTTGCCCACAGCAGGGAGATGGAAATAGATGATCTTTAATAAGGTTCCTTCCAACCCAGACCATTCTATGATTCTATAATTTTTTTGACGTGAAGTAAATTAATTTTAGAAATCAAAGAAACAAATGCATTCTAAATACAATGTACTTACTTCTGCATGTTTTCTGATCCTCTTTTAGTACATATCCCTCCTGGCATTTGCAGATATAGGAATCATAATTATTAACACAAGCATATTCACAACCATGGTCAACTGATTTGCAGACATCTTTATCTAGGAAAAATTGAAATATTTATCTGTATTCTATTGAACATTTTATAAATTCAAAGACTCCAAACATAATATCCAAAGAACATACGACAAAGGAGTATGACATCTTTGCTCATTTATGTAGCAATGCCAGAGAAGAGTGGCTGACAGACGTAATGAGTTACTTACTTCGACATGTCTTCCCATCTTGTCGCAGGACAAAGCCCTCATGGCACTGACAGCTGTATGAGTTGTTATTATTAATGCACACATGTTCGCAGCCATGGTCAATGGATTTACACAGGTCTTTATCTGAGAATTATTAAGAGAATTCCCTTATTAGACCATTTTTCAAATATAAAACTGTCATGAACAAGCTTTGAGTGAAATTAAGTCTGTTATTTCTTTTAAGACTGAAAAATGTATTCCCCATTAAAGTTTCATCTACTCACTCCTGCATGTTTTCCTGTCTCGCCTCAATATAAATCCCTTGCGACACTGACACATGTATGAATTGCCAGTTGGAACACAGACATGTTCACAACCATGGGTGACTGTTTTGCAGACATTTTTACCTTGGAATAATGAAAATTGTATTTAGCACAGTTAGCTAAGTAAATAACTTTCACTAAATATAAAAAATTTGGCAATAGTTTTCCATGAAGGAGCTCACTTACATGAAGCTGACTCTGTAATAAAGATACAAATAACACACTACTGTTGTGTAGTGCGTTTCATTAACAGATCAGGAAGTAAAAACCAAAGATTAAATAACTTACTCCTGCAAGTTTTTCCATCTTCCCTCAGTATGAAGTCTTCGTAACACTCGCAGACATAGGAATCATCAGTGTTAACACAAATATGTTCACAGCCGTGGTCAACCGAGTTGCAAACATCTTTATCTGAGAAGAGTGGACAGGGTTTGTGAGGTGAGGCTTGTTAGGGAGAGATGGTATCACTTTAAGCAGCCCAAATATTTGGAAATCACGAACATACATGTGTACTTGCACCCACACCACTTAAAAGCCTCAAATAAAGACATACTTTTATAGCTCAGGCTACTCACATCTACATGTCTTTCCATCTTCCTTCAGTATGAATTTTTCACGGCACTGGCAGATGTAGGAATCTTCAGTATTCACACAAACTTGTTCACAGCCATGGTCAACTGAGTTGCAAATGTCCTTGCCTGCAAACAGGAGAGTTGGTAGTCAGCACACATCAGCAGAGGCTTTCATTATTATATGTGTAATTCATCCAATCAAGTTCTCATGCTACTTACTTCTGCAGGTTTTCCCATCTTCTCTCAGTAGGAACCCATCGTGGCATTTGCAGGTATATGAATCACCAGAATTAACACAAACATGTTCACAGCCATGGTTGACTGATTTGCAAAGATCTTTATCTGAAAACAGATGACAGTTTTTGCTGGTTAGCGCATTTCTACACAAGCATGAGCTGCAGATAAAAAGTATGTTGATAAATATCAGACTACTTACTTCTGCAAGTTTTTCCATCTTCTCTTAGCAGGAATCCCTCCTGGCACTTACAAACAAATGAATCACCAGCACTAGCACACACATGTTCACAGCCATGGCTGACTGATTTGCAAATATCCTTGCCTGGGAACAGTTAGATAACGTTTATGTGGCTTGTTAGTTAAACTTTTTTTTTATAAATGCAAAGACTGGGGGGTTAATCCTACAAGCAAAAGAAGATGGAAGCTTGCAAACTGAAAGCAAATCTCTGGCTAGTTAAACGACAGACATCTTAGCTTACATTGTGTATGAATTCTTTATCATCTGACCAGAACTTCATGGTTTGCATAACCTCAAACTGAAAATAAACCATTTTAGGATTAATCTGACTAGATTAAGGAGGAGGAGGACTTTACATTAAGAGCACTAAGAGTGAAAGGAGAGAATAATTTAGTACAGTCATTTAGCACAAATTCATGCTGGTAAAAACAAAACTAAGAAAAACACCACAGGACATGATTTAACCATAATTCTTAAAATCCTTATATCAGTGCCAAGAGTCTGCATAAACAAAACCTGAAAGAATAGGAACTACTTATTTATGACAGTAAATAAAATCTAACTGGATTGTGGAAAATTTATGCAAGGACTTGTATGACTGCAATGTTAGTTAAAACCTCTTCAAAAAGGATAGATGGAGAGAAAGAGCAGAAGAAAGTGGAGCCATCTATCAGCATTCCCTTTTTCTTCTTCATGCAACACAAAAGAAGATACTAGTTTCTAAGGGAGAACTACCTTTACACAAAGTGGAACAGTCCTGACAGCCAAGTTCAACTTGACTCTTGAGGTTTATATTTTTACAAGGACTTCAATCTGAGCCAAATTTCAAGGGGGTCTCCTGCTACCAAAACAAAAATTCCAAAACTACTACATAAGACAATCTTCTAACACAAAAAATAATTATATTTAAGACATGGCAATCTAAACTAGATCCTGTCATAGTGGATAAAAGAGAAATTATAATGTAAGTAAAAATTAGCATCTGCTTATACACAGTTGTGCACAACTTGGACATATTTGTTTATAAACAGAATCAAATACCAACCAGCAGCAGACATGGCTATTATGTCAGAAGGATGAATTTTTCACAGCTGAAAGCAAATATGAGCCAGACTATTTTGGGATGTGAGGTGGGGAAATAATAATAGCAATAAAAACCAGCAATGATTGCACTATTTAAGGTTATTTTACTAGATGCCCCCAAAAATGTAGTCTCACAATCTAAAAAGAATGCTAGGGTAGTTAAAAATTCAGAAGTTGAAGTTGAAAACAGCTATAAGATTTGAAAAATGACTGAAAGAAAGAAACATTCACAGTATTTACTGAATGTGAAAATATTAGGAATTTGAAAACACTGAAATATTAAGATAAAGGACAACAGGGTGCACGACCAACCAAATAAAGGGTAGTATGAGTACATTATTTAAATACTTTTAAGAACAAAAAGCATTCTAACAATATATTATTAATTAACAGATGGAAAGGTAGAATTGCCAATCTTAATGCAGAAATATAAAAAATTCTAGTGTATTCACATCTGAACTTATGAAATAGATTACTGATGATCTTGTCAGAATGAAGAGTTTCACACTGTGTGAAGTAGGTCACACAGCACCTACTGAACACACACACACACACACACATATTTTTGAATCAGTAACTCCAGATAACTTGCAGCAGAGAGTTGTAAAAGAGATTTTTGAAGAATATCTTGGATGCTTAATGTTAATTTTCAGTAACTTCTAGAACTCTGAGGAAGCCCCAAAACACTGAGCTATCTCCATTCCCAGTGTATACACAAACACTGAAAATAGTACTATGGTTCCAGTGTTTAAAATATGAGTAGTTCACTGTAAGCCTGTCAGCTTGACATTGATCTGAATTAAAATAATGCAATAGATAATTTGGAACTTGAGTCAGAGCAAAATCAAAGAAAGAGGACTAATATCAATCAGCTTGGTGTTATGGAAAAATAAATCCTGGAAAATTAAATAAATATCTTTCTTAATTGATGATGAGGTTGGTTCTTAAAGCTTATGGTGTTCATACAGTGGAACACTCAGAAAGGCAGCAGTCTTTGTATGTATTTTGACTAAGGAAAGAGACTACAACATTATATGGATTAACACTGGCTAGAAAGGTCTTCAGAACCAATTGTAAGTGGGAGATTATCAAGTAGATTTCTTTCTAAGAATTTGCCTTGCTCCTCTACTACTTAATATTTTTATGGACAGCCCAGAATAAAACACAAAATAATCAAAGTTTGTAGATTACTCCACTTCTGAGAGAATGGCAAATAAATATAAAGCAGCTGCTGCTATAAAGTAACATGAATCTTTTTGGATAACAGCAAATCATATGTATTTTAAAACAGCCAGAATTAAGGATATACATTTAGAAACAAAGAATGAAGGCTGTACTTACAGGACACGGGACACCTGTAATACTGAGAATCTTAAACAACTTTTGGTCATGGTGAATAACTAATTGAACACAAGTGCTAGCAGAATATTTTTGTCAGAGACTAAGACTATCTTTTGTCAAAAAAAAAGATAGATTAAACAAAAGATAAATGATTTTTAAAAAGATAGGTACATTCAAATAATAATTAGATGGGTTATTATTCCTCTGCCCTGGACCCTGCTGTGTCTCCTATTAGAAAACTTTCTTTCACTGCAGTGCACCCAAAAAGATGCTGATAAATAGCAGAGGTTTTAGGGGAGCAAGAACAGAGTTATAAAAAGATTAGAAAACATAAAAAGCCTGAAGGAGTTTCATTTGCTTATCATTTACAAAAAAACATGCTACGAGGTTAAGGAACAAGTTAAGTCATGATCTGCATGAATACAGACAGAAGAACACAGTGGTAATTAAAACTTCAACCCATTACAGTAAAATGCAGCAACATCCTATGCTCAGGATTAAAACTTAACATACTTCATTTGGAAATGAAGTTCACATTTTAAAACCCATATTCAAACCTTAAAATTGGCTGATTTTTCTGAAATGCAGCTTTAGTTCAAACAATACTTAATTCATAGAAGTCTTATGATCTATTGAGAAAAATATTCCATTCTGGCCACTATGAATCAGTGAATAGTATTCTAACAAGACAAAAATTAAATTTCTTCTTTCATTAATAAACTACTTACTTCGGCATGTTTTCCCATCTTGCCTTAGTACAAATCCATCATGGCATTGGCAAGTGTATGAATCATCATTATTAACACAAAGATGTTCACAGCCATGACTGACTGATTTGCAGATGTCCTTATCTAGGAATAATTAGATTTTATTTACTACAGTTTGATGAATAAGAACATTTCCAAAACTTTAAAGACTAACAGTAGTAATCTCCTAGTAAATAAAGAATTTATTCTCTTTTTTGTAGGCAAAATCTCCTATAAGAAGAACTGCCTCTAAATAATATGTTTCTTCTGTAGATGTCTGAATATAAAAAATATAGTAACATTAAAATAACTTACTTTTACATGTTTTCTTATCGTCCCTCAATACAAAACCCTCGTAGCACTGGCAAATGTATGAACTATCAGTATTCACACAAATATGCTCACAGCCATGGTCAACAGAATTGCAAACATCTTTATCTGTTAAAAAAATAAGATTGCCATATTCAAAATACATCTACAAATGCACAGATTATAAAGAAAATCTTCTACTAAAGAGAAGAATACTTACTTCTACATGTTCTTCCATCTTCCCTTAATGCAAATCCCTCATAACACTGGCAGATGTAGGACTCATCAGCGTTAACACAAACATGTTCGCAGCCATGGTGAACTGAACTGCAAATGTCTTTATCTGAGAATAGTTGATGATATTTGGTTAAAGCACATCTACAGTAAATGTATCATGCAGGGAGAAGTAACAGCTTTCATTAGGTTTACTGATATCACTGGAATGAACAGGTAACACTTTAGGCAGCAAACACTTTCAACTCTTGGTACCTGAAAATTTTTGAGTATTTTCTGTTTCCAGTGTGTCAGTCGATCCATTAAAATACACTGTTTTTGTCCAGAGTCTCTTACAAACATTTGGTAGGTCTAAATGTATAAATATATAAATACTACTCCTATATTATACATATGAAGACTACTCCTTTATTATGGCAGTAAACTGTTGTATTTGTTTGAATGCTTCTCAGATCTAGATACTGTAGATAAAATTCTGTGAGTAATTCTCAGAGTACTTACTTCTGCATGTTTTCCCATCTTCTCTCAGCAGAAAACCCTCATGACACTTGCAAACATACGAGTCATCTTCATTAACACAAATATGCTCACAGCCATGGCTGACTGATTTGCAGATGTCCTGTCCTGGGAATGATTGATATAAATGTAGGTTTTGAATGAAAACATGTTAAAGAAATGTAGCTATCGAAATGAAGTCTATTGCTTCTTCTCCAGCAAGAAGTGAAAAATACCCCTTTCCTTCCTTGCCTGCTGTGTGTGCAAAAGTGTTCAATAGATACCAGTCACTCACTTCTGCAGGTCTTGCCATCTTCTCTCAGTATGAATCCCTCACGACACTTGCAGATGTAGGAATTGTCAGCATTAACACAAACATGCTCACAGCCATGGTTGACTGATTTGCAGACATTTTTACCTGGGAATAATTTAACACATAAAAAATTCTGTTAGTTAAGGGCAGTATGTTCAAAGTTGACTTGTTTTTAGTGTATCCTAACTTTTTGAGACAGGCAGAATTTGTCTCTGTTTGCTCAGAATAACAAGAGAGGATGATATTGTGAAACACCAGCTAAGAATAAGGAGCTTTTCATTAATCATGGTAGTATCTGGATGCCTTTAATTTTTTTTCTGTAAACGTTTTTTAACAGCAGATGTTGATCTTAGATATTATGGGGATTGCAGTTACAAAATACTGAATGCCTGTGAGTTTTTCAGAGATTTATCCATGATTCTTCTTTGATCACTTAATGACTTATGCTATAAAAGTTGAGAAAAATTTCCTATTAGGTTTTTTCTTGAAATCTGCCACTCATCATAACTGTGTAATGTAGTCAAATTTGTAATATAATTATGATATTTCTTTTGCAATCATCCCATGCTGGACAAAATGAACTTTCCATTAATAATGTTGCAAGCTTCATGCTGGGTAAGACTTTATAAACATTATATATTTTTACCTTGAAATTTTAGAAGAAAATTACAGTCATCCCAGCCTTGGACAAGTGTGGATCCCAGTTCCGGATCCACAACTGTCCAATTTCAGGGTTACTTTTTAAATGGCACAGATGTTTAGGGTGTGATTCAGGTGCCTAAAAGTATGCATTCAGTACCATTTTAGATGCCTTAGCATATCCAAGGTATCAGCATACTGCTGGCAAATATGACAGCAAAGAGGATATATGACCTCTTGAAATCCTTGAACATTTAAAATTACATTGGACTGCAACATGCAGGCAATCTAATCCTACCTTACAGATTTCTTCTATGTGTGTAATATTAGACTCTGAGTTGCTGAATAATAACTTACGTTTACATGTTTTCCCATCGTTACGAAGCCTGTACCCTTCAAAACACTGACAAGTGTAAGATCTGTCACCATTTACACACAAATGTTCACAGCCATGATCACTTAGAGCACAATGGTCAACTCCTGTAGGAGCAATCAAAATTATTAAAAAATTTAACCAATGACTCAATTATTTTTCATCTCTAGTATTTGCATTCCATATAAACAAGTAAATATAAATACATTGAACTGCTTAAACAAGAATTCAGTTTCTCATCTGATTATACAGCTTCAATAAAATGTAAGAGGTCCTAGTGATGTATTTTTCATTGACTGCTTTAAGCAGAGTTGAGAAATCATACTTTTCTGTGCTTAACATAGCTAAACAGAGTCCATGTCTGGATTGGATTAAAGTGGATTAAAACAAAACAAAATACTTTGGCAATGATTTTATATGACACTGTCAAAGACATAAAAGCTACCTTGTGAACATTCTTTAAATAGTCTCTAAATGGCCTGAAGTGAAGGTGGCAGTCCCCAGAACTCACTTGTGGACCTGACCCAGTTCCTGTGGCAGCAAGAAGAAAACCTCTCAGATGTCAGTGGGATTTGGCTTGGGCTATTTAAGCTTTTACAAAGAACTGCAAATGACAGGTACTGTCAAATAAGGTCCAATTTTCATCTCAAATCTCCCAAGTGTTTCTTCTCTGTAATATAAAGACATAGGGCTCCTGGGACTTTGCAAGCAGCACTTGCTACTGTCTGTTGGCTACACACGCTTACTTTCTTTGTAATGAGTTGTTAGACTACAGATCTGGTTACCATTCAGGTGTTCCCATGGCTTTCTTAAGATACTTGAGCCAGTGTATATGACACTAGAATGTCCCCGATGTTTTCTCACTAGGAGTGGTATATGTTAAACGCTAATCCCTTCTAGTCAGATGCTCATTCAGGAAATTGCAAAGTGTCAAAACTCTCTTCATCGTAGCCTAAAAATGTTCACGAGGTTTCAACATCTCATCTAGAGCTCAGGAATAGGACAAATCTTTCCTAAATAGATATGAGGACAAGGTTATGAGAAGAGGAGCTATTCAGAAAAGCTCAGTTTCATTGCATTCAGCACCATTTTCATAGAATCATAGAATATCCTCAGTTGGAAGGGACTCACTAGGGCCAATCAACGTCCTACTAACGGGCCTTGCACAGGACAGCCCCAAAACTTACACCATCTGCCTAAGAATGTTGTCCAAATACTTCTTGAACTCTGCTGCTGATAGGTTTCCAAGTACAGCCTGGAAGAAAATAACTCAGGAATGAAAAATCATCTCTTGTTACTACAAAGGAAAAGGGATTTTCCATTTGCAAGTTGATAAAACTCCATTATTTGGCTGTTTCTCAATTTTCAGTGGTACTACAGATAAATATCTAAAAAAATTGGTTTTAGTAGACCCTACTGTTGTTATACGTACACTAATTATACTTTTGTGTTACTGTCTGCCCCTCTTTAGAGAGCTGCAGTGGCAGACAGAAGCAAAGTCTGTCAAGGTACTGGATGGGCTAAAAAGGTTAGTATGGAGGCAAACACAAGGATAAATACAAAGGCAAACTGCCTTTGCTGATTTGCCTCACTTCTCTTTGGATAATTTTTGTGACTGAGTACTTGCAGTTTGACTTCTCTTAAAACTGTGCTGCCTGAGAGCAAGAAAAAGGATGAACTCTGGAGCAGCTCCAACACTCTACAAGCTTGAAAAATAATGTACCTCCAAAATTTGTGGAAAAAGCTGAGAGAACACTCCCACCAAAAAGGTCCATAAAAAGTCAACAGGTAAAATGCACTCATATCCTTCTTTTTCTGGCCCATTGTATACATTATTTTTCCAGTGAAGGAGGCAATTCAACTGTTTGTGAAATTGTATCAATTCTCAATGATCATTAGATTTATAAAAAGCAGAGAGCTGCCAGGACAACTTCTGCTCACTTACTAGGGGTTCCCATGCTAAATGTAAAGCTCAGTGTGGGGCTCTCAGTTCTCCTCCTGCCCCAGGTAAGGTGGTGCAGTTTGCCTGGGGGACACTGCTGTCATTTATCATGCTGACATTTATCATGCGACTGAAAAACTGTCCTCAACACCTGGGGATGAATAGGTCTTCCAATTTTCTGAGTATGTGAGGACTAACAGTTATCTTGACAAGTATTCTTTCCTAAATACTTTTTCTGTTTCTGCTTTAAAATAATTATTAAAGTATTACTGAAATGCAGACTGTAAGAATAAATTGAAGGCAAGGCCTCTTCCCTGTATGAAAACAGAAATGCTTCCCAAGGGAGCTGAAATGAAGGACGTTCTCACAAGACTTACGTGTGCAGGTTTTTAGGTCCTCATTGATGACAAATCCTTCAGAGCACTGACAGACATAGGAGTCACCTGTATTTAGGCACAGTTGCTCGCAGCCATGATTGCTTTCAACACAGTGGTCCACTCCTATTGATTTGTGTTAATGATTGAAGAAATCACATTGGTGACTTAGATACATAAACTATGACACTGTAGTTAGTACATGATACCTTTGCAGAGCAAGGGAAAAAGATCACTACAGCTTTTTACTTAAGCAAGTATCCCTGACTACTTGAGTAACCTGAGATAATTAAAAACATCTAAGTGAAATTAATTCAACAACCCCACTTGGCAGATGGCAAACTTGGTGAAGTGCAGATTTCCTTTGCCAGAAATCACAATGTGATTGAACTATCACCAAGTGGAGAAAAGGGAGAATCCTGAAGCCCAGTCTGGTCTTACCCACAGAATCATGCTTTCCTTCTTTAAAAAGCAAGACACTCTCTTCTGTTCACCATTAAATTTTTGCAGCAAATATGAGTATTATTAATTTTTGAAAGAGAAATTATGTCTTTCAGATTGTTTCATAAAGACTGAATTCTTTTTTCAACAGGATGAGAAATCACCAGTTTAAAACTTTAACCTGCCAACAGGTTCAAGCAGTTAAAGCCTGGTGGGGGACAGATAGAAATTATGAGTGTGAGAGTGTCTTAACATGTTCCATTTCTTTGATTTTCCTATTCCTATTCCAAGTAGGATAAAATGGAATATGTCTTCTAAGTCTTGCATACAACTAGTTGTGTGAAAGACAAAAGGTGGGGGAAGGGAGAGAGGTGTGAACTGGTTTTAAAAAATATATTTCCTCACAGTGGACAGCAAAGCTGTAGGCTGAGATACGTGTACTTGCAGATGTACTATGCAATTTGCTGACTCGGTGAGTATAGAAAAAGGACATTTTAGGAAAAAAGCTTTGAACTTCCTCTTAGTGTTTTACTGCTGGTTTGTTAGTGTCTAGTTTTAGTTATATAGGACCAAATCACTTTAGCTTAACTTGATCAAAAGTAGTGGAGTTCCCTCAGACACAAACACAGTCTCGAATGTCTCCAGTTGCAAATCATTTACAGATGTGAACAGACATGTCTGCAGCAATTTGTTTACATTAAAAGAAATCTGTACTTAATGTTAAATCACTTATTCTAAATATTTCTGTTTATTGGTTTATTTAACTAAGCAATGAGTTTGCAGTAATTGGTCCAAATTTACCATTATACTTAGAGAGACAACGTAGGCTTGAAGCTGAGGTGTCAGTTTTTACTAGCTAAAGCAAGTTCCAGCTGGAACCTTCTCTTTTTTCCAAGAGTTCACATCATCATGAAGAGGCTTGTGTAACTTCTCAGAGCACAAAAAAAAAGTGGAAAAAAAAGAAGAAAATACCCATATTCTCTGTGAAAAATTACATCTGTTTGGCTCCATCTTTTCAATACAAACACCCACACCAACATGAATTTTTAACATTTAAATACTTGGGGATCTCATGCAGAATTTTGTAACACACTCTTTCAAAGAGTGCAGTAATCACAAAGGGGCTAATTACCAGGCTTTGGAAATCACTATAATTGTAAATTTTGTGATCACATGTGCTTTATTACATGTGTAAAAAAAACCACAAGCAGGGAGAAGGACTGGGGAAGGCTCACTGTTTTTACAGACAAGGAATGTCTTAGGATATATTAATTTTTAGATATTCAGCTTGAGAAAGTCTAAAACTCTAATTGTCACATAGTTGCAACACATCTAGGTTACCTTAAATATGGCTTTGTCTCAGTTTATTTAAAAATTATTATTCCCTGTCCTATCAAGTTTTTTAAAAATTTCAGTGACTGAGTATTCCTTTGGAAAAGTATGTACATTGGGGAAAAATTTTAGGTGATATGCAAAATGGTTCTCTGCAATAAAACTGTCTTTAAAACTGGGTGACGCCAAGTGGGCAGTGCTGTTGGCTTTCTCTGGGGCAACATGGATCCTTTGTTTAGCAACATTCTTCTGAAAAGAGGACATTTCATTGAACGGATCACTGAAGGTGTAAAAATACAGGAGAGATGGGTCCCTTCATATCTCCACGTATCAGCATACAGCAATATGAGGTGTGCTGCAGGTTACAGAGCCCATAACAACGATACAGATGTTCAGCAGCAAGCACTGCCCTTGTGTTAGACAGTGCCTTTGTGTGAAATGGCTGAACACATTTCCCCAGTTACTTGGATTGGAGAAAATGATGCTTCAGTTCTCTATTGGATCAGGGATCTCACTATAGCATTACTTCACTAGGCCTGGCTTGTGGAGGATTTTGCAGTAACATGGGTTTGCATGACTCAGAAGTATCTCAAAAGGGACCCAGGAGTGTTTTCTCACTCTGTTCACACCTCTCCCTTGCAGTAAACTAGTCACTGCAGCTCATGAGACACTCATTGCTGCACGTATCACCATGGTGTTGTTGGGTGTATCTGTGATGACATTTGCACACAAACAACTCTTCCATGTTAACACATTCATGTTCACAGTCATGCTGACCTAAAGCACAGAAGTTTACTTCTGTGAAGAGAAAAACTGAAGCCAGCCATAAGGGTTTCTGAAGTAAAACAGCTTAGAAAAACTTACTTAAACAATACTGGATTCTGTGCTTTGGACACCTACTAAAGCTGACAGTGAGATGAGGATCTGAGAGCAGACTGCAAACACTCAGCTTTGTAAGGCTTCACTTTGACCCCCACAGATCTCCTCCTGTAGTCATCAGAAGTCATGAGGTGGTGAAGGAGGAATGCCTGGTGCTTGTCACCACTTATCTATTGTCCCTGAAAAGGGACATATATGCAAATATTCTGTTTTATTTCACAAGCTTAGCTAACATGACCCTTGTTACAACAAGATTTGGAATAGGAATTTAATCTTGGAAACATCACCAGATTTGCAGCCAAATCCAAAGCCCCATAAGGAAAAATAACCCCAATGGGAATTACAATTTGCCTTTAATTTGTAATTACATCCTTGGCAATAAGCATTTTATACAATGCTGTTCTTTTGCTCACCATGGCTATTAAATCTATAAAAACCTGAATGTATTAAAATACCATATAGATAATAAAAAGCAGAATAGCATGGATTGCTGCAAAAACAGCATTGTGCAGAAAAAAATGCTTTGTGAGAATGTATCTTTAAGACTGAACAAAAATAGTTTCAAAACCAGATACATTTTATGTGTGTCTAGAAATAGAATTAGATTGCTCCAGACAAGTTTATTATATTCATAAAATATCAGTAGTACAATTTTCTCCCCCCAGCAACTGAGTGATGGGATCAGGCTATTTCATTTTGCTGAATACATTCTCCCTAAACTTTAACACATTACATTAAAAATCTGCTGTGATTCCAGGCCCCCATTCAAGAAGAGCTGTAACACTAAGTCTTTCTGAAGTAAACAGTATGTGTGATTGGTTTGTAACACTGACACTGCTCATGCTGTTTTTACAATTTTTTTCGGAAACTGAAGTTTCGTGTCTGACTCCAAGTTGATTTTGATAGCTGTATTGTCTGTTCAACACATTTCCAAGCTGATGAAATGTATCTGTCCTTGGCTAAACCAACTGGGCAAAACAAGGTGATTTTTTTTTTTTTATTTCAGAGCTGCTTGTGTCTTTACAAGCCAAGGCCAGAAAGTTTCAAGTAAGTAATGAACTTCTTTTAAGTCACTTTGGCTCCTACATTAATCCTCAGGTTTCCATAAAAGTCTTCAAAAATGTCTAATATACAAAGTAATCTACAAAACAGCAAAATGTGTATTTTCCCAGCATGATTCATTCAGTTAAAAATCAAGTTTATAAAGAAACATTTGTTTCAACCTTAATTACAGAGAAAACTTCCATCCTTTCAGAAGGGAAACAATTCACTGCAGGTTCAAGAAATAAAAGCAGATGAACTGTATTATGTCCAAAGGATTACTCACTTTTGCATGTTTTCTTATCTGGATTAAGTCTAAACCCTTCTTGGCACTGACAAAAATAGGAATCATCTGTATTAACACATTCCTGTTCACAACCATGGTCCTGAAGAGAACAATAGTCTGGTTCTAAATGAAAAAAACGTTTGTGTCAGTGAGTAATAGAATTTCTCAGAAACAAACTAGGTAAAAACAAGTTATTTTGTTTTCTTTTCTTTTGCCTTTTTTTTTCCTTAGGCACCATTTTGGTGGTTTACCATATAGCTTCAAACCATGAAAATAAAATGTTTCTTTTTTTCCAAATATCTGCTATATTGAGGTGCACCTGATATATACTACAAAGAATTATTTGAGAACAGAAGTAGTTCATGCAGTAGAGAAGTTAGAATCTTAAACATTTCTTAACATTTTGCAGCTAAGCTTTAAACACTGCCTCATTCAAATTGCCTCTATTTCACTCAGAGCATGTTAGACATGATCTGTAATAAACACACAAACATGCTTTTGAATGCCATATCACAGCAGGCCAACCAGGTCATCAGGAGTGTGGATGTTTTTAACAGCTCTGAGTGCTTGCTTCACAATTCTTCCATTTAATATGCCCATGGAAGAGAAGAGAAGCAGTCTAGAAACAGCTACCACTTGTGGATAAAGTACCTTAGAAAGGAAAGCAATTGTGCACTGAGCACTGAGGTATTTCCCATATAGTGTTTATCGTTATTGATGAAGTCAAAGAACCTGACATTCACTTAGATGCAGTGTCTGCCCATCACTTAGTTTTGTGTCAGTGTAGTTAATTTATACTAGTGAAAAATGGTCCTAACCCCTCAGCACTGCTAGAAGTAGATAAACAAGTCACAAATTACATAAATCACACTTCAAAAAATATCCAGGCACCTTTGAACACCTCATTATTGAACAATCTGAAAACTCAGGGGGTTTTATTATTCCCAGAAGTTAATTAATTATTATTTCCAGAGGTGATTTGCTTTCAGAGGTATGGACAGTTCTTTCTTTGGATTTGTGGCAGGTTAATGGAATTGAGTCTTTATACATGATAAAAGCCCTTAGTGCTAATAAACCACCTATATTTTCAGAATAAACAAAGTGGAATGTGACTTTTTAAGAAAACTCGGAACAACTATTTTATAATTTATGAACACTACTCTGTATATTAATTAACATTAATAACGTTAATTAACATTTCCTATACCAAAGCATCTTTTGACAGCATATGCACATACATATATACATAGCATGGAGATATCTGTTTACTAAAATGAAGATTAGAAAATATAGTTTGTTGAAGAGTGCACTGAAGAGACAGAACCCAAAAAGCCACATGTGTGCACCAGAGGAATATAGCTGTATGCCTTCTGGACTGACTCAGTGCTGTGATGCATTTAGCTACTCAAATCCTTGCTCACTCAAGTGAGCAGGAGAGACTTTTCCTGGATAACTGATTCTGAAGATGACCACAAGGGTGGAAAAATAGGTATTGTTATCTTTGTTGAAACCTTGAGGCTATTCTGTTTGGGACACTGAAAACACACTTCACAGGGCTTCATTAACACAGCCCAGATTAAGGATGTTAACAGAGCCTTGACCAGCTACAAATTATGTGAACCCACCCAGAACTCAAATGGGCCTTTTGTAAAGAACAACACTTGAGGCTCAGCATCCCCCAGTACAAGCAGAAGCTGCCATCTGTCCTCTTGAGGGGAGCAACAAGAGTAGCAGAAGTCTCCTTAATAATAGCTTGAATGTCCTCCACCTGCCTCACTGATAAACCAAATTTGCTGTGCTCTTCCAGCCATAGAGCACTCTGATCGTGTTGGCAAGGTTGCCTTCATGAGCATTGCTCTCTGTGTTTCATTCTAAGAATTTTGGAATAGTTCCTAGAGAAAATATTTGTCAGATATGCATGACCATACTGACAACACTTATATTTCCAAGCGTTTCTTTGTAGCCATGAGCATAAAGGCTTACTTTCTATTTTTGAAAGGGAAGTCAGGATTCTGACACAATCTCGAGATCTCAGGAGTGGGCACCTCAGGCCTGCTTGCTGATGCAGAGAACTTGTCTGGCATGGGTGTGAGTCTTGACTAGTTGGCCATCATCCCTGAGACTCACTACATAAGCCAAATATGTAGAAATTTACGTTAAAAGTTTTAAAGTCACGAACATTTTAAATCCAGTGATCTGTAGTTTGTTTGTTCACATTGTTTATGCTGACTCAAATGCAGTCTGATTCATAACATATGGGAACTAGGAGATACTTCTGCTCTGAAGAGCTCTCATGCTCTCTTGACTTTCACAGCATTAAGAGCTACACAGTTCTTTCATTCATGCTTTAATTTATCAGCAAGGCTCAGAAGATATCAAGTGTAAGGAGAAGTGACTTGGTAAGTTTTATTTATGTGCTTATTTATGCCCACTACACTGTCTCAAGCAACAGACAGAGGACAGAGACAGGGCAAGCCTGAAATACTACTTTCCCAGAACATTCTCTCAGATGTCAGCATTCTGTGGGTCATCAATTTAAACATGTTAAAATAATGCATACAGTTAGGCCATAAACTAAAAATCAGTCAAGGCATAAGAAACGTTCATGAAGTTTTAAGGACTTTCTCCAGTTCAAACTGGAAGATAAAACACTGCTTAAAATCCACATTTTTAAATCAAAGAAATTAACAAAAGCTTATGCTTGGGCAGTGGAAAGCACACTAAAGTAAGATTTCAAATATTTATGGATGTGGAAGTATAACTAGCCAGCCCTTAGCTGACAGATACTTGACAAACGGGAATGTTAATATGATCTACAAATTATGTTAACCACTACAAACCATACTTTGGCTCTTGGGAAGCAGAAATTTCATCTCCCCTGATTCTGACCACCTAAAAATTATGTGTCCAGTCTGGCAAGTCATCTAGGTCCCCTGCATATTCAAGGAAAATACAGGCACTTCCATAAATTTCTGTCAGAACTGGGAGCAATCACCTTTGAGAAGTGTACGTCTCTTTCCCTTGATTGTAAGAACACATGTACAGCCTGGATTATGTGTTTTCTTCCTAAATGTTAAATTTAAGTGGACTAGATGCCAAACATAGTACACAATACAGATACAGTCTATAGGCTAACCAAGTCTCTCATCAGAAGGACTGAAATGCCCCAAATGCTGTGAAAACACAGAAATGCAGTGCTATATTGATGCATTTTTAAAGAAATAATGTTTGAACACATTATTTAATGATATGGGCTAAATTCACCACTGGTAGCTGCAATCACCTAAAACTAATGGAGCTTGCTTGCTTACAGGCACAATAGTATTATTCCTTTATCAAAGCCCACATTTATGAAGAAAGGTCGCTAGGAAGGTACATTAAGGTTTTCCCTTGACAGTTCTTGAAAGGGAGTTATGACATTAAACACTGTGGAGGTATTAGCTTGTTTTCCCCATTATGGGAAGCCTTGGCATGACTATTTTCTACTCTGTCAGTTCCCCTCCACTTTATGTCCACTCCTAACTCCAGTAATTTTTGATCTTTTTAGCCTGGTATCAAATTTGACAAACAACAAACAAGCAAAGCCATGGAGTTATAATAAGCTGGTGGTAACATGGAAGCTTGGTAGAAGATATTGATGTTACCAGAACTTTGTCACACTACCAGAGAACTCACTTTGGAGAAAAATCCACAGAAAAACAGACTGTAATGTTTCTTCTGATTGGGAAATTACTCATAATTTAAATCATCTTACAAAGGAAAGTGATTATAAATTGTCTTGTGCAGACTTGTTTGTTTACCCAGCTAGGGAGATTATATTGTAACTGAAAAAAACTGAATAATCAAGGAGAAATCCAAGACAAAGCTTTGGCTTTTTGCTGTTGAAAAGGAGCTGGGTTTCATGTTAAAAGCTTCCTATTCATAGGAGGGACCCCTACCCTTAGGCTCTCCCCTCAAAACAACTTGCTTTGCTTTCAAGACCTTTGGCTTCTAGGGCACTCCAACATTTTCTGTACCTGACGCATTACTCAGCATTCCCAGGACCAGTGGGAGTATTACTGCTGACAGCTGGAAGACAGAAGTACAAACTGTTCATAATTAAACTTTATCACAACTTACTTCTGCAAGTTCTTTTGTCTGGATTTAAAATGAACCCTGGGTGGCATCTACAGTAATAGGAGTCCTCAGTGTTAACACATTCGTGTTGGCAACCTTGGTTATCCAAAGCACAGTAGTCTACAACTGAAAAAGAACAAGACCAACATGTACAATTAGGAAAAAAAATCAGAACTATTGTGCATAGATACTATGGTACTAGTGACACACAGTAGCTATAAAAAAAAAGGAAAAGCTGATGTAATTTCTGTCTGCAGAAAGTAGTGCACTTACAACACCACTTGGTAAATCAGATTTTAAATGACTCCTGAAAAATTTCTCAACTTTGAACATTTATCAACTCTCAGATTATCAGGAGCCTTCTCAACATGTTTTCTCAGATCTGGAAACCATGCCTCAGTCAGTAACTCTGTCCAGATGTTCACACTGTAGGCCAGGGCATAGCAAAGTTTGTTTTAGTTCTGTCTTCTGTCTCTCAAGTCCCAGTCCTGGAATTGCTCCACTTTTCCTTAGTTCCCTCCCAGCTGAATTAATTCTCAAGAGCTGTTCCTGTAGCCTGAGTATATAGGAGAATCTTGGCATTATCTTCTACACCGAGGACAGTCCCAGTACATTCATTCCCTCTAATCTGCTCCAGATTTATTCTGTACAAAGCAGCTACAACTACAAAGCCTGAGAGCTTCAGGCTGATATTCACCACTGACATTTTGCTTATATAATGCCTTTTGCCCCGCTCCAAAAAATAAAATAAAAAAATTTTTAAAAAATCACAAGCAGTCCAGTCACTTATTTTATAAGTCTGGTCATTTATTACACAAATCCATATTTAAAAGTTAGATTGACAAAGGGTAATAAAGTAATACTTCAGAGTTTACTCTGTCAAGCCCATTCAAAGTTGCTAAAGAAATTAAAGGATTTTTAAAATTTCTCTGCAGGTTAAGCTTCATCTTCACCATGAAAGTCTTAGAAGAAATTAAAGATAAGTCACAAAGCTGGTGCTCTGCCTGCAAAGAGCTGCCAGGCCTACACTAGGAAAGTATATCTGATTCTTTCTGCAGAAGACAGTAATGTGCTTAGCTTCATACCAAGACAGGTTCCTCTTTGCCAACTGAGTAAATTTTTTCACTACTTAATACTGCTGAGCCAAACAAATTTCTTTAAGAGGCAGTAATTTGTTTTAATGAAATCAATTTTTTCTTCAATTGCCCCACCTATGTAAATCATGCACACTCAGGTATGCTACTATATTTAGTCAGGAAAGCAGATAATCTATTTAGTTACTTTGAAAGAGTTTCTTTTAATCCTTCAGAATATTTGTGCTGAATCAAGTCAAATTGAACTGCTTACTGGCTACCATGTGATACCATTTTCCTGGCAAGCACCTTCCTGTGTCCAGACTGAATTGATTCATATAAAAACCTATTTACTGAGTACATGTTTCAAGGATATAATGTCTCATACAATTAGCTTTCCTCTTAAATTAATTCTAACCACATGCACATTTTCAAGTGTGTAAAAGACACATTAAGAAACAGGTAGGCCAAAGAATATATTCTATTTAGCATCATGCTTGGGAAACAGCCCATATGGATGTCTCTGTAAAGTCACCTCCTCCTCTGCATTTAAACCTTAACAAAATTGCCCAACTAATGATTACAACAGTGAGAATAGCATATTCAGTCGGAAGAGATGCACAATGACCATTTAGTCCAACTGCCTGACCAATACAGAGCTGGCGTTGTCCAAATGCCTCTCACACACTGACAGGCTTGGAGCATCCACGTCCTGTAAGAAGCCTGTTCCAGAGTTTGACCACCCTCAGTAAAGAAATGCTTCCTAATGTCCAGTCTAAACCTCCCTTGGCAGAGCTTTGAACCATTCCCACATGTCCTATCCCCAGGAGAAGAGCTCAGAACAGAGCTCCCTCTTTACATCCCCTCCCCATTAAGCTGTACAGACAGATAAGGTTGCCCATTTAGTCTCTTCACCAAACTAGACAAATCCAGAGTCCTCAGCTACTTCTCACAGAAAATTCCTTCCAGCTCTTTCACCAAGTTTTGTTGTTTTAGAGACAACTGAACAAGTCTCAGAATGCTTTATTATGAGCATCTGAGCAACTCTGACCACAAGCACTTTCAGATGACAATCTCTGGAGGGAAGAACTGTACCTGTTACGGCTATGCAGTTGCTAAAGTACCTTAGACAGAAAGGAAAAAACAAACAAAATAAATAACTAATTTTTTAAGGCTTGCTTTTTAACATTTGTAGCCTTCTGAGCTCTGACTCTCAGAAGCAGGTCTGTTGGCCTGTAAGAACAACGAGCATATTAATTTAAGTAATGCCTTTCTGTTAACACAGTTAAGAAATAAGAACATTCGCTTGACAGTTGCTTTTGAAGATAAGTATTATTCCCTTTTTTCCAATTACTTTTATATACTAATTGCACTAATTACAGACAGGCTTAGCCTTGCAGACTGGCACTAGTAATTGACCTATAAACTCATTTCAGTTTTAGCTTTGTGCTTCGTTTTGGTGGTACTTGTTTAGAAGGGAAACTTGTAAATAGCATTCCAGTGAGCAAGTAGGTAAGTTGTCCATGGACTTAAATCTTCCTAAAAAGACTGAGAAAATTTATAAACTTGTGTGTCTTATACTGAAGAGCTGTAATCCTTTAGTTGGTATACATAAAATATACACAGTTTGTATAAGAGCAAAGCAGAATAATAATTTAATTAATAAATTTCACTAATTTCATATTACTATGCTGAGTCATAAGATATACATTAGAATGTGAACACTTAGAGATTTCACTGTTTTTAATTTTATCTCATGTCTATTTCAATAAGAAATTTTTCTAAATTATTAATTAGTGTCCTTTTTAGTGAGCAAACCATTAATTCAGTTGTAATCTCTGCATATTTGTTCCATATTTGTTTTTCTCACTTGGTATTAGTTAGTAAGTGATGAGAACCATCTTTTACTTCCAGTTACCAGTTCTGCACTCTGAGTGCTTACATTGCCCTCTCTGAACCACGGACTGCATGGGTCACCTTTCTCTTGAATGTTTCTTTTACCCCTGTGGTGTTTAGAAAGGTTATTCAAGCTTGGGAGAATGAAGTAAGTTAAGGAGAAGAGTAGGAGAAAAAGGGGACAGAGTGAGTAAAGGCATAAGGAGAATGAAAAAGAACATGGGGGAAGAATAGAGCAGACTCATAGAAGACTCGTAAGAACCTAAAAAGCAGCCAAAAAAATCCAGCAGTGCCAGCACTGCAGAAAGGTGGCAGCACTGCAGAGAGGTGCCAGCAGCCAAACCACTGCTGCTGGAAAAGGAAAAGAGGACCCAAGCCCAGCAGCTGCAGCAATATGGAGACAGTCTAGCACTAGCGCCAGGAAAGAGAGGACAGCATGTCCAGCAACACCAAGGTGAAGAGACTGAGTGTCCAGCAGCATGACAGAAAAAGGATGGCTCATTACCACCAAACTTCAACTGACAGGACTTCGTCCATGTGAAAAACAGTTCAAAAAATGCAAAGTGATAGTGCCCTGCCAGCCATACTTACTGCTGAGCAGACAGTTTCAAATATTGTTTAGCCTACAGATTTGTTCATAAACTGTGCATTGCAAACCCTCAGAGTGGTTGGTTGTTCAGTGGTCAGCTTGAATGGATGCAGTGTGAGTTCTGGCTATGAGATTTCATATAATTATTGCCATTCAGGTAACTGGCTGGCACATGTCAATAAAGCAATTAGTATCACCACTGATCCTTAAATTAGCCCATCTGAAAAATCTTACTAAACATGCCTGTGAAATGAATTTTCGGCACTTTGTCCTTAGCTTTTGCGGGAGTTCAAACTTTAGAAGTCTTAGATATCTTAGACGGAAACCTTTGACTCTTTGCAAGAATACCACAATGTATATTTCCTACTGAAATTCTCTTTTCATTCTCTGGAAGGGGAGGAGAGAGTAACCTTAATGAAGTCACCACTTTTTACAAAATTGTTATTGTTTTCAGTGATCTCCAGTATATGTGTACATCAAGATCTTTCTTCTGATCCTGTTCATTTGATAATAAATACTTCACAGAAAGGAAGGGTTAACTAGCTTAAGAGTAATGAAAACTCAGAGTTATCACTGCTGATTCAGTACTACACATAAGTCTTCCTTACAAAATTTTCCAAGAAGGATGATTATTTGTTGGTGATCACATCTGCAGAAGCTGTACATTCTCAGTAATAGCATATTCCTCAAAAATCTCAAATTGTTCAAACCTGAAAAGTCAGATTCTTGAGGCTGACAATACAATTTGCAGACAGATTAGCATCAAAATCATAAATTACCCAGACAAGCTTTTCCTGTTCAAGAAATGTAGAGAAACTAAGTTCTTCATAGATCAAATATAATTAATATACACTGAACCATTCTTGTACATCAGTAAGAAATTAAAAAGTTAAGTCGCCAAACACACAAATACAAAAGAAAACTAAAAAATAGAAATGTTAATAATGTGCTTTAAAATCCCAATTAATACTGCTAATTATTGCAGTGGTATGAATCACATGTATTCATGTTTTGTTGCTAAAAGGTACAAGTGAATAGAAATCAAGTGGAGAAGAAAAACTGCTGTAAAATGCAAGATAGTGAACTGTAATTTCAAAATAGATAGATGCCGTAATTTGAAAATAATTGAAGAGAGACTATGAAATCTTTAAATGTCAACAATAGAACTTATAATAAACCTGTATCTCTTCATGCCAAAGAGAGTCAGTGAGGAGGTAGAAAAAAAAATGTCAAAGATGTATCACACCTCCAAACAGCTCTCTCCCCAGACTTTGCAGATAAGCTATTAAAAGGCAAAAAACCAAATACCAATGCAAGAAATTTAATAAATGGCATGGAAATATTTTGAAGCTTTAAATAACAAAAATAGACCTCGTATTTATTACAGAGGATAATATTAGACTTGATATACAAAGAATTTCACCAGAATGATGCTCTGGTAGCTATCTTCCTGGTAAGAATATCTTGGGCTGTCGAGGAACTTCAACTTGATAAAAAATAGTCATAACTGCTGATGACACTAAGCATGAATATTTTGGATTAGAATATATGGTAGGAAAGAACTGGGGATGAAAGAATCTACCAACAGAAGTCACAGATTTTCTGTCTCAGGATACAGTCAAATAAATAGCAGAGAAGTATATCCTTTATCCTAATACAAGTAAAGGTCAAGAAGTCAGCTAAGGTTATTAGATGAATGTCAGATATAGAAATTTGAGCCAGAACATAAAAACTTGCCTAAATAACCAGTATTATCTGCATTTTCAAAACAATTTGGCTTCAAAAAGCAGGTTCTTAAAACGGTATATGAGTGGCCAAATTATGCTGGAGCCAAAGTATGTTGAGACATTTAAATACCCCTAT
Organism: Aleadryas rufinucha; assembly: GCA_013397815.1. NCBI lineage: Eukaryota > Metazoa > Chordata > Aves > Passeriformes > Aleadryas > Aleadryas rufinucha. The sequence goes on along the minus strand of VZTH01011899.1, from coordinate 521,093 downwards.
ACTGAAATCATGAAGCTACAAGTAAAGGAAACACTTCTGAAGAGTAAGCACAGAGTGAATGTTCTTCAAAACCTCATGTTATCCCAGGCCTAAAAAACCTCAAAACCTTGTTTGTATGTCCTATGTGAAGCTACATGCAGAAAGTTCCATAAATTGTCACCTATACAGCATCTCAAAACAGGGTTATCCTGCAAGCCAACAGCTCTTTGAAGCCACTAAGAGAAAGATATCTTAGACCTGTCTTATAACAACAAGAAAGTGTAAAGTGTTGGACAAAAGCGTTGTGGCAGCCTGTGGCAGATTTGAGGCCAAGGATTCACTTGGATTCATTTCCATGGGACTTCAATATGTGTTTGAAATTAAGCATGCATCTAAGTGCTTGCCTGAAGAGAATACCTAACAAATAATGTAATTTTTTATCCAGATCTCACTGGGGTTTTTCTTGCAGTGAAAACCAGAAGAGAGTATTTACTCAGAATGTAGCACAGGATGAAAAGTTTACAAGAATAGGTGCATAGGCTCGTAAAAGAGATTATACTAGAAGTATTTACTATGTATAAAGAGGGAAGAAGAGTGAGGTACTTACAGAGTAATAGGGAAGTATGTTTTGTGTTAGAAGACTATTGTACCATATTTCCACACTCTCTCTTTTGAGCTGTAATTCTTGGAGCTGATATTTACTTCCTTATTGCCGACAGTGAAAATTAAAGGTACATAGTAGATGGGTCCTTAACGTGGCTAAACTTTCCTCAAAGTTGTCTTCCCAAAAAGGGGTTGAAATCTCCCCTCACATGACCATAAACTCAAGTGAAAAAACATCAAGAAATTGTTCTCTTTCCAGTTTTTCTGTGCATAACTTCTGTCTGAAGAGGAGCTACCGAGTTTTTCCGGCTTTGTTTTTTTTAATGGCCACATATGTCATGCCAGTACATTGCTGGCCACCTACATGGATCTCAAATAAAACATCGGGTGTGTTGTTTCAAAACAGAAAATTACTTTCTGTGTGAAGTTGGTTGGAACAATTTTCCCAAGACACCATTCATTATCAGTAAAGGCCTACAAACATGTCAATTATATGTTCTTTCTCATCTACCACTCCTACAGGAGAACATCACTGTCTATGGCTAAAGTGGATATTCATTTATATTGCATTTTCCTTTCGTTTGTGTCAAGAGATAAATGTGAATTGCTGAATTCATACTCACCAACACAGTTCTTTCCATTTGCATCAAGCTCGTACCCTTCATAACACTGACAGACGTAGGACCCAGGTGTGTTCACACAGATCTGCTCACAGGCATGTTTCTCCACAGCACAAAGGTCCTGAGCTGCAACACATAATTTCATGAGTATGAAACTCTTTGACCTTCTGCAGTGCACAGGTAGATTATAGATCAAAAATAAATTTCAGGAAGCTATGGACAGCTCTTTAGAGATGAGCTCATTTTAACGCAGACCATGCCAATGTTTGGTCGAACAGTGAAAGCCAATAGGATCAGTAACTCAAAGCTGAGGCATTCATTCCTTCAGCTAAAAGCAATGACTATTAATGGATGAATGGTGTCTGGTAGAGTTGCTTGATGTATGTTTCTCCAAAAAGTTCAAAGGGCATTCTTCAGGGATTTTTTTTTTTGAAAAAGAAAAATAATTGTGTTTATTTGTGTATTTTTGGGGTTTTTTTTGCATAACCAGATAAATGATGATGAGGTTGGAAAAGGAAAGAAAAGGAAAACACAACAGCAAAAAACTTGAGGATATTTCATTTCTGAGTTTTAGAATTGTTCAGTTTTATGCAAATACCATAGCAAGTTACCCCTTCCATGCAGAAAATCTCATAAAAAAAATTACCATGACAAATGAGGTCAGTTCAGCACCTAGCCAAATAAAGCACACTGGGCTTTCTTTTCAACAGACTAAAGCTTTATGAGAACCCCAAGTTTCCCCAGCGAAAGCTCTGGAAAGCAGAGTACTTTGTGTTGCTCAAAGACTGCTCAACACGTAATGGTCATTTACATATACAAAATAGGCTTTTGGAACATGTTTGAGGAAATCAGCCAAGCAAAAACAAATGTTCTTTTATAGCTGTCTGCTTCATATCAAGCGGCATGATGAACAGCATAAACAGTCGCTTAACTCTTTTGTTCCAGTGTAAACACCCACAAACAGATAATTTTCCAGCTTGTTTCAGCTACATTCCTCTTTTGTATTATTTTGTTTATTAATGTAAGATTTGAGCATCTCTAGAGAAGAATGGGAGAGATTAGTTAAACAAACAAATACAGTGTAATAAGTAAAGAACACCCATTATCTGACACAAACACTCTTCTCTAGAAAAGTTAGACCACAGTACACGAAAGGAGCATCCTTTCATGGATGTAAAACCATCATAATTAAACAAATATAAGTATATTTTAAGCTGAACAAACAAACCGTTTCCCAGCCTGAAGCAAAGTTGTCAGTTCATTGCTGATTGAAGCCATTTGGTTAAGGGCTTTTATGAACTGCGTACTGATAGTATATACTCTTACAACATTAATAAAAAAAAGGGAACAGAAGAATAAAAACAGAGTCTAACTTTAGGTACAAATGAATGAAAAGAGAGTATAACATTAGGTACATACCATTCATCTTTTCTGCACTGTTTAATTCAGAAAGTGTTGAATTATATATATAAGGAAACTATTTGTTCATGGAAGAGCTGCCGAAGACATCTAAACCTTAGAGAAATACATCTGGTTTATGCTGATCATGTATTGTACTTAACATAAACATGATGAAGATTTATTTTACTTAGATGTCAAGTGAGGAATCCATTGTCTCTGTGCACTTGTGGGCAATCAACAGCAAGTGAAGGTAACTAAAATACTCATAGACTGTGCATTTTTCTTTCACCGTGGTTCCCCTACCTCCAGAACTAAGCTGTCCCCTTTGTCCAGGCTTGGCTCCCTATCCTCATGAATTCTGTTACATCGCTGTGGGGGTTTTAGACTTAATGGTTTCACCTTCTCTAGACTGATAGTGCATCATCTCTCTCCTTCACCAATGATTTGCACCACCCAAGCACATTTAAGGGCAGTTTGATGACTCTCAGATTTCCAGTGTTACTTGCTAAAATTAGTTTATCATTTGGTGATGTAAAAAAAACAAAGGCTATAAACATATTGAAGGACTAATTTCCCTTTCATACTGATCAAACTGCAATCTGGTATCATCTGATTGATGATCAAAGCAGGTACACAAAGAAATAATGTGTGACAGGTAAGTGGGGAAAACTAATAGAAGTCATAGCTTAAAAAGAAGGTAAAGCAATGCAGCAAAGGGCTTTGAAAAATGGTAGAGAGGGAGCGTATTAAGGGCTACTGTGCATGGGTCACCAGTAGGAAAATTACAGTTCAAAAACTCTTGGAGATTAACCTGTATTTGAAGCAGTGCAGTGCCCAAATGCTGAACTACTGGCTGAGAAAAACTATGGAAATGTAACAGAGTAAAAAAAAGGAGAGACAATAAAGAATTTTTCATACTTGCAATTGATTTTTTAAAACATATTCACCAAAAAAAAAAAATTGCCAGAATTGACATTAGGGCTGAGAACTGGGACAATGTGTGAGAGGCAATTAAAAAAGAAGAAAAATTTTGAATTTCAAATAAATTTCAGAAAAAATTCTTTGTTAAAATTCTTTAAGATATTTAATTGCATGTGGAGGGTTTAAAAGAAAGGCTTAAAGGATACAAAAGTTTTAAATAAGAAGCATTTTAAGAGGGACACAATGAAGCGAAAAGGTTAGACAATAACAATACTACTGAACTGTGATTACATAGTTGGAGCCTTTATTTCTAATAATGATTACATCATATGACCACCCTCTCTCTGATGAGTTATAGCAAACATGCAGAAGCAGAGAAAACAGGCTCTATGAAAACATGTTCTGGTCACTATTCTTGTCTTGGCTGAGTTGCTAAACCAAATAATTAGGAAATATTCCAGATTGGGCTTATTTTTTTTTTTTTTTTTTTTTTTTTGCATCTTCTACAGGAAACAAAATCACAAATAAAGTGTTACATTTATTCCATTTAATGCAACACATTGCCTTGTAACAGAAATGCTTATGACAAATGTCTACATTTGGTGAAGGACGTGGTGAGAAGGAACAGAAAACAGATTCTCACAGCTCAACAGCACAGGAGGTGAACAGCTCAAAAGTGGTTTTCCTGCTGTAGCCCAAAGGGTCTGAAGATGCTTCCATGCAGGAGTGAGAATATCCTGATCACTCTGGTGTTGACATTATTTAGATCCCATTTCTATTTACTGAGGCTCTGAAACCATGTGTCCCACTACAGATGTAAAGAGTCCAATCCCCAAGCTGCAGAATCACCTTCTGAGGTGACATACTGACATACCCTCAGTTTCATTGGTGCTTAGTATTTGATATTAAACATAGCTCTAAGCAAGAAAGACTAAGAATCCACTAATGTCAAGATACCTGATAGTTTTATGGCACTGTCCTGAGATACAGAACATCAAACACAAGGACAGGATTTGAGCCTGCAATCTTCACCTTAGTTCTAAATTATCGATTGTAAGAGGTACATCCTATGCTCTCATGATGACTGTCTCCCACAGCTTCTTGAATAGACACTTTCCAAAATTTTTCTTCAGGCTAAAATCAGTTTAGCAATTTTAATTTGAATCCATGCACTTCCATTTGAATCCATGCACTGCTGTGTGACAAAACCCTGAATTTTTAGCAAGTATATTTTCCACAAGTAATTAAAGATAGTGTTACATAATTTCTTTAAAATAAGGTGGATACAGAAATAAATTTGGCATATCCCTCTAATGTAAATTGCTGTTACTTACTAGGAAACAAGTTAAAATGGACTAACGAAACACTGAAGATCAAAATTAAAGTGAAATAAAGTTTCTTATTATAAACTGTACAGCTAATTGCTCACAACTGAAAAAAGTCAACACTTTTAAAGAGAGGAATGAGAACATAAGCAAGACTTCTGAAACCATTCTTTGAAAGGTTGCAAACCCTTATATTTCCAGCAGTAGTTAGGAAGAGCTTTTCAGAATGTCAAATTATTTCACAGTTTTCTGGTATGGGGTTTATTGCACCTTTCTGTTCTATTTAGTACTGTTGCTAGCTGGACAAGTTAGTAAAGTATCTAAATTCACTTCATTTGAGATGATAATTTATTTATTTGGTTCTTGTTTCATTATTGAACTTAATAGACCAGTAAAATTCAAATGCGATTTCATATAGTTACAGTGTACCTCTGCAGAGCAGTGTATAAAATTTAGCTTGATGTATCTCAGAAAGATTTGTAAGAACTTCACTTACACAAAGCAAGAAAAAGAATTACAACTTTACCTTTCTAGACACTTTCTGATGATTATCATTAATTATGTACTGAGCTCAGTTCTTTATGAGCCCAACAGAAAGGGTAAGTGATGTTAAGCACTTTTTGGGAGCACGAAAGAGAAAAGAAAGATAACATACTGCTGCAAGTCTTCTGGTCAGCATTCAGAATGTATCCTTGTTTACATCTGCACAGGTAGGAGCCAGGGGTGTTTATGCAGAAGTGATCACAGTGATGCTCAACTATACTGCACATATGAGGCACTGAAAGAAAAAAAAGAAAACATTACTAACTGCTGGTCTTAATTAGTTATGGTCACTGAAGAAAAACCTGGTGTAGAAAATTTACTGAAGTGACTTAAAAATTTCCAATTAAGTGTTGCTAGTAAAGACAAAAATGAGAGCTTAAGAAAATAAAAATCCAAAAGAGAGTATCTGAAAAAACTAATTATTTGGTGGTCCTACAAAGACAATGAAACAAACCTATCATATTCAAATTTAGAAAATAAGTGGAATTTAAGTGTAAGCTGATTTAGAGGACATTCAATTTCTTGCATGAAGAAAATCACCACACAGCACCCAATAATAAAGAATGACTAAAAAACAACTTAATGAAGAGACTATTTTGCTTGCTTAGTTATTAACGTTAGGAACATGCAAATAATACATGATGACACTGAGGACATGTATCTCCAAGATTCATTAACCAGGAGCTGAGCTGAGCTACACTCCAGATTGTAAGTCCTTCTGAGTCTATTTTTGTTCTGTTTGTATTTTATGTCTCTAATAGCAAGTATTAAAATGCAGCAGACTGAGACAATAAAAGAGAAAAAGAATGGAGGCCCATTCAGTCAAATTCATTGTTGAACTGTTTTTCTCCAAATCACTATTTGGGGATTAAGAAATCTTGCTGTTTTCTTTCCACTGCAACATTACTTGTGTGTAATCTCTATAATATATAGGTGAATTACTTCTCAGAGAACACTGTGTGGAAAATGATCTATTTTGCTCAACAGCAATTAGGGATTGATGTACTCTTTAATGTGCTAGGTCAACAAAGCTCAAAATTTATGGAATAGATATTAATTCTATTCCATAATCTAGTAATCTTCTGGAAGCCACAACAGAAGCCAGAAGCCTGCTAAATAACTTAAAGTAGTGGGTGTGGTACTTGTGGAAAAAACTCACATATGATTTTAAGATATATACTATGTATCTGCTCTTTGGCCTGTTTACAAGGGTTTGGTATTTACTGCTAACACACAAACCACCACAATTCCCTAATCTCTTAATCATTTTGTTGGATCTCACAAATTTCTGCCATAATAAAACTTCTCAAGTACTTTTATTTATGTGAACACAGACCTACTTCAACTTCTTGTCTTTTCATCTTTCTGTCATTCTGAAATGAAAGCATTCAGTGACAGGAGTCCTAAAAACTCAAGTTCCTTTTGAGAATACATTGTTACCAATCTTCCCATCTACTACGCAAATACGGCGTACATGTTCTGAAGTGTTTCTGTTGCACCCATTTCAAAGCGGTGATACTCTGGTCATCAGTCCCAATTTCTGTGGTGAAGTTTTCTCTCTGAGTGATTTCTGCAACCTCATCTGTTGCAGGAGGTGTTTGGTAGTCACAGGCAGGGACTGAAGTAACAGAAAGGGTGATCTCATAGTTAAGGAATCTGAAGACGAGTCTTGTTGTGAATTAGATTTTATCTCTATATCACAGGGTCTTTATTTGATTTTGGGTGAGCCAATAATATCAGCATCTTCAAGGAAACATCAGCCTTCACACTATCTGTTCAGATAGAGACACCTGAACCTGTATTTGCAAGAATGCCAGTGATGGCTGTAGAGCTGTGAATAACATGTTGTATTAGTCCAAAAACATTAAATGCCCCAGAAAATCACACCAGGGATTGCACTGAGTCAAATATTTAAAATTAGTGGGTGGTTTTGACAAACTTAACCCTGTTTCTGTGCCTCCATTCCTCCAATGTAAAATGGGGATGACACCACTATCTACTTTACAGGAACATAATAAAGACTTTATTTGCCCCTGACTGCTCCATCCCAAGTTTGGTCTGTCTTACACTTCTAATCTCCATCTCCCTTCCTGGATTCTGTCCCCATTTCCACTGACATTTTTCTGCGTTTTCAACTCTTGTCTCGTTCTTCCTGCCTCTGATCCTTCAGAATACTCTTTGCTTCTGTTTTACCTTGTTGACTAGTAATAAAAAGAGGTCCTGGCTTCAACTGGTGTTTCTGACATCCCCAAATCTTCAGCAGCCAGGGGCAGCAACCGTAGGGAACCTCTGACTTAATGGAATGGAGCACATCCAGTTTACAAAAATTCTTCTGAGAATATATGTACTAGGCACTTAGTAGTCTCTACCATCCAGCAGAAAATCGTGGTTAATTTGGCTTACTTTTTATTTTCCCCACAGAGCTTCATCATTGGCCATGGTTTTCTATTGTCATCTCGGGAACCATGAAGACACATTCCCACAGACATAAGGGTGATTCAGACACAAGGGCAGCTCAGAGGCCAAGGTCTTTTCCCACAGCATGAAGCCCAGCAGATGGCATTCCAGGAGACTTGACCAGAGGGGTGCCTTCAATTGCTTTAGCAAAGAAACAAGGTGTCCAGATGTTCCACTCAGCTACAATGATACTGCCTCTGGGTCCACACCTGGGAGGACTTAAACTAAGCACATTTCCCGGGAGAAACATAGGTGCTCTAGGAAGCAGAGGCTATGATTACTCTCTTGAAATTCAGCAAGCTGAATGCTGCTTCACAGTCGAGAGCAAATAAAATGGTATGGATCCCATCTGCAATTTAGTACCTTATGTTGAAATCCATATGAACCTAACAGCTTAAACTCTCTGTTGAATCTGGGTCTGGATTTTTAAACATGTCTTAGGATCTCTCTTCAAATTCCCAGCAGAGCAAATCCTGTGGAGGCATTCTCTGGGAGCAGCAGGCATTCGCTACTCTTGTCACTTCCATACTTCTCCATCTGCAGTGGGGGGGTGGCTTTACTGAGGAACACACGTGTTTGATTAAAAGTGAGCTTAAAAACTCTAATAAATTTATTAGACACTGCCCAGTCAGAATAAAAACAAACAAACAAACAAACAAACAAAAAAACCACAACAACCAAGCAAATGGTATTTGGACTGGATTTGTTTCTAAAACACAGTTTTAAAAATCAGCATTTGCTGTTCATTCCATTTAAACTCTGAATCCATGTTACTTTACTCTTTCTTGGTTTTTAAATATATCCTACTATGCCAGCTAATAATACAGCAAGGAAGAAACAGCAAAAAATCTATTATCTGATGAATGTTGGTGTTGGTGTTTTGTGCTAAGGCAGTTCAGCTGCTCTTTGAAACAATTTTGGAAAAGATCAAGTAGGGAAAATTCTCCAGACTATCCTTAAAATAAGCTTCATTTCTTTTCTGGCAAAATCATTCCTAGAGATGAGTGAGCATTTAATCTCACCATGCATTCTTTTTCTGGACTCTACTGAAGATGCATCAGCTCAATGCCAAATTTGTATGAAATATTTTCATATTTATCTCAGGAATAAATAAAAAAGAAAAGTCTACTAAGTACACAGATTTAAATAAAATTAATTACAAATGTCATGATATTTGCAAAAGGTAATTCTTTATCAGGGAATTACAGACAGAAGTGATATCTCTGTTGTAAATTAATACCTATTAAAATATTTACTTTATTGTATGAATGAGTAATATCACTGCAATGGCTTTTCCTAACTTTCTGTATTTAAAATAGATGGAACACAAACACTACTATGTCTGTGTTTCACTTTCAGTCACAAGGCATGTACAGAAATGATTCTCTGCATAGAATTAGTATGTAAGTTTTGGAAGAGGAATCCATGGACTCCCAAGAATATTTAAATAACCAAAAGACTGTTGAGTGGTTTGACGTTTCACTACTAAGGGAGATCACGTTTAAAATGAATAGATGAAACAACTTATCTAATATTCAAGTAGCAGAGATCATAAATTTATTGCTATTATGCAATAAATAGGAAAATAATGATATGTGTGTTTGCCTAACTGCTTATGACCACGAGGAATTAGACCACATTTTATGGCACTTAACAGTAGCATGAGTTTTCCCCACATGTATGACTGCTGTTCTGGATGTTGTCTGGCTAGTCTCCCTTCAGTACATATGTTCTAACAGATAAGGTTTCATGTAAAAAAAAAAGTTTAATGATAATGCATATTTTTTCTGTTTTACTTTCATCTATGTATTCAAATCTACAGATAAAAATCTTACCACAAAGTTTAGTCTGGAAGGCAGAGGTCAGTGTTTCAATCTGACTGAAATTAGCAACCAGAAACACATGTTCTTCATGTGGTTCGCTCCCAATGGACTTCAGAGTGTTCATATCCACTCTTCCCACTCCAATGGCAAAAATTAGGATTCCTGAGTTACGTGCTTTAGCAGCAATCTCTGCCACAGGATCCTGAGGTCTCCCATCTGTCACTATCATGATAATTCGGGGCACATTCTGCCTCAGAGGTCGAGCCCCTTCTGTCTCTGAAAATGCGATGTTCACTGCATACTGCAGAGCCAGCCCCGTCATGGTGCCCGTGGCCAGGTGCATCATCCTCTTCACCGCTCTTTCAATATCCTGCTTCCGCCTGAAGGTCTTCAGCGAAAACTCCTGTTTGACGGTGCTGCCGTACTGAATCAGACCCACGCGCGTGGCGTCGGGGCTGATGTCCAGAAACTGCAAGATGGTCAAAATGAACTCCTTCACTTTTTCAAAGTCATAATGGCGCACACTGCGAGAGCTGTCAATGATGAAAACAAGGTCCAGATGTTTGTTGTTGCAAGTGTTTTCTAAAAGGAAAATGCAAAAAAATACTTTACAATTTCAAAATGCAAATAGATTCAGGTTTACTGTCTAAACAAACACTCTGACAAGTGCTGTGAAAATTCAGGAAAAACAGAAGATACCAGAACTAAGGCTAGTTGGGCAACATAAGTTTGTTCTCCAGTAAATAACAAAAGCTGCCCGTTACTTGGTCATTATATGTATTTTTTTTGCATGCATGTGTGAAATAAATGCCCAAAATTATTAATGGCAGGGGAATGGTGAGATAATCACAGAATCACAGAATAGCTTGGGTTGGAAAGGACATCAAAGACCATTGTAGTTCAACCCCCCTGCCATGAACAAGGACACATTCCACTAGACCAGGTTGCTCAAAGCCCCATCCAGCCTGGCCTTAAACACTGCTAGGGATGGGACATCGCCAACTTCTCTGGGCAACATGTTCGAGTAAAGAATTTCTTCCCTATATCTAATCTAAACCTGGCCTCTTCTAGTTTATTGTTAGTTCATTACTTCTCTTACCACTACATGCCCTTGTCAAATGTCACTCTTCCGTGTCATTGTTGAGATTTTGACCTCATTCCCCACGCAGGGTGGAAATCCCGTCTGAATGACATAGTTAACTATTTAAGTGGGCTGCACCGTGATGCTTTGTGTGGCAGTGCCTGAGAATTTAGAAATTTAATACTGTGACAAGTCAGAGGGGTATAAGTATTTCATTAGTAACAGGGAAAACAGAACACAAAGAAATACAGGTCAAAAGCATCTGTTAATTGCACTGACTGATAAGAGACCTGAAGAGACTCATTTTTCAAGGAAGCTGGCATCAAGCAGCACTTGGCATGTACAAAGTACAGTTCTCAATGACGTCAACTGCAGTTGTGAGTGCTCAGCAGTTCTGCAAATCAAATGCCATGATTTCAAACACATAATTAATACCCATCTGGGGAAAGTTTCATGTATTGGACTAGCTCAGCATCATAGAAAAATTCTATGGCTGCATCAGAGAGAAAATCCTGTTGTCTACAGTAGCACTCCACTTGGCCAAAGAAATACTCCTACTGAACACTCCCTGAACTCTATGTCAGCCATCAGAAGTCTTTTTTTCCAAGAGCCACTGAAGCAGGAGTATTACACACAGAGTATGCCTATATCTGACAGTTGCACAGATGGGCAGGCCAAGCTATCATGGATAACAGCAGAAGTGAAGACTGGCTGCCTTCTTGGCATCCTACAAGCTTTCTGGGACCCGGGCTACGTCCTCTGGCTTCTGCTCAGTATCCTTTTCTGAAAGAATATGAGAAACATGATACATGTGTGATGATGAGAATGGATAGGGACTGACCATTCACAGGAAGCCAGCCCACAGCAGGCCTGAGGCAAGCCTGTGAGGTGAGCTATCAGACTTGCCACAGAAGACAGCATATGGAAAAAGATTAAAAGGACTTTGATGGGATGCTGATGAAAAGAAATCAACAGAGGTTTAATGTGTATATGAAAGACTCCTTCAAATTAGGAAATCCCTGACTCACAAAAGCATGGCAAGTTCAGGTAATAGCTGCAGGTGGCATTTTCTTGTCCTTAAACTATCTCACATGCATCTACTTTTGACCTCTGTCAAGAGACAGAATACAGGGTTAGATAGACCTATGGCTTCAATCAGTGTCTGCTCATCTTCTTAAATTCCTGTGGCTATGAATAAACCTGTGAGGTCATTAGTTGTGTTTGTATGCCTGGCTTGAAACATTAAAGATGGCAAGAATGCTCATCAGACTGCAGTGGCATCCTCACTTTACTAAGATGAAACACCCCTCATCAGTAGTTTCCTTTACTGCCGAACCCAATTCAATGCCCAGTGCACTGTCACCCATCTTGTGCAGTAAATGAGGCACATGTTTGGTGGAAAAATAGTGTTTGACTGTATAATCAAAGGTCATGTCAGACTGCACTAGTACAAGTGGGCCAATCAAAGACTCAATTGGAAAAACGTCTGTCTGTAGACCGGCCTTTAAACAAGTTCACTTGTGACCGCTGACGAACACTCATCGTGCACTTCTGCCAAGGCAGGGGGTGAGAAAGATGCCTGTTTTCACTCGTTAACTCAGAAGCCTCTTTCATAGATTACCGAGAACAGTTGTTGGCATAGAATAAAAATGCTCTTTAATGACAATAAAAATGACTGCCTGGATTTATTCATGTGCAGTCTACAGTACAGCTTTATTTATAAGCGTAGGAATATGCTCGGGTTGCTTATTCTTTCAAAATCAGAGCAGGTTGAATATAAGCCAAGCTGAGCAGAAACAAAATTCCAGTTCTAAAGGGATACAGATATCCTGACATAACTATTTTCAACCTTATTATCTTAATTATAATTATCCTTATATATATAAAATTACGAATTATATTTATTAATATAACATGAATGATTCCAGCAATACAAAGATAATGCTAAGTTATGATTTGTGGGAGCAGAGCAAGAGGAAAGGAGGATAATTACAGAAAAAAAGGCTAATATGTGTGTGTACATGAGGGGAATGACAGACAGACAAACGGCTACTATTTTATTTCTCTTAAAACATTTCAGCATGGATTCACTAAGGTAAGTCATGCTTGACCAGCCTGATTGCCTTCTGTGATGAAACAACTGCCTGGATGGATGGGGGGAGAGAAGGGGATATTGTCTACCTTGACTTCAGCGAGGCTTTCAACACTGTCTCTCACAACATCCTCACAGGCAAACTCAGGAAGTGTGGACTGGGTGAAGGGACAGAGAGGTGGTTTGAGAACTGTCTGAACAGCAGATCCCAGAGTCCTAATTAGTAGTACAGTTGGAGGCCTGTCATCAGTGGCATCTACCAAGGTTCAGTGCTGGTCCCAGGATTGTTTAATTTTTCATCAAAACTTACATGAAGGGGCAGAGGCCTCCTCAGCAAGTTCCCCAACAACACAAAGCTGGGAGGAATGGCTGATACCTCAGAGTGCTGTGCAGCCCTTCAGAAGGACCTCGCCAGGCTTGAGAGATGGGCAGAGAAGAACTGCCTGAAATTCAACAAAGGCAAGTGCAGGGTCCTGCCGCTGGGGAGGAATAACCCCAGGCACCAGTACAGGATGGGGAAGCAGCTCTGCAGAGAAGGACTTGGGGGTCCTGAAGGACAACGAAATGTCCATGAGCCAGCAGTTTGGTCTTGTGGCCAGTNCCAACCTGACCAATTCTGTGAAAGCAAGTCAAAACTACAGCCATGGTGTTGAATCCTTTTAACTGGAATATAAAGATTTGGATCTCAGTCTGAAGAGATTCATTTTTCTATTCTGAAGTCTGGAATGACTCTTGGTGGGAAAAAGCCTGGACAGCATTGGTGGATAGTACTATCAGAAACACATCACATTGTGCTGAATTACTTCAGAAAAATCTATTCATCTGAATGAAACATGGTGTATTTCAAAACTACTTTGACCAGTAAAGTTCTATCTATAGAAATACCAAATATTTCCAATTAAGATGTATTTAAAATCTTTGCATTCTGATTTGGTATGAATTTTTAAAAAACTCTGTAACTATTAAAGTTGATTTAACTTGGGCTCAGTGAAAAATAAAATGTAATTCTTCTACAGATAAAAAATCCAGCTTGGTGGTATTTTGAGGAGTGGCAATCAGTAGTAATGACTAACAGATCTAAATACTCATCCCTTCAGATAAATTTTCAGTGATAGCTTTTTAGCAGTTACATGCTTCTCCATTTGTCCTGTAAACTATAATCTCTTCCTCTGACCAGCTCTCATTTTAAACAGTGAACTTTCTCACAACTTTGACAAACATCTTCATAACCAAAAGTAATTCCCTTTCACTCTTATGAAAATTGACATACTCATTGAAAAGAGCTACTCATCCATAAACCTACTTTTAAGTCAGCAGAGGTCTTGTACTACCAATACAAAAGTTAAAAAAACCCCTCAGTGTGGGTTGTATTATCCAAAAGGGAAGCCAGGAGAGGCAACACAAAGACAGAAGGAAAGATCAATTCAGTAGTAAATATGTTCTCCTTCTCTACTCAATATCCACTTTGTAAATGACAGTTACAGTGATGCCACCTTTGGACAACTAACAATGCAAGGAAATTTCAGTCCTACTGGGAAGAATCCAGCTGGGATCCAATTACTGAGAGATCCATAAAACAAAGCTTAAAATAGAATTGAGCATCTTAATTTCCTCTAAAGTTGAAATTCTGTTAAATCATTTTATCTGATGACTGCAGGTTTCCTTCTATTCCTTTCTCAAAGCAAATTATGCTCAGCCTGTTGTGGCTTTGACAAAGCTCCCACTGTTTTGATTTTGCTCACCCACTCAGGGTCTGTGTCTAAGAGTGTGTTTCTACTCTCTCGTCTTATTTTTCAGAAATGCTACATTCCCTTAATACAACTAAAATAGCACCAGGGAGCTTTCCTGGGCATTGGAATTGACTCTTCTAGGCTGTTAAATCATTAGAACAGTTCCTGATACTGTTGTCTGAGGACAATTCACATTTTCTCAAGCAATTCTCAGGCATGATATGGGAAGCAGCATGAGCCAGGGATCCATCCCATGTGGATGGAACTGGTCTGTGAGCTCAGGGTACTCCCCAGCAGGCCACGTTGTACCACTGGTCTCAGTGCCAGAGAGCAGTCTAAGGTACCAGCGACGCTCAGAGGTCAGCTGGCCTGCATCCACAGTGATAAACTCACCTTCCTGCTCAACAGAGTGCCTGTATGCAAGAGGCCTCCTGGGAATAATCCCTGTAGGGATTACTGTCTGTACCTTCTGAACCACGCATGGAGATTGCTAGTCACCGTGGGCCAGAGACAGCTCCAGCCATTTAACAGCAACAGTAAGGGTGGAGTTCCAGTGCCCAAGAATGTTCCCACCACTGTTTCATTTCCTCAACCATTTCCATATAGGGATATTCAAACTGAACACATTCAAAGGACACAAGTTTTAGATGATGATTTTTCAAAAGTTTTTGTAAACTGGCTCTCTTGAAAAACTGCTTGTTTAAAAATTAGTTAGTTATTTTCTGGTTTTGTCCTACATCTTTAAGATTCCTTAATACTTTTTTCTTTTTTTTTTTTTTTTTTNTTTTTTTTTTTTTTTTTTTTAAATCTAGAAATTACTTATTTGGTTATGTTGGTCTTTATCCTAACAGATGAGAACAGATAAACGTTAAAGAAGGTTAGTTCAATTTGGTAAACACTACAGCAAAGTTTAGACAGTGAAAAAGTAATTTATAACAAGTAAATATTAGCTCCATGAAGATGTTTCTTCTAGAGTATGACAATTCAAGCAAAAAGGAAGGATTAAATCAGTTAAGAAAAAATGAGATCATATAAAAATTATTGCCTGAGCAGGCTTTAATGGTAATTTTAACATTTTGTGTTTCTTAGCTCACTCCCCAGTAATGCATATACAAAAATTACATGTCCTGTGACAGTGCCAGCAGTAACACCAGGTTTATTTTTAGATTTTATCTTTGAGTAATAGAGCAAGTCTTCACCCAAATTAAAATAAAAGGGGGAGAAAACTATTCTCCCAGTTAGCGTATTTTACAACTTATTCCTAAATGTATCTTCGTTCTTTGCCACTTTATTTCATTTTCCCTTGAGCCCTCAATATTACTTGCCTGTCTTCTTTTTACAACTTCTTTCCTTATAAATCTCTGCATAACTCCTACCAAATTTGTTAAAATATGTATGAACTCGCTAAGTGTCAAATATTTTTTCCTTGAAGTCCAGAATTCTGGTTTTCCCTAAATAGCCAGCCAGAAAGATTGTGTTTGACAGGTTCTCAGATAATTCCAAAGGATTTCTTAGGTGACCAAGAAGGTTTAATCTTCTTGTCATACAATTATGTAAGTGAAGAACAGCCAAATTTCCAATTAATTCATAAACATACCAAGTGCAAAATGCTTTGGGAAACACATTTTGTGATTTTGATTGTTGCAAAGAATAAATGAAGAAGAGCAGTAATTCCAAGCACTTCTTGTCTCTAGTGAGATATTTTGAGCAAGTTAGCTTCCACTCCTTTTGGGTTTTTTCTCATTTTAATTCAAAGATGGACAAAGTATGGTATAGTATATTTCAGATATAATCATACATAGTTCCTGAAGTAAACATTAGAAACTGCTCAATACCCCTTTCCTATCACACATATGTGCTGCACTTGGTTCTGCAGGTGACACCACCTCTTCCGAGCTCTGGGACAGGCCCTGAATCCAAGACCTGCCCCTGTACTCTCTGACCCCATCCTTGCTCTGAATCTTTCCCCAAACACACAGGCCTATGGCCCTAACCCAAACATTCATTATGAGTTTGGCAGCTCACCCATTTTTCCTTACAAATTTCTTCATCTGGGAACAATCTCCAAATGGAACACAGCCTACAAGACATTTCTTTATTGCCTCTGACAAAATCTTTTCTGAACTTCAAAAATTTCTGGGAGAACTGTACAGCAGGAGGCTCTTGTCCGGAGATTTAAATTTCCTTCTACATGCAAATGCTTCATTATTAGTCACTGCAGGAGGGTATATTACTTTGTTCTCATTTCACCTCACTATTTCTATTCCTTCCCTGTCATGCTTTTCAAAATAACAAGGTCATTATTAACACTAAGTCTCTCTAAATCCAGAGTCCCAGAACTAACTCCTAGTATTTCTTCATTTCTTTACCAATACTGGTGCTGTCTCTGGTATGAAGCCAAAGTATGGTGCAGGGATAGTCTCAAGTTTCTTAGTTCTCTCTGCTTATTTCAGCTGTTCTGAGATATAAACTGGCGAGTTTCCTGACAGGAGTCAAACCTGCTTTCATGGTCAGGAGGACCAGGGAGCAGGTTGTTTTCCTTGCAGGCAGTGGAACACCTGGGCAGAGGGATAAAGTATCCTGATATCCCCATGCACATGGCAACAAGAACATCTACCCACCACTTCCTGACAGAAACAAATGTCATGTGCTCTCAGCTAAGGATAGCTTACACCCATGAGAGATGAGGAATTCATTTTCTGAGCCATGATGGAGAAACTCGTGGTATACACAGTAATCCTACTTTGCATCCTGTTCCCACATGCAGCCTGGAAGCACTTACTCTGATTGTGACTGTCTTTTCCTGCACTCACCTGTGAAACATCAAATCACAACCAACATGAGAAAGGTGATTGTGTGGAAGAAGGTGATCTTTTTATCTTTCTCCTTGAAGATCTGAGACTCCTATCTTGCCTGACCTACTTGGGGTGCTATTGGAAGGACACAGAAATTATTAGAGAAGGAACAGATACAGAAAGTAAACAACTGTTACTAGCAGCATAGATAATTTAGAGAAAAAATGTGGCCTCACTGAATTTGTGGTGTCCTGCTTTCATGACATTAGCTTAACATTTTAAAAACTCCTATCCATACTTTTTTTTAAAGTTGCCCATGTCTTTGTTTACAGGGAAAGCTGTTAGCAACCTCAACATTACTCATTGATCAGCTGACCTGAAACCACATATTTCCATCTATTGGTAACGATCTAAGCATTAGATTCTTTTCCAGAACAAATTCAGAAACAGCATGATGGGATAGTGCTGTACACCATTCCCCCTGTCTCCCAAAACATGTGGGACATCATGTCCACTGGCGAACTAGTAGTTCTACCACTTCAGCAGTACTTAAGTAAGATGGTGTCTTCAAGGTTCCAAAGCAATTTAAGGTATGTTGTCTTCATCCACAAAAGTGTCTGATTACCTACTTATGTCTATAAAATGAGATGTTCCTTAAGTCATGCTGTCCCGGTTTGGGACACATGCAAATGCTGTTTCCATGATTTTCAAGTTAATTTTGCACATACGTGCTTTTTAAATTAAAAAGCTAAAGTGCTCAAAATGAAGTCAAAACCAGCATACTACTGAACATCAGTGTTCTTTCTTTTGGCCCAATTTTTCTTCAAGACATAATACACAGAGGAGGCTTTGAGCTTCTTGAGAATGTACACATAACAACAGGTTTTTTTCTTACAGTAATTTTCCTCACTGAATTATTGTCAAGGCAAACTCTTTTTCAAACAGAAATGGCATTTCACAGTAATTTGTGGGGGTTGTAACAAACAAATTTAGAAAGACAAAGATCACTCAACGTTTAGTTCATGACTCAGTTTTTTCTGCAACAGCAGATATTCTTTCATCCTGTGGAAAAATCACAAATTACCTTTAAAAAAGGGAACAGAAGAAAAAAAAGCGGAAGGGCAAATTAAAAGAGTAAGAAAACAAAACAAAGAAAGAAGGGAGGAAGGAGGAAAGAGGGAAAAGATTTTGTTAGAGGAAATACACATTAAAGAAATACAAAACAATTCCTTGTGATGCTGGAAATTGAATTATATTCCAAATAACTTAAATTACAGAAATACCCCGTAGGTGGCCTAAAAGTGAATGTGATTTTGACACATGAAAATTAATAATGAATACTAAATACAAGAGTTGGCAAGCATAATGTTGTTCTGTGGTTAAAAGCTGCTAGCACAGACCAAAATCCATACTTTCTGATCTCCGTGATAATTGGCTGCAGATGAGCATACTCAGATTAGGACATAAATTCCTGAGGTCTGTCATGGTTGCAGCTAGTCCTCAAGGCTCATTAGCTAGGGCTGTTTAAGGGATAACAGCTGCTGCAGGAAACAACTGGCTGGGCAAGGATATGATTGCTGATCAGATCTCTCTTTCTCAGACTCCAGGACCTCTGTTAGGGGCTGGGGAGACACAGCCTCAGCACAAACCAAGCCCAGAGAGAGGGAGTTCTACTGTGCATAAACCCCAGAATCTCAAAAAGCGGCTACTGTGGAAGAGGGGCCAACAACTGAGAGATTAAGATGAAAGTTGGAGTTTTGAGAGTCAGCATAAAGTTCATGGGTGACCTCTCAACTACTGAAACAAGCACTACTGGGAAGCAAAACACACCATTGCTAATATTGCCTGGAACAAAGATTGCAGTATGTATCTACACACCTCAGAAGGAAGAAACAGCTGATTCTGAAGACTGTAAAATGTTTTGCTTGCTTGCTGTCCAAACATAATATGTTTCTATTTATATGGCAACTTCAGGTTTTGAATAGAGAGCTGATAAATGGATAGGTATCTGATTACCCTGTACCCTTACAAAAGTTTGGCTAGGATTGTGCTTATATTTTAACTAATTATGTGGTAATTCAAAAGGTGTAATTTGCAACTACTTCCTACAATCATCTGCTGCATGGAAGAGTTTTCATCTCCCCCAGGGCTATACCAGTACAGTATGTCTAATACATGATATAGTTACTGTGACACAATTCTGATTTCAATTGCAGCACAGACTTCAGATACAATGATTCTACTTTCTGACAGGATTATGTCTGAGGACATAAAACGTGGCAGAGTTGCATTTATGTGAAGAAAACACGCACATACATTGAGCCTGTGAATGAGTTTCTTACATCAGAAAGCATCCCACACTGGCTCAACAGTCCACATCGGCAGAATTTAGAGATCCCTGGCCAGCTCTTATTGTATAAATATACAATGAATTAAACCAAAACTAAACAGGAATCTTATCTGCGCTCCACAGAAGCATCATGGGTTGGGCTCACTTTTGTCACATACTTTCCCCTCTGATTTGCTGCTAAAATAACTCAGAATGTTTAACCTGATAACGTCTTAAACCCTAAAGTTACGTACACTCAACTTCAAGAACTGGGCTGGATATAAGGATCTTTAGATTAATTTTAACTGGCTGTAGCAAGTGATTCACAAATTTAGTGAGTGCTCTATGTAGTTCCTATTACTTCCCTTTATATTATTAGTGGAATCACACATATACAACCAAAAGACAAATCATTATTTATTTTGTTGCAAAATATAATTTAACACAGACGGGGCATTTGCATTTTGCCGCAGCTTCCACTGAACAGGAGCCAAGTACATTTCCTTCTTGGCCTCCCTTACCCTCTGTTTTAATTTTGAGCAGTATCAGTTAATTTTTTGTAGTTTCTACTGGTATCATGTAATATCTAAAGGAATGCCCCCTAAACTAGCTTTTCTCCTTAAATAGTTATTTTCAAAATCACGTACCTGCATGTTTTATATTCCTAAGGAACAGAAAGAATGTTATTGTTAGAACAGTATTCTACAGCTTTCAGTGTATTCACTACAGCTTTCATGCATTCACTTCAGATCTTTCCAAAGAAGTATGCCCATGTGAAATGAAATACCTGTCCAGTTTACAAGAATAGAGTTCATCAAGAAAAAAAATCAAACACAAAAATGTGGTTTTTTAAAATAATGTAGGAATTTTGATTTGTTTTGTTTTATAATAAATGATTAAGATGTAGTAGGGCCTAAGTCCAAAATCTGTTTCAGTAAAAAACCCCACAACTTCAAACATCAAAAAAGCACTACATCTTGCAAGGACTGGACGGACACATGCTGCTTCTAGATATGGAACCTGCTGAAGGGCACTGTGGAACCCTGACTGGCCTTGCAAACATGGTATGGAAACCACCACTCTGGACAACTGACCCAGCTCTTCATCAGTCTGTTTAGGTACAGAAGTCCATTTCATTAGATCTGAAGGGAATCAACTAATCTAACAGAAAGAATTTTATCTTTATAACCATGTAGCAAGTATATTACTGCTTTTCCTTAAAAAAACCAAAATATTATTTTCCTTTCACAAATCAGGATAAGGCAAATTTGATCCAAACTCTGGATCAAAGTACTGATGAGGGGAAAAAGAAGGCAAGATTTAGTTCATTATGTCACATAAGGGGAGAGGCAACTGTTTTCTGCTACAGAAAAGAAAAACTGATCATCCCATTTCTTTCTGTTGTTTCACAAGATCTTGCACAACTATGGCAACAATCCTTTAAAACATAAATGCACCTGCATGAAAACAGTATCTTCCAGCAATACGATATTCTTTTATTACTTGAATTACGTGCATATCTAATATGCTGCAAGAAAGACTTAAGAAAATGTTAAAAGTTAATTAATTTGGCACAATTGACAAGTTTTTAATACTTGGAAGTCTGACTCAGTGTTTAATAAAAGAAAAACCTGCAAAGCAGTTTGGCTTTCAAGGGCCACATAGTGTGAGTTCCAAAAACTATTTTTGATAGATCCTTGAACAAAATATTTCAGCTCTTTAACAGAAGTTATTAGCTATAGCACTAATAATTTTAAACAGCAATAAGCAATGCAAAGACCTGCCAAATTAAAACAACACACATTGCGATTTAGTTGAAAAATTGAGCACATATGTCTTTTCAGACATAGCTCATTCCTTCAGAAGACTTTGTTAAAATGTATAGTCAATTAGACCTAACAAGACTTTTAAGAAATCTTTAAAGTATTAGTGCATGGCTGATGAAAAATTAAATACTCCTAAACCTGGATCTCAAAGTACTTTTCTCTCTATATGGACAATCCCGTAGAATTTTTCATCCACTCCATTTTACTTATTTAACTTTTCAGTTCCCTAGAGCAATGACTTTTACTTCTGTACATGGACACTACTGGTATTTCACCAGTAAATAGTTATCACAGCAGTACACTTTTGTTTTAAAAAAGGTGAAATGAAGATAAAAGGAATAAAATTATTTTAATACTACTATACTTACAGAGCATAAACCTTCATTTTAGACATGAAAAAGAGACTTCCATACAAAAAAAAAATCCAACCCCCAGTGTTAACTTTTATTACTTTTCCAGGTACCTGTTGGTTCTTTGCAGCTATATTGCTCCCTTTTGCCTGCCAAGCAAGTCTTTACACAACAGCAGCAATTGTCATCACCACCACTACTTATAATATGCATACTGTATAGAATGTGACAACTTCTAATCCCTGTTAAATTGCTGGAATACCGGAGTGATTTTAATAAGTCTATTGACTTGATGTCACTGAGATCATGTTTTGGCCCTGCTCTTTCTCATGCCATTTAAGGAACACTCAGCTTTCCAGCACAGTGGCATTTTACATTCTGTTCTTTACAGAGAGGGATGTTTTTACCATGCCACTGTTTCTATCCATTGCTGAAACTGAAGCAAGTGGCCTAATTTCTTGAAACAGAATGCAAGGCCCAAGAGTCTGACTCCAAACTGCCACGTACTTTTATGGGCTGGATCAGAGAATGTTCCAAGTTTTTTGCATCATTTAATGTCTTGAAAAGGTTCCTTTAGCCAGAACTGTTTGCATCCTGTACATGCCAAACTGAGTAGGGATCCAGAGGTTTCCAAATGCAGGGACCAGAAGTCTCTTGGCTTTTGAAAGAAGAAATAAATAATTTAATCTACACAATTTGATTTATACAGAGTGCTAATCCCTTTCATATATTTTCAACTATTTAAATTTGAAAAAGAGGCTATAAGAGGAATTTTAAAAAATCACAGGGAAAATGGCAACTGAGAAATGTGACATTTTCAGTTTCTCCACGTAACACCTTGCCTTTGCACCCATTTTCTAGAGAGACGGGCAGCTTCTTTCTTAAAGTAATAAGCTCACTTAGGGTATTTGCTAGAAACCCTAAAATATTCAGGAAGAGTTGCTATATAATCACATTTTAGAATTTAGGATTTTAGAAAGTTTGAGATTCTTGTTAAGTAAGGTGTGAATGTGGGTATTTCTCTTTGTTGTTCTATATCCATGGGTTTTTTTGTGAATTCGATCTCCAGAGCTGTGGTTTTCAGCTTTCAGTGGCAGAACCCCAAGTGTTTCAAGACCGCATCCATTTGTTTTGGGGAAGATGAATAAGAAATGGAAATCTGTTGTCTTTTAAATCTGTCCTACTGGAACTGAAAACCAATGTTTTTAAGTTAACAGATTGAGAATGGTACTTTATAGAGTTTTACATTATTTGAAGGACCACATTTTGTTTAGACAAATGTTTTACAGATAAAACTTGGTGCTCTCCTCTCTGTCACCCATTCTCCCATATTCTTTCTTTCTTCTTCTTTCTTCCCAATATATTTTCTGCAGGACATTTCACACTCTCCATGTTCACTTAGGTTAGATGACCTTTATGGAGAGGCAGTCTCCTTACCATCTCCCAGTGGCTGGAGAAAGGTATCTGATGAGATCTACTGCTGATGTCAATCATTAATCCCTAATGATAGGCTGTGTCCAAACCCCACCCATGCTGTGTTTTCATAACCTGACAATTACTTGAAACAATTAGCAAAAGACTAATTTGAAGTACAAGCTGTTAGGAGATGAAAAAGTTGACTGCTTGGTGATGCACAGGTGATGACCAACAAGAGAGAGATTAAACTTATGTTTTAAAATATGACAGCCCACAAGCTGAAACTGATACACCCTGTCTTAAGATTTTTGGCAAAGGAGGAAAAAATTAGCTCATTATAAAAAATTACTCATTGTAAGATAAGCTACTCATTATAAATAAATCTGACAAAATGAAGGGGTTAGCATAAAGACAAGCCTCATTTCAATAGCCACAGATTTCTAGTCCATCATCTATATGGACATCACACACATATAGACTGCTAAAGCTTTCTGGCATGGTAAAAGGCTCATTTGATAGAACCTCTGTGGACCAGCATGTATTTTCTCTACACTCTGAAAAGAAAATGGTTTCTTTTTTTTCAAGCCAACAGTCTTGTAGCAAATATTTATTTCATACCACTTACATAATGTAAATCTGGTACCCCAAAAGTAAACACCTTCTTTCAACAGCAGCTACCTGGTCAACAATCTTTACCATATACCTGCTGGCAAATGAAAATCTCCTTTTTATTATAAACTAACTCAGCCAAGGTTTGGCCAGCTGCTTATGCCTTTTATCATTTGTATTTGAGACAGCTTTTGGGAGTGGTGTTTGGGGTATTTTGTGTGTAACTCACCCAGTAGAGATTGTGTGTTAACATCCCTTCTTCGGGTGAAATGTCTTCCAGGGAGACCTTTTGCCATGACAGTGGAAAGCAGAGTGTGTGCAAATAGCAGAAAGAAACATGCAATCATTTTCTTCATCTTCAAGAAACAGAGGGGGACACAAGGATGTAAAACTGCAATAGAGGAGAGAAGGAGATAAGTTCTTTGATTACATAAAAAGATGCACTCCAACCACATCAGTCACCCAGCAGCATTGCTTCCCTTCCACCACAAACATGCAGACACACTGGCACGGAATAATGCCTATAACTTCAAGAAATAAGGTCTACATAATAACATAGCAGTTGGCATAGCATTTGTAAGTATTGTTAGTTGAAGTCCATAGTTAACATCTACAACGATTTATAATGATCAAGTATTCTTAAAGCAAGAAAAGGAACTTTGTTTCCCTCAGCCTGTCAGCATAAAAAGGTTTGAGGAGGACACGAATGTATTTTTGTTATTCCACTCAGTACTCCTTTGCATTTTTTTCAGAAGTTTAATGGTTCCTGTAGTCTGAGGGATTCTTGTTTCAGATAATCTTGGAGAATTAAAATAGAGAAGAAAATGTGTTTCAGAAACAGCAACTCTAAATGTGAACTGGTGACAACTCATGCTTCCTTTTCAGAAGACAGTCCATAGTTGCTACCATGAAGATAACAGTGCAAGATTAATCTTGCTTACAGGAATAGACTCCTGAGGACTGGCAAAGAACCTGCCATAGGTTCTGGAGAAATTTTGTCATACAGAAATTGACAGGCAAGTTTCCTACATTAAGAGATTATTCCTGACCAGGAGCTTGTTAATGCATCATGAAAAGCCATGGCTGACTCTGACCCTGCCACAGAACAGAAAACAAAGATTGACAAGCTAGAGACTCATTTTCTGGCTGTGTTCCCCACTGGTGGCTCCCTCAGATAGAGACTCCTTCTACTCTCCCCCAAAACTTTATTGTTGTGGTTGAGAGCATCCCACAGGAGCTAGATTCAGTCTTGGAGTGGGTGATATGATGAAACTTAGTAAAGAGCTCCCCTAGGTGTGCAAGAGATGGGCAAAACTACCCACTTGTACAAGAAGTACTGTTCTAACTGAATCTGAGCGGAACTTCTGAAGCAGTGCAAATTTCAACAGTAATTTTTGGTGAAGTAACTAAGATGTTGAAAACAATTTTAACAGGGCCCTAAACCTGATAAGCAGATATGTAAGAGAAGGCAACTAAATGCTTCAGTTCTGAAAGATAATATATTTTCTTTCCCACCATGAGGTCTTCACTGGCAGAAAGGAAAATTCTGAATAAGTATTTTCTCTCTAATAAAGATACTTTGTTCATTATTTTTCAGTCTGTCCCACACAACCATTATACATAATGTATTTTTCTGACTATCAATCTATTTTCCCTTTTGTGTATCCTAGTCAGCAACCCCAAATGCAAACACAGTGTTCTGGTACGTATACCAAAATGAGTCTTTGCACTCAAAATGCCCAGCCTTACTTCAATGTTCAATATTAACTGGTAATGGGCAATACATGATTTAAGGACATTCAGACTTGGAAAGAGATGGAAATAGCTGGTGATTATAAAAATGGCCACAAAAAATTTTTTTTCTGGGCATCTGGATGGTATTATTGATAGAGATTTTCCAGTGCTCTAGTCAGAAACAGATGAACACTGGAAACAGCACTCACTGCTGGAAATGGGACTAAGTTTCACTGGAGGCAACAGGCAACAGCTGTTACTGCTGGAGATTACCCATCCCAGGTGGTCTCTTCACTCCTCAGAACATCAACACACACAGGGCTGTGCCAGGGTGTCTCCTCTCACTCAGGCCTGTTCCTTCAGCACACAAGGCAAATGGACCTCAAGGATACATGCCAGTTCTAGCACCAATGCTCTAGAAAAACAGAAGCCATGCTCTCAGGACTAAGGAGAGTAGAGAAATATCTTCCTTGCAAGGCTGTTATGGGAACTAGGCATGAACAGAATGTTCAAGAGGGCTGTCTGGCTCTCACCTACTTACCAGAGGCCTAACTCATCCCTCCTCTCTATCCACCCTAAACAGCTGTGAAGATGGCACTAAACTCTAAGTAAAGCCATTTTAGCGGTGCCTGATGGTGTTAAAGGAGAACCGAGCACCATGCGTAGGAGCCTTCACAACGCATTGCTAAACGACCCAGTAACAGCATGATGCCAAAGGAAATGGTGATAAAGCAGTGTCTTCAGGACAGTCCCACCCCAAACTAAACCCTCCCACATTCTGATACTTAACATATATTATACCTTTGTAGCAATTTTTGATATTTGGTCATAGTTTCAAATTCACCACACTCACAGCTGTCCATAAGCAACTCCAGAAATAAGAAAAAAAAGTGTTCGTTCGTTGTGACTTGAAGTCTTTGAATTCTGTTAGGAAAATGTTTACATAGCATGCAAATATTACATGATTAGCTGACCATATAAACTGAAATGTCTCCATAATCACTCATTAGCTGTCATTGAATTCTGAAATACATTAAAGCAGTACATTTTCAATTTAGTGTAATTTTTACTAGCCCCTTTGAAAAGTAAGGTTGGGGTACTAAAGAAACAGAACCACTGAATAATATATTGTTCAATAGTATATACTTATGATTCAGAAACCTTAGGTCCTCAGATCTCAGTATCTCTACTAGTCTGATAATCAGAAAATACATCTACTTAGAGATCCACCAAAAAGGATCCAACTCTTGCTAAAAGAAATCTACTATGAATACACTCCTACCCTCACAAAGAGTGTTTTAAAACACTGTTTTAAATGAAAGTGATACTTAACAGAGAAGAGCTTTAGTTGCCTCATCTTAAAAAAACCCCACATTTTTGTATCCACTGCTGCTTGCATTTTTATATGACCAGTCTGTGTTGTGGTTGCATGGCTGCTCCACATATAGTCCTCCCAAGGCTCTCTGTTTATATTCTGGGTCTTCTGCAAGTTCTTCTGTCTTCACTCTAGAAGCTGGATGGTGTTTACTGCACCACATTTGGTATTTAACACCTCATCTTCCCAGCAGGCTAAGCCCTTCTGCCACAGCCCTCTGTATCTTCCCACTGTTGGTTAACTCCTGCTCTACCAGCTGAGAACACATTACCAAAGTACCAAACCTACAAAGCCTTATTTTTGTGGCTGCCTGGAGAATATGTTTCGGGCACTTTGATTCCAGCTGTCAGCACTATACCATTGGGAACCAACTCCCCTGGGAAGACCCAAGACCAAGTCACTGCAGAACAAACATCCCGAACAGCTCAAAAAAAACCAGCAAGAGGAGGTGTGGCAATCCATGAGGCTCTACCAGATTCACCAGCTTCCACTGCTCCACTTCTCTACCCATGGTGAGAGGAAGAAGAGTAGGGCTTTCACAGCAGCCTTGGAGCACTCAGTGCAGCATAGTGCTGTGCTGGACATGTGAAGAAGCTGCTAACAGAGAAGAGACTGCTGCTCACAGAGGTACAATCTGGTGACGGCTGCTTGCTGTATCTGCAGCTGTCTAGAAGAAGTTTGGTATAAAAGAGGAGATTCTCTAGAAGATGGAAAGTCAACACACAGGCTCTCTGTTCTTTTAAGGCTTCCCTCACTCCCTAACTGGCTGCTAGTCAAGAGCTGAATATTGCCATGGTGTGTTCTCATCAATTTTACCTGTGCTTGCTTAGCCACATACCCACTCATAAGAGTAATTTTTCTGATGCACTGTTAAGGATTTTCATGAACTACAGTGTAGGAATACTGAAAAATAAAATTGAGATTTCCATCTTTAAAATACTTATTTCCTTTGTTGGACAGCTGTATTGGTTTGGCATGGCCTGGTTTGGGTACCAGGGGGGTCACAAAGATGGTTCCTGTGAGGAAGCTGCTGGAAGCTCCCCACCATGTCCGGCAGAGCCAATCCCTGATGGCTCTGGAGATGGACATGGCTGCTGGCCAGAACTGGGCCAATGAGAGAGGTTGGTAACGCCTTTGTGATGGCATATTTAAGAAGAAAATCAAAACAAAAGTCACAAGGTTTTGCTTCTAGTCAGAGAGGAGGAGGAGGTGGTGAGAATATGTGAGGGAAAACAACATGGAGACACCAAGGTCAGTGAAGAAGGAGGGGGAGGAGGTGCTCCAGGTGCCGGAGCCGAGGTTCCTCTGCAGGCCGTGGTGAAGGCCATGGTGAAGCAGCTGTGCCCCTGCAGCCCATGGGTCCCTGGGGGATGCAAAGATCCACCCACAGGCCGTGGGGGAGGTGCCCATGCCGGAGCGGGTGGATGCCTGGAGGAGGCTGGGATCCAGTGGAAGACACGGGGGAGAGAGAGGGCCCTTGCTTCCAGGCTGGAGCAGCCTGTCCTTGGAGGACTGCACCCCGTGGGAAGAGACCCACGGCGCAGCAGTTTTGGGAGGACTGTGTGCCCGTGGGAGGGACTCACGCTGCAGCAGGTGCGGTTTGGCTGCTGCTCGTGAGAGTGAACCCACACCGGGAAGTTCCCGGAGAACTGTCTCCTGTGGGAGGGACCCCACGGCCTCACAGGGAAGGACTCCTCTCCCAGAGCAGCGGAAGAAAATCTTGGTGATGGACTGACCAAAATCCCCCTGCCCTGCCCCTCTGTGTTGTTGGTGGGAAGGAGGGAGGACCTGGCGGAGGGGGAGGAGAGAAGGTGTTTTAAGGGCTTATGTTATTTCTCATTACCCTCCTCTGATTCTGTTAGTAATAAATTTCACTTAGTAATCAAGGTTGAGCCTGTTTTGCCCTTGAAATATTTCTCTTGCTCTCCTTATCTCACCCATGAAGCCTCCGTTAACCCTTTTTCCTCTTTTTCCCTCCCTTTGCCAGCTGTGGCAGGGGAGGCTGAATGAGCGACTCTCGTGGGTGCCTGGCATTGGGCCAGTGTCAAACCACGACAACAGCAGTGAAACAATAGAAGTCTGCTTCTATGCTTTCAAATATCTTTCCATGGAAGTCTCCTTGTAAGGGACTGATGGCTGTTTTGGACAGAGACACTACTGAATATTCAGTGTCAGTGGAGATAAATCAATGACCTTCTCCACTGCATGGTGCAGCAAGTTATTAATATTTGTCCTTTTCACTGTGATAACTCTTAAATAATATCAAGCGAAAAGAGATGCTCTGTGGCTTACGCTGCAGTCAGTGTCCTTCCATCTCTTACCCCATTTCAGGAAAATTTCTTTTACAGAGAATCAGGAAACCCCTCCACTGGCCTGGAAGACCAACTTTTTTTCATTCAGCTACCCTAAAAATGTACCCATCTTTGCTGAGCAGATCATGTTGAAAAGGAAATTGGAAAACTAGGTAATAATATGTTTCAGCTCATGCTTTCTGCTCCTCTGTACGGGCTTCCTTCCGTGTCTTGCAGTACAAGTTTCCTTCCAAGGCTAAATCAGAAACATAAAACTCCACAAAGCCCTACCCCTCTACCGTCTCCAGCTACCACCAAAACTGGCACAATGCATGGAAGGGGAAATTCTCAGTTGTTACATGGAACATCAACACCTGCAAATAGTATTCCCTCTCTTCAGCCCTATGTAATTTCTCATCATAGATGGAAGGGAAAGAGAAGTCAAAAAGCACCAGAGGCAGCAGTTATTAGCACAACAGAGGTTGCCTTCAGCTCTTCTTGTTGAAAGAGACAGCCATTTACTTTCATTAAGCTGCCAGCAGACCTAACTTCAGCATTTTTAAGTTATAAAGAACATACGTGCATAGAAGAAAACCATTCTGAAGTTCTTTCAGCATTCCTTATTATACCCATTTTTAAGATAACAGGAAACTGTGATCAAATCAAAAGCTTTTACTGAAGGTAAATGAACTGCAAGCACTCTATGTAAGTCAATAAAGTCAGTCTGTGTCCCCAAATTAACAAGTATGGTGAGTTACTTGGAAAAAGAAATGAGGTCTTATTGCATGAAAGCCACAAATTACCTGCTTCTCAATCCTACCATCTCAGAAATTAAAAAAAAAAAAAAAGGATTGCAGACACTGTAAACCCCTTTTAACTATCAGTTACGATATGTTCCAAAGTACTTCACTATCCACAAGCCAGCACATGCATTACTAGTTCACTACTCATTAAAATCACTCTGTGGGGCATGGGCATCAGGACATAGAGTATTAGTAATTTCCTCTGTCTTTCTGGACCAGTTGCTGACACAGGCATTTTCCAGTTCTAAAAAACAGCTGTAGAGGCCCACAGAGTCCAACATCATCAAACATCTGTCCCTAGCCATGCAGGTGTTGTGTGGGGGCAGGTGGCCACAATTGAGAGAGTGGTATTTAGCACATCAGCAAGAAGAACCATCTTGCCTTCATCATTACAAAGGAGCACTCTACTGTCATCCTGTTCCACCGGGTAATGGACTGGATTTTCTGTGACTCCTTGCTGCATGAGGAGGGCTTCACTAGACTTCGCAGCTCAGGACAGGTAGACCTTTTCTAAATCACGACTGTCAACTGCATTTCACCAACAGGGTTAAATCACCAAGAAGAAACGAGGTTGCAGGTGCTGAAAATTTGTAAATTCCTCACTTGCTGCTCAACCCTGATGGCAGGCACTAGGTGCACATGAACCTACCCACAACTGCACCGTGTCCTGCAAAGCAGCAGAGCAGCACTCACTTGTTAACACATTCTTTAGCTCCTTTTAAGAGGCTAACTTTGACCATTCGTGCTGTCAGTAGTATGAGATAAATCTGAGAAACTCATTATCTGAAAGTCAAGTATTAATTCTGGTGTATTCTGAGACAGCCAACCCAATTACAAACAGCTTTCACAGTAGCACAGCAAGCCACCTCAATAACAGAAGTAACTGTTGACTTGGCAATATCAGTCTTCTATCAATCTGAAATAATGAGTCCAGACAGTGCAAGTAACCTGAATCTGCAGCGGACTTAGGACCAGAAGTTGTGTACTCCAGTGCAAGAAGACTGGGAGAAATTCTTTGCATGGGTCCATGAAACTTCATGGCCACAGGCTGTTGTTTTATGTCTGCTGAAGGGCATGGTCCTAGCATGTGACAGCCATGTCTGTTCCAGACATGTCTGCATAGTGGTGGGGACAGGGTGACAACCATAGACTCACAAAGTCTTCCACCTTTGTCTCCTATGCTTCCATACAGTCCTCCTCATCCAGCACATATCCCTGCCTTGGCAACTAAAAGGATATTCCAATGCTTTCTGTACTGAGAGATTACCCTGCCTTGCTTAGGAATTGGGCTGTGGCTGAATCTCTACCAGTACTAGCTGCTGCTACAAAATCCCACAGCAGAGTTGTAACTTGGACTAATAAAATCAAATGTGACACTGGAGTAAATTAACTTGGATTTTGAAACAGTGCAGGGAAGACCCAAAATGCATTACAGAGCAGTTCCTAGAAGGGGAGGTGAACAACATTTGGTAGTCAGCCAAATATTCCCACAAACCCAACACTGTACATGACACCCATGTGCAGAGCACGGCTGAAGATGCTACAAGATACAGGAGGGCAACCACATTCTGGAAGCTGTACAAAGAGTGCTGAGGATGGGGAAAGGAGTTGTCCTTTCCCTATCCAAGCACAGAGGACAGATAAGCACACACAGGAATTGATAAGTACAGAGACCAAAACATACAGCATATGAGAAAGAGCAGAGATCAGCATTCAATTTTATTGTCAGGTGTAAATATCATTGTAGGACTTCTACACAACAGACTCTGTTATCTTAAGGGCTTGAAGTATATGAACAACATACATAACTTGATTTTCTACATCTCTAATGAAATGAAGAAGACTAAGTGATCTGTTACTTAATTTTAAGTCATCCATCTAATTGACATACAGACTTCCTGGTATCACTGTTGTAAAATGAGTAACTATTAAATCATATAATCATAGAATGATTTAGGTCAGAAAGGACCTCTGTAAGCCATCAGGTCCAACCTCTGCTCAGAGGTGAAGCTGACGACCATTTCAGTAACTTCAGAAACTCACCACATAAAAGTTAATGGTGGTGCTATAGAACAGTACACCCATAGTATGGTTTACTCTGCATAGTTTCCAGTGGTCAGACAGCAAGGTCTAGCAGTGGGAATTCTTATTTTATGACAGCATCAGTCTCCATGCTATGATTTTCTTCAGTTGCCACTTGGACAATAGACCTTTTCATTATCTTGTTCTTTTGAGGAAGACTCATTTGCACTTTCTGGTACTGAATCTCATCTAGACATCAGAGTTTTCACAACGTTCCCAGAAGAGTAGCATGGGAAAACTGACAAAATTCACTTTTAGCATGTAGAGTAGGTATTTAAATGAAAGCATATATTATATGACATATGATACACATGTAGGCTGCTTAGTTTTGTCTCTGAAGCAGTCACAAACCACAACAGACTCTTAACTGCAAACAGAAGGGTTTGAAAAAACCCAGGATACAGCAGTTCTGAAACTTATTTGCGGGGTCACACTGACCCCATTACCAGAACCACTGTAAACCAATAATTTGGGGATTAAACCCACTCCATTCCAAATACTCTTTGCTCATAATGAAAACACTGAGTACGCTGTATAAAAAGAGCTTGTTAATGATACCCACATTATAATTAAATAGTACTTACTGTTTTACCCTCCTATGGAGATGGTTTATAAGTCACAGAAGAGTATTTAGATCTGATTAGCCCATCCCTAGTTTGCTTGGACTGACTAAAACATCTTTTACCATCACAGCTGGGTCCCCGAGTCCCAGCTCATAAGCAGCAGAATGTGCATTCCCTTGTTCGTGAGAAATCTCAGTGAAGTCAATGGAGAGACTCACATAAAGTAATTAGGTGTGAATATTGAGTGCAGGATTAAGGATCTTAACTGCAGCTTTTTGTAACTGAGTGCTGCATTTTCTGAAGATATAAAATAAATCAAGTTTAATTTGATGAATATCACAGTGATATACAGAACACAAAGAAAAATTTAGAAAATCTCGTGCTTAAAGCTGAGACACCTACAGGAAAAGTGTAATACTCCAAAATTATTTTGTAGATTTTGTAGGATTTAATGGAAAAGCCATATGTGTATTTTATTAAGCTCTTGATTTAAGGAGAATTTTTGATGGGATACAGTTTAATAATTTCTTCTGAAGCAGTCAGCTGTCTGACAGAAGCACAGCTAGAACATGTAACCCAACATGCCACCGTTTCAGACCTCAGTCAGGGTCATTCACCCTTTGCATGGCAGTCCCACAAGCAAACCCAAGCATTTAGGATGTATTACATAAATCAGCAGGTTGCATTCTTCTCTCTCAGTCAACAATATTCTACAGTTTAGCAGTGATAGAGGCCAGTTTGACACAGAAAGAACTGTCTTCTGAAACAGGAATACGTGGTCATTAAAGATGCTGTGATAATTTTTGTCAGATTAATGAGCACCATCTCAGTTGGGTTTCCAGGGCAAGTATATTACATTCAGCAAACCGTCCCTCACTGCTTCCACCTCCAGCACACGCAGGGCTCTCAGGAAGCCCGGGCAGCCCCTACCCAGCATGTCAGAGGCGACCCCTGCAGCGCAGAGCTACCTGCGGGGTTGTGCCCTGGCACGGCGAGAAGCCGCAGCCCGCCCTGCTGCAAGCTTGTAAAGACACCTGCAGGCTAGTCTCGAACACGTTTCTTAGCAAAGTTTGGTTCCGATGCTACACGCATCTTACAATACAGTGGGGGGTTTTTCTTACAGAAAACAGACTATTAAATGAGTTACTGCGGCATGCACAGGGAAGAGGGTACATGAAGCGTTTGCTCAGACCCACGCAGTCCCAAGGAAAGGGAAACCCTTCTCCTGCGGGCTGCACCACGAGCAGCAAACCGCTCCAGCGGGACCCAGCAAGCGAATACCCAACCCAGCCCCAGACGCCGCGGCGGCCCCTCGTCTCGGCCTCCCGCTCCTCGCCGGGCCCCCGCCGCCCGCGCTGCCGCCCCTGCCGCCCGCGGCGCCTTCCCAGCCGCCCCCCACCCAAAGAAGCCCCCCGNTCCCGCCAGCCCCGTCCCTGGCGGCACGAGCCCGGCTCAGCCGTACCGAGGGGAGGGAAAGCGGAGAGTCCCGCTAGGGAGAGACGGGCTGCCCTGCCCAGACCTCCAGAAGAGGCGCGGCCCCGGGAGGCCGCGGAAGGACGCGCGGAGGGCCGGGTTCCTCTCTCCTCAGCCGCCTGTGCCGTCAGGGACGCGGTTCTGGTCCTTCCCTCGTGCACCCCTAAGGGGTACGACCTGTTGTCCCCCTCCTTCCCGCCCGCCCCGCCGTGTGAGGGACGCGGTCCCGCTGTTCGCGGGCTCTTCTCCCGCTCCCTCCCGCCTGACCCGTCTGTGAGACGGGGGTTGTTCTCCGGCTCCCTCCCGCCTGCCGTGAGGAAAGGGAGGGAATCGACGGCTCTCGCAGGACACGGGCCGCCGGCCCCAGGCGTTACCGCCTGGTGCCGAGGGACGCGGGACCCGCTCCCTCCCGCCAGCTCCGTCAGGGACAGGGGCTGCCGGCCCCTCTGGGCTCCCGCCGCGGTGGCCCCGGCTGGGCCCCGCCGCCCCGCGCACCTCGGCCCCGCTGCTGCTTCCTCCCTGTCAGAGCTGTCCCTGCGCTGTGGCGGGCGGCGAGGGGAGCTCTTGCAGCCCCAGGAGCAGCGCCTGCTCCGGCCGAGGGGGCTCTCCGGAAGGGAGGGGACCGTGGGGTGCCTGCTAGAGAAAAGCGGTGTGGTTTCGGTCTGGCGCCTCAGCACATCCTTCTCCGGACAGAGCAGTGCTCCCCGGGCCGGGCCCGCGCAGCCTTCCAGGGAAACCGACCAAGGGAAACGTCGGGGAATGGAAATCCCATTCCCCGAGCGCAGGACCCGCGGGCCAAGGCAAACAGTCCCTGGTGATTCATGCGGTGTCTGCCACCGCGGCGAGCCGGTGGGAGTCTCCATCGGGGAAAACGCTGAGGGAAGCGTGAAATAAGTTGACCAAGTAGCAGGGACCGTCGTTTCTTAGCTGACACAGCAGCGGCGCAGTCAGTAATCCAGGTGGAAAAACTAAGAGTGGGGTTTATATCAACACTTACGTTATCATGTATGAAGAAGAAAAAGTAAAACTCCTGCTTTGTTCTCGAGCATTGTGATTTCTGTTTCCTGGCAAAAAACCAGCAGTGAAAGCCATTTAAATGGCAGAAGTGAGCCGGTCTCACTGTCACTGTCCAACAGGAAAGACATAAATCGCCAAGCCACGCCAATTACAGTACATCGGGTGCCAGAGGAGTCCGACAGAGGAGATTTGTACCCCTCAGGGTCGCTGGGATAGTGAGTAACTCTGGCAATCAGCAGAGCTACTTTGCGTAAGTTTTGTAAGGCATAGTTAATTGTCTGGGATGCGAGTGTACAAAATCTAATCTCTAAAAGGAGGCGTATAGATAACAAGCAAATCTCAGACTGAAAGGGGTTAGATTCACCTTATCTTTAATTCTGAGCACTGGCTCCTGAACCCTTCTTGTAGCCAGAGAAAAAGGAAAAAATAAAAATGCAATTGAGCACTAATAGACATTATAGCAAACCCAGCAGAGCCAAGTGCAGAACAATTCACCCACTCTGTTTCATCCTTGTAATGTAGCATAGGATGAGGCCCCAGTCACGGTCCTAATTAATGCTCTGCCATCTTAAAATACAGAAACCGTACTTCTGTTTCACTGTGCTGTTACTTGAGGCCTCAGCTGAGTTGCCAGAGGAAGACAAAAGTCAGGAGGAGAAAATGTTGTAGTGACAAGATCATGCGGGTGCCCGGAGTAACTCTGGTGGCTTTAGCTCCAGTTTATGCGTAAGAGATGCCAACACTAGCACTCTTCCCAGAGGCCGCACCGCCTGCTGCTGTTGGCAGGTTGAACACGTGGAAGGTATCCCAGTGGGAGATTGGAGGAAAGAGTACGATGGCAGTGAGTCAGCACAAAGCATCTCTTTGTTTCATAAGAGACAGCATAGAAGATGGGGGATTTTTATTTGACTTTATTTGACTTTGCTATTTATTTAATACCACACCAGAAGTACTGTGTAATACCCACATTACAAAGTCTCAGTCTCTTTGCTGCTTGTCCTTTCTCAAATGACGAGCTTCTGTCCTCCACTCCCATCGTGTGACTTCTTTTTAATTTGGGAGAGACATTGTTCAGTCTGTCAACATTTGAGACAATGTGTAGAGGAAGGTTGGAAGATGTAAAGTAAGGAAAAGCTGGAGGCTTCTATCAAGCCATGCTCTGATTTGCAAAGAATCAAAAATCTGGCCAAAAAAAACCCAGGCAATTATTCCAGAAGATTGTTAACTAGATACCTGAGGCTTTGAGTCCTTTCTTTCCTCTCCTGTCTTCTCTTAGTGCTTGGAAGGATTGCTCTCAGTCTGGAAGAAACTCCCAGTGATGTAGGCTGCTTTTCTGTTATCACAGGCAACCACGTAATGTAAAAACCACATTTCAGAAAGTAAGTTTTGTATTATAAGCAGGTGCTTTAAGTACAAGAGCAGTGAATTGAATTTCCTCCTGCTGTTAAAGGACTGTTTCAGACCTTCCTGGTAATTAGACACTTCCTACTACTTTCCAGTCTAAATGTATTTATGGCCATTTTGTATTTGTTTCCTAGTATCAGCATTGTCTTTTAACCTAAACAACTCATTTTGTTCTCCAAGGCTTGCCTAGCTAGGGCATTTAGTGACAGCAATCATTTTCTTTTTTCAGCTTTCCCTCTTGTTTCGCTCAGCAAGTTCTTGCTCTGTATGTGGCTCCTTGAGAGGGTGTGTGGCAGAACTAAACATGGTACGCCACACAAAACCTCTCCACATAATGTCTATTTATTGCAAATACTTCTCTTTATGTAGTCAAGGATTTCATTATCATTTTCAGTGGCCACAGTAGGCGCGGGTACTGATGGCCGATGGTCACCTTTGTGTTCAGTTTATATGTGCACCTGCACCTGTTAGCCAGTGAATAAATCCTCTCTAATACATATCTTGAGGATTTCTTCCAACCTTGATGATTCAGTAATTCTGTGATTTTATACTATGGTATTTCATCTTTCTTCTAGTTCTTTCATTTTTTAGTTTCCAACTAGCATTCCTAATTGTACTTATTGTAGATAACAAAGTAGATAATTGATTTTTCTATCTTTTGAAGCAAAAAGAGTTTATTTATCTTACTGTGAGTGAAACTTTTCCTTTGTGTTGGGTTCAGTGTCAGTATCAGAAGTATCCTTTCACTACTTAACCAGGTTTAACTTAGCTACAAACCATACCAAGATTGCTACAGATCTTCTTTGCCATCTCATACCTTTTCTTCTACTGCAGTTTTGCTTTTATGCCTTTTTCTGTGAAATATCATCTTACACTTGGATGGATTTTTCAGATATTTAGGGGCAGGAAGGGTTGAGGAGGTGGGAGTTTTTTCCAACGTTACTAGGTACACATTAAAATAAGGTATTCTATACCTACAATATCATATCTACTACTGTCTAGTAGTATTTTCAAGAAGTTTTTCATCCTTTGTCCTTTTACTACAAATTCTTTTTCAAAATTTTCTTTATCTTCAGTCTTTTAAAACACAGTGATTGGTGCAGAGCCAAAATTTTGGCAAATATTAATAGCACCACCACCAGTGATTGTACTAAAAAATCATGTTTTGGAGAGTTCCTAACTTAAAGTTTTTTGACTTCAGGTAAAACAGAAGATTCATCATATGAGGATATAACTTAGAGATGCTGAACACCATCCTTGGGGATTTTTTTTAAGTGACTTCCTACCTAAATTTTTCTGTAGTACTGTCATTCAGTGCATTACTCACAAAGCTGGTAATAGAAGACAGGACTGCTTAGGGAAACAGATTTTGTCAAAACACCATTTTTTTCTTTCTTGTTGATGGGCTATGAAATGGATCAATATGGGGTTGAGTGTAAATATTATACACTTGGACATTTCTTAGGCACTCACATAACATAATATTTTGACTAGGGAACTATAATGCTGCAGCAACAGCTTTGCATATATGAAATAGATTGCAAAACAGATGATAAATCTCAGCTGCATGTGAGCAAAGAATACTCAGTGAGTGTGTTCAAAGAGAAACTCTGCAAGGATAAATTTTTGACTCCATAGTGCTTTAAATTCTTTATCCACAACATTAAAGAAAGCATATTCTATTTTGGCTACACCTTAAAGCTCTGAATAATTCAAGCAGAATGTTTAAAAAACCTTGCAGTGGGATAGCAAAGAACTGAAAGAACCATTAGAGAACTGGAAAATATGCCATCAAGTGAAAAACTCAGGAAATGCAATGCCCTTAATAACTCAGATTTAGGAGGTGACTTAAGGCCACCATATAAGTTAAGTATATACGGGACAAAACTTCAATAAAAGATGTCTTCAATGCATCCCACAGAAATGTAATAGCACCTAATGATAGAAACCTCAGATAGAAAAGTCAGACTAGAAACAGGCTGGTTTATCTACATCTCCGTCCTTCATATTTGATAACATTTTGTAAGGGTTTTTTTTTTTCTCCTTTGTAATTTTTTGAGTAATAAAGGACTGCTGTTGTAAGACAATAAATTAATGCAGAAATTAGACAGTTTGGGGTAATTCTTTATCTTTTGGTATATTGAAGGTTCAAAAAAGATCTTGTATTTTAATTCCAAAACTGATGCCTACACAGCATATTCAATGGACTGGCTACCTTTTGGTTGCTGGGCATCTGAAACACCAACTTTTAAACTTAATGTAATTTTCTTCTTTTTAGTCTTTGATCTATAGAGTTCTGTATGAACACCATTAGGTCAAGGGCCATACTGCCTAAATTCTGCCAAAGTTGTAGTTTGGATGATATTTGGGTGCTTATTTTGAGCACAACAGAGACATTACATAAGATTAAAACTAGAACCTTGTTATTTCACTTAAGATCCACACATGTGAAAATTCAAAGACCTTACTACATTTAGAATATTTTTCATTGTGCAAA
Source organism: Aleadryas rufinucha (assembly GCA_013397815.1). Lineage (NCBI taxonomy): Eukaryota > Metazoa > Chordata > Aves > Passeriformes > Aleadryas > Aleadryas rufinucha. The sequence continues at coordinate 481,954 of VZTH01011899.1, read as the reverse complement.
GACTGATTTAGAGCTAGCAAGTTTGCATGCTTTCTGGATCACACTGTAAGATCTAAGCTGAGCTTCTTGTGTGTGTGATCTCAATTTTGTCCTAGAACTGAGTAAGAAAGCATTGTCTTGGATTCTGAAGGAAAGGAGAGTTGAATTTAAGCATGGCATGGCTTAAATTACCAAGGGAAATGCTGACAATGCAATTTTACTGGTCACATGCTCAAAGTTACAGAGGTAGTAAAGTCTATGAATATATACTTGGCACAGTAGCAATCCCAGGAGAATTTTTCAGCTAGCTAAAGTAGGTGAGTGCTGTCTGCAGATGAATTCAGTATGTATTTTATCAACAGCATATAACTTCATTGAGTTCTGCCTCTGATGATATCATACATAATTTTTTTTCACAGTAAACATTATCCAGTCTGGACAGTAATCATAAGCTGCCACACAGTTCTGAGGAAAATTAAGAAAAGATGTAACCTATGTATAGGCAAATGCTTGCTTTTCAGGTACTGGCTGCAAGACTTCTGATTCTCTTCTTCCAAAACATTTTAAAGAGTCAAATGGAGTCTCCAAGAGAATTTCAGTAGGAAGAACTTTGTTAATTGCAATATCTGGGCCTCAGCAATCAAAATTTTGCCTTGTGTCCATTCCTCGGAGCCCCTCTGGTTAACCTCAGCTGCTATCCATGGCAACCAGAAAGATGAAAGTCTGCAGTGGTACAGAGACAGCAAAGCAAAAGGGGCCCAAGCCTGTATGTCCAGCCATGCACACCAGGGAGTTACTTGCCTTTTTCATTTGCCTTGAGAATGTGAAATGATGCTTAGAATTAAGTATAAAGACAATCAAGGTTCTAATCCCCAAACATCTGGAAATGAAACACAGCAAGATGACCACAGAAGTGTGGGAGAGAAGTGCGAGCTCTTTACATATTCATACTTCTTCAAACCTTTTGATCTGTTTCAGTTCCCCTGGTTTTATATGTATAGAATGAAGTTCACAAACCATGAACAGAACCGTGCAATTCAAGTATCATTGGTCTATCACTAACACTCAGGATAGTCCTTTTTACCACAAGTGAGAAATAAACAGTTTTCATTACATCCGTGTTTGAGTCTCCACTGAATTTGTTTTTAACCAGCAGCATGTTCCTGGAATTATGGAAAATGTCAGCTGAATGCAAAAGATTCAAATAAGAAAACAGTATTGGGTTTTCAAAATATCCGTTTCTTAATTTCTTTTTAGAGGTGATATAAGGTACCGTGTACAAATTAGAATCATGTAAGTGTCAAGCAGGTGGCTAGCTATAGGAAGAGATGCTCAAAACACCAAAGAAAAAAGGTGAAGTGCACATCTAAAGTAGAATTTGTGGATGTAGCAAAAGGATGATATTTTAAAAGGGGTTATGAAATAGAGAAAATTATCTACTTACTTCTTCAGGAAAACAGATTAGATTTAGCCTTGAATCCTATATCCTGTATTCTGATTTTTAAGTGATAAAAACGGAAAATCGTAACGTAATTGACAAACTACCAGTAATGGCTGGTCAGAGTGTTACTGACAAACTGTGACATACCTGCTTTAAATGACAGTAGTTTGAACCACAATAGATATCTAAGGAAAAAAAAAAGTCTTGTCTTTATTTAGGAGGAATAGTAGAGAAAGGAAAGATGGATAAAGTTTTACTTTCAAGATATTGTAGGAATTCAAAAAAACCCACTGTAACTAGCAGGAACTTGCGTTCTCCTTTTTTAAAGATGCCAAACCTGCTGATTTGGCACTTCAGAAGTCAATGGAGACAGTTTCATTTCAGTAAGCACTGGACCCAGGAAAGGGTGTCTCTTCTAATTATACAATTAAGACTGGTGCTTCCATTGATAGACTCAAGTTTGCATATGCATTGCAAACTCTGCTTGATTAATTTCAGTACAGTGTGGTTTATAAATCCTATGACCTAGTATTACACATCCATTCTACATTTCCAATCATAAGTGTCAGATACAAACATTTTAAGTGATTTAAAAATTATGGTTTGATTTCTCTGTAGACTAATAAAGACACTTAATAGTACAACAACATTATGATCTTGTTTATAAGCATTTTAAACCTTGCATGTCAATAAATAAGAAGCTGAATTCCTCCACTGACAAAAACCATAGACTTTTTATTGCATTACCAACCATTTTAATTTATTTATTTCAGATTACTTTTTACTAAGATTTTTCTTGTTTGCATTAGAAACTAACAAAAATTTTATCTAGATACTTGCTTCTGTTTGTCTATGCAATGCTAAAGACTTTGCTATCTCTAAATATTTTATTACAGTCAACACAGATAAAGGCAGGATAATAAGTGAGAGCTGCAGCAACTACAAACGAGGGAGACATGAACCTTAAAACACATTCACATCAAGGGGAGGACCCAGTTTCCATCCCAGCACAGGTATACCAAACTGAAAAGCAATAAATAGCTTAGACTATCATGAATTGTACAAATCCCATCTCAGCTTCTATTCTGATCCAAATAATACTAAAGATTTCAGAACAAAATTTGAAGAAAAAAAATATTGAAGAAAAAAAGAAACAGATATTTCAAAACATGAACAGGTGATAAATACAGAATTAGTTTCTCAACATTAGGTTGTGCTCATCCAACCTGTTTTTCTTTTCTTTAGGCAAAGGAAATGTAATAGTTCTAATCTGTCTGCATTTCAGAAAAGCATTGCCACAGAGGGAATTTATAACAGAAAAAGGAACCAGCAGAAGGAATGCGAGCTAAGTATGGACCTAGCTCATGGCCGGAAAAGACATTGTATGTTGGGTGCATGTAGACATCACAAATATGATCAGGAATCACATCTTGAAACTTTCCCAGCTTGTGACTCTATCTGGTCTCAGAACCCCTGAGACAAAGCTGTATTTCCTCAAACATCCACCTCCCTCCTTTTCTTAGACACCCCTTTTTGTAGCTCATCCTCAGTCTGGTGGTGTACAATGAACTGGTCCCAGCTAAACTGGGACTGTGCTGCTGGTGCAGCCTTTTCCCGAGAGCCACAGATAAGGGAGCTCACATTTCAATGTTGCTGCTCTGCACCTGCACAGTAGCAATTGTGGAACCATGTATGTTCTGCTTGGTGCTAATAGAAGTGCAACAGTTGACAGAGGAGTTTTTCTGAGCTTCCCTTTTTCACTGTGGGCTACCTTTCTAGGCCCCTGGATGTTTACAGTGTCTGTTGAGTGTAATGATACATTACCTTTATTTGAACCTTATTTGTCCGAATTACTATGTAAGGACTTTTTATCCAGGCTGAACAATTGAATTGCAGACAGGAAAAAGTAGCCAAAAGGTAACGATGTATTATGTTGTGCTTTGGGCTTTTTTTTTCTGACAATTCACAAGATAAAAAACCACAAAGAAAATATACATTTGACACAGAAACCAGTCCGTTCTAGATAAACATATGGCCACAGACACCTTCACTAAATAGCTATGTATTTAAAAAGAAAACATTTGCATTAAAAAATAAGCAAAGTTCAATGTTTTTTTAAGAAAAAAGACCCCAAAACTAGTAGATCAAATAGTCTAGTTTTTTAAGAGCCTTTTGAACTTCTTTAGCTGCTTTTTTTTATGAGAAGCAAAGCAGCAGGATCACACAATAGCAGGAAATTTAAGCTATTCTGGCCAACTGATAAAGCTAATTTCATCCTCTGCTCTAATGCAATGAAAGAAAAAAACTCATCCCATTTTTCTAATGATGTGATGGGCAGAAGACTTTATAAATTCCCAAAAGATAAATATTTTTAACTAATTGCCAGCTCTTGCCTTTGTTCCTTTACTGTAATTGCCCTTGCAGCTCCAGGTGAGTGCATCTGATACTGCCAAGAATGACCACATTCATACAAATAGTATCAATCTCCCAGAGTGTCCCACTAATTTATTTTTTATCTATTGATCTTAAACTGGTGTACTGGTGATACACAAAATAAAACCATAGAAGTACTTGCATATCCAGACACCTTTTCTCCATAAGAGACAGGATGCCTGTTTTATGCTTGCCTCTGGTACAGAATGAAGGATGAAATATCTGCCATCCATAAAGTAGAATATATCTCATCTTGTTAGGATGGTATCTGTATTTTCAAGAACACTTTGCCCATCCTGGCATTGAATGGAATCAGAAGATTTGATGCTAAAAGTTTACCCATGTTGGACCTCTAATTTCATTTCACGCTTGCCTCTGCTGTCATAGGAGGGTCCCGAAATGGGGAGCTTTGGGGAAACAGATTCAATATTACATGAAAAAAGAGGAATCTAACCTTCAAAAACCAGAAGTATTTGCATACTTAGGGCAAGTTTATATGAAACAGAAGCCTGTTGGAGTTATTAGCAGGATGCACATAGGTATTGTAAAGGAGCCCAGGTTCTGGGCTAAAGAGCTGTATGTGGCTCATCCCTGCTATTGCTGGTCATGTTGGCCTCCAAGAGCAAACAGAAGTCCTCTGAAATGCCTGCAGAGACTCCGCAGTGCTGCAGCTCCCTCCCTCAGAGCAGCTTCACAGCTCTTTTGTCTCTGCTGGCTAGCAAAGCTTCTCATGTAAGCCAAGTAGCCAGTCCTGCTGCAGGCCTGATTCATCTCCTTGCTGTTTATTCAGCTTTCCAAGTGACCCTGTGTCCTCCACTCAGACTAATTAGTTAAGTCCAGCTCTGGCTACAAACAAAAACATTTTATTACTTCCTAAAAACTCTCCTGTCTGAAACACTTGAATAATCTGTGTCCTCATTTCAGCTAGGATAGAGTTAATTTCTCTTAAGAAAAAGAAAGCAATTTACTGCATTAAATTTCACTAAGGTTCTTCACTAAAATAAACTACTGTTGTAGCTCATTGTCTAGGGTATAGTTGTAGAACTGCCTTTTTGCTTTGAAATGACTTTGTATCTGCTGGCTGGGTGACAATGAGGCTTTCACTCCCATTGCTAGAATATCCTCTTCTGCTGGAGGTAGACACAGGCTGCAGGCAGAAGGTCACAGATCTGTATTCCACACCCTGCTGAGCTATTCAGCTGAAAAACTGGCCACATTGCAGAACCATTCTGGGTCAAACCCATGGGTGTGGAGACATCATTTACAAATACCAGAGTCTTTCCCTGAAAGAAAGCTAATCCTGATTTATCAGAGCCAAGCCTCCCTTTAGATAGCTATAGCTGCTGTTTTGGATTTCTCAGAGCTGGGAACTGAGATAGTGTTGAAACATCTCCATAGTGAATTTTGCAAGAAATGCTTTTTTGTGGTATCTGACTGCAGTTTCTACAGCTAATAGAGACAGGTAAATGGGAAGGATATAACCTAGCTCCAGAAAAGCAGCATCTAAGGAGAGCAGTCTCTATGGAGAGAACATCTAAGAAGTCTCTGAGGATATAACTTAGCTCTAGAGGAGCAGTTTGGAGTCCTCTGACTAGATTGTTTGGCATGCATTTAACCAATACTCCTTTTGATTTAAACATATTAATCTGTAGATGTCCTTGCATTAAAACAAGTAAGATGAAGGTATATCCATCTCAGTGATAGAGTTCTGGAAGAGAGCTTGTCTAACAGCTAATATAACAGGTTACATGAGCAATTATATTTCCTCCCCATCATAGTAGAGGAGAAAGAAAGGGCACATAAGCCAACCAATATGGCAGCACTGAACCCTGTCTCTGTGCTGTTTAAAAGATGTACATGAGTGTTGCCCTCCCATGTTCTGTTCCTGCTCCTCTTTCCATTCTGCCCTTAGCAGTAGCCACGTCTTCCATTTTGTACATTCCAAACACCAGTGTGTGCAGAATTGTTATTAGCAAAAATTTTTAAAACTGTCCATGGTGTCCCTAGCCAACAGGGTAGTGGTGAGGAATGCCCTAATTTGAAAGCACAGAATTTGGAATTTGTTTGGAACTTATTGACTAGTTATCATTTCCTCTGCCTCCTTGCCAAGATTTTATCTGGCTGTGTATTGATTTCATGTGGCCTTTGCTAACGTATCAAGACTGGATTGTTTTTACCAACCAGAGGTTTTCCCAAAGAAGTACAGACAGGCTAACACTTAAAATGATGGTTGTCAGTAGTTGTTTTAGAAAACTTCATGTACTTACAAGCACGAGTGCCACACTGTTGGGTCACCACTACAAATTCCTCGTTGCTTTCTCTGATACGATGCATGGATGAGTGTACAATGAAGGAAAGCTACATGGTTCAGTCAGGAATAAAAGCATCAGGCACACATGAGAAAAGCTGGATTTGTGCCTTAGCATGTGTAGGATTTGTGAAGCCTGCAATGCCTTGTAACAGACATTTAAAAAAACCCCAAAAGAGATTTCAGCAAAAGATCTACTTATATTTCTGGTACTATTGAAGTTTAGATTCCTGTTTGCTGGTTTTGGCCTTATTTTTATGATATTTCATGTCAACATTTTCTGCAAGTATTTTCTTTCCACTCCTAAGTTACTAAAAATTATTAATAAAAAGCTGTTATATTACAGTTTCAGATACAAAACCAGGAGAGCGTTTAAGTAAGCAGATGCTCCTAATATGTGTTAGAAAGGAAAAAAATGCAGAAAATATTGGAAAAATCTGTTAGGAGTAAGCAGTTCCCAAAACACAAAAACAGAAGCCAGGTTTTTAATGGGCTTTCTGTGTCACAAAAGACTATTAAAAATGAATTATAGAAAAGTTGTGGTGCAAATTCCCCAGGATTATACATGGAAATGGAGAATGAATTCAACATCTGAGGATAAAAACCCTTCAGCTGGAGTTCATGTCTCTTCATGTAACCCACAGATCTCATTTTTGTTTGGGAGCAGTGGAACTCATCTCTCATAGAGATCCCCCAATATGTCACCAGAACTGAACTTATATTACATTATCTGTTACCTCCTACCCAGCTATTTAGTCTGTGTGCAAGAATGTCATGTCATTCTGATACCGTAACCTTCCTGCCCTCTTTAACTCAAACTGGACCAAATCCAAGAGGAGTTCTGGCAGGACACACTGTACTCACATTTATGCACGCATGGGGTGTGTGAAGAAGTCTTGATTCTTTAGTGAGACAAGCTAAAGTCTAAATAAATTTCATGTGAATTAGCCCATTATCCCTATTATGGTGTGGAGTAAAAGTAGCCCCAACTTTCAGTGTAGCTCAGTTTAGCCCTGTTCTGTATTACACACTTCACCAGACCTGAAAAAATTGCTATTTTTGCCTGCAGTTTTGGACAATGAACTAAAACTTTGAATTATCTTTTGGTCTTATTTTGCAATAAATTATAGAATTTACTGTCCTCTTCTCCATTTATACAGTATGGTGAGAAAGCTGGCGAATTGACTGGTGAGTGGACTAAAAAACTCTCTTTTAGTCCTCTACAGAGAAAATTCTACCGTGACAGACTGATTGGACAGGAATTTGTGTATGATGTTTGTGCTTGAAGACCATAAAAAATTATTTCCATAGTCTTGAGGAAACACCTTTTTATTGTAGAGAAGTTTGTATACACAGATGCAATGTATTTACAACCAGCTTTGCTCAAACAGATGACTGTTTAAAATCCTTCACAAATATGTCAAGAATGAAAGAAAAAGAAGCTCAGAAACCCAGCTGGCCAGCACAACCTCCAAATTCAGATTATTTCCCAAAGATATCTGTAATGTGAGTAGATGGCATTATTCAGAAGGAAAAAACAGGACTGTGACAAAGATCAGTGGATGGATTTCAGGATTGTTTCATTCAAATGCATTGCTTAGTTTGATCTCAGAGTAGATAAACTGTGAACTAAAATTCCAACAAGCAGATGGGGACCTGCCTTCTGCCAAGGGTGTGGAAGAGACAGGCAGAAAGAGTCTGTCCTTTCCTTCCCTGGCCTCTGCAAGAACAGCTCACAGTTGCAATCTCTGTGATAAGAATTTGTTGGTCCTGTGTTCCCCTGGAAAGCTCTTTTCCAGAAAAAGGCAGGAAAAAGTCCACATTCCTTCAGTCTGCAGAATGGAGTCGATGCACTAAGGGTGAGAAGAGGTTTCCTTGTTAGGAAGGGTGTAGACTCACGTGCCAGCCCAGCCACAGGAGAGATGACACCTTGGTGTCTTCTGGTGCCCCTCCAAACTGTGACTGAGCTCTGCACTGCCCTTTACCTGGGGTGCTGTGCAATGGCACCAGTTTAGCTTCAGCCTGTTCAATCACCCCAAATGCAAGGGAGACAACACAGGGGGAAACAATGAGAGGTAGACACACACATTATATTCCCTTTTCGTGTTCCTTTTCAATTAAAAGTAGAAACTTCATGAAAACAAAAAGTTACATGTGCAGGAGGCACTTCTCTGGAGAAGAAATAAATACCTCACACAAGCATTCATGGATGGATGAGCCCCATGAGAAAGATTCTCAGTACAACCAGTTTAGTCATAAAAGGAATCTAACCCCCCAACATGGATGTATATGAGAAACAGGCAAAACAGATCTGCTGATGCTCAAGGAAGTTACATGCTTAAGTTCCTCACAGTTTGAGAACGTATCTTAGAATCTGCATAATTTAATTTACACTCAGCAGAACATTGCGGTATTTACAGGCACATTCCAAAGGGAAAACATTTGCATGTTGAGTGAGAAAGACACAGCTCTGTCACCTAATCATGAGACTTTAAAAGCAGGGATTTTGTGACCTTAAAGTACTATTTGTGAAGTTAGTGGGGAGGAAAAAGGTGTGTAGGCAGAAAACAGAAGTTATCAGACGTTGCTAACTATTTTTTTGAGCATTAGAATGGTTTCAGCCTGGGACAAAGTGAGTCCATGTAGACCATGGGTTCTGGCTTATTACACATGGAGTGCTTTGTCTATTCTCATTTCCCATACTTATCCTTCCCAATTATATATGTTTCCCATTAGCCAGGTTGATGAGAACAGTGCCTAAGCCTAATTCTTCTTGCAATCATCATCATTCATAGCATAGTAACTTCAAAAATTCTTGCAGAACAGGGATGAACTGGAATGTCACTTTTTCAGACTTGGTCTGTATTCTGAAGTCGAATGCGGGCATCTGAGAAACATATTTGTAATGCTTTGGAAGTTTTACAAATAAAAAAAAAAGTTACACTCGGAACCTGATTGAGAATGCAAAGTTCTACGTTCTCTAGCTCTGCATGTCAGACATGGTGAAAAAAGCTATTCAGTGACTATGGTAACCCTAGTGGTACCCAGAATTATTCTGAAACTAGGTCACTAGTTTCTGAAACACTACTGTGGTTGCAGCAAATTATTAAAACTCTCTACAGAATATTAATCATACAATTTAGGTTTCAATATGTCAGCAAAACAGCAAAGTGTAACCCACAGAGGTTATATCCTGGGAGTGAAATTATCAAACTATTGCTTCAATGTCTGTAAAGTAAAGCTATCCTTCCTAAGGACACAGCACTCTCACTTATGCTGACACGTAAGGTGGTGGTGGATCTTTAGCAGCTCCATTCACAGGATCATCATATGGTGGTAACAGGACCTGCAAGAAAGAAAAAAAGTGTATATTTTTAAAAAAGAAGTCAGATGATAAAATTTACAGAAAAGAAAACCCCTAAGGCCTTGTCCAAAAACAAACAAACAAACCAACCCCAAAACAAACCCCAAAACCCAAAAAGAGTAAGTTATTAAGCAGGAGCAGAATAGTTAGGAAAAGAAAAAATATTAGCTTGAAGTTCCTCCTTTTCAATTTGTATACTGTTTTCATTATGAAAAAACCCATGATTTCTCCTAATTTCTTATTAACCCCAGTGATAGCTTGATTTCAGCCATTCACTGCTGGCACCTCAATTTGTTCAGTTTGGTAGTGATAGTGGCTGCTTCTTCTGCAGCTCTGCTCTGTCAAGAGCACTAAACCTTGTCTCCTGGAGGAGTGCTGAAACTGCCAGAGTGATAAAAGTCCCAAAAACCTCTCCTTCTGAGCCCTCCCTGGAATAGCTAATAATTATTTTGGAGTGGGGAAAAAGAAAGTAAAAGGAGAACAAATTACCCAATGCCTAAATAAAACTCCAGTTTTATGCTTCTAGAGTACTCAGCCATGAGAAGGAAGATCTATACTCCCAGAAGCATTTCAGTGAATACTTCAACATCTGATAGCAATTAGGAAATTAGGACAGGTTTAATCATATGTCATCCCCATTCACTGGAGTTCAGGCAGCTTTCTAGGATATGGGAGATGCAAGTTCAGGCCACACAGGGCAGAGGAGAGATTTGAACCAAGATTCCTACTTGTTTAGGAAAGCATGCTAGCCATCATGCAATTTTTAATGGCACCAGCACTGAAATTAGTTAGCTTGCATATGAAAAAGCAAAGAAGGAGTTGGTCTGTGAACCCCAGCAGGGACTGAAGATAAAATAGATGTCTGAATAAAGAATGAGCGTACATTTCCTAAAATATCTCAATAACATGTAAGAATATCACTGAAGTGCACTGTCTGAGATACTTTATGCAGCTGATGATAAATTATTCATAATGGAACTTCCAGATTTATCAGCATCGCTTCTTGGTCATTAAGAAGCGTGTAAAGCTGATTGTTTAAATGTACATAGGGAAAATCCTGATCTCAATAAAGTCAGCAGGAGTTTTGCCGGGAGAAGATTTCACCAGTTCTTAAAGAAGTTGATAACTTGCCTTCTGCAAAGAAACATCCATAATCATCCCTTTTGGACCTCAACCACAGCATAAAAAATCAGTAGGAATCATTCTGTAGATTTAAATAGACTTTGGATCAGACTTTTGTGGGATAGTTCCAAGTGTGATTCACATTATAGCCACGTGAGTTTACAAACATGCATTGATGACCATGTGTTCAAGTACATCTGTGCACGTTTGTTAAGATTTCAGAATGGCTACCTTGGCATCTTCAGCCCTTAATCAAAAAAGTTGCATTACTTAGGAAAGGAAATTATCAGAGCCATTGCTCTTCATTAATACCATATGTTTGAGCTTGTAAATGTAGTATTTTATGCACTACACAATCTAGAAACCCTTGTATTTGAAAAGCGTTTAATAAATTATGTCACTCTTAAAGGGTGCGAACATCTTATGACTACTTATCTAGTGAAATTAGGACAACATATAGAACTTCAAATAAATATTACGATAAAAATCATAAATATATTTAGCAATGTAATCTCAGTAAATCACAATGCTAAAGCATGTTAACTGAAAAGCACTACAGATTAAATCCCCTCCCTAGCACTGATCACTAGTTTAATAACAGTAACATTCTCATGTGACTAAAAAAAAAGCACTAGTTTCTCAAACATACAATATATATTGTATAAATATTTCATACAATATATTCTCAATATAGTGTATGAAACATTAGTTTATTATGACACAATATAATTCGTAATTAAATCTGATCTACAGATGACTGTGAAAATGAATCAAATTCCCTTTGTGAAGATTTAGCTGTCTTACTGCACTTTTGTAACGCAAAGCCCCAATCTGTCATCTATTTCTTTCAGGTTCAGAGTCTGTTTCATCAGGTGTGACAAGAAGTGAAAACAGATGCAATCCAAAGAACTGTCCATGGTCCAGCTGGTAAAGATGAGCTGATAAATAATCGACAAAACCTCTTCCTGTGCTCCAATCCTCTTTTAGATCCGTGTCCTAAGACTACTGTGTTTACATAAATATTATTACTTCAGCATTGAGGTTGCTGTCATGTCCAGTAGGTCTCCTGGCCTGGAGGATTACTGACATGAGTGAACTTCTCTATTCCCTTCACTCCCGTATGAAACAAAATCTCTCTGGTAGGAGAAAAGCCTCCTGGTGAAGCTTTTTCATCTTGCTAGTAAGCACTTGTTGGGGTTTTAAGAGTTCTCTTTTTATTTTCTTTTTCTTTTGAAAGAATTTTTTCCCCACACATGTACATTGCTGAGAGGGAGTCATTACCAACTTGAGGAAGACAAAGGACTTCGCTGGGGAGGAGCCCCGGCCAACTGGCCCCCTTTTACCTAGGAAAAGGGGGTTGGGCGGGGCCCCTAGTTCCACTGGTGCTCTGGCGTTCAGAGGGGAAGGAGGCTGCATCCCTGTGGAGAGAATTCACCATCACTGCAGGCTTCTACCTTCTGCTGCTTTCCTCCAGCCATGAGTGGAGCTTGCTCGCTGGCGCGGCTCTTGCACAGGGACCCTATTTTTACACCCTACCTCACTAAANATATATATATATATATTAGTAAAGAACTGTTATTCCTATTCCTCATACATTTGCCTGAAAGCCCCTTAATTTCAAAATTATAGAAATCGAAAGGGAAGGGGGTTGCATTTTCCATTCCAAGGGAGGTTCCTGCCTTCCTTACAGACACCTGTCTTTTAAAACCAAGACAGCACTCTTCTTCGTTCTGCAGACCCCAACCTCATATATCGGCCAGTGATCCCAGGGACCCTCAGAAGACACTTTCTCTCTTACCAACAGTTCAACAAGAAGTGAGAGGAGATAGGAATGCCTGTAAAAGTCCAAGGAGATAATGCACTGCTATGCCTCAAGCACTAACGACCATTCAAGTGGGCAAGTTGGAACAGAACGTTCCTGGAAAGGTGGGACTGTACAAAGGTAGGGGAGTCCCTTGCTGGAGCCAACTTTCCTGTTCTGTGGTGACCACACAACACACAGCACAAGCGCAGGAGCAGGATCAAACAGCGGCCATATCCCTAGAGAGGACTATGGACCACCAAGGACTCCAAACAAACTCCTTGTCTCTTTTCAGGAACTCTCCATTGGAAAACTCTGCATACTCCAAGTGTTGCATCAGACTCGAAGAATCTCCACCCTGGAAGGGATCTGGGTGCTCCTCTGCAAACTTGAAGGTACATAACCTGATGAACTTTTTGTTTTGTGGGCCCCCCACCCTCAATGGAGCAAAATTGCAACCATTATTTCGACCACAGACATCAAAATTACAACAGCCAAATCTTGTCACTGGATCCGTGGGTGGTTATGTCTTTCCTCTCCACTATCTACTCTTAACCTTTCCCTCTCTCTCTCCCTTTCTTTCTTTCTTTCTTTTCCTTATATATTTTCTTTGTGATATTTTTATATTTTCATAGAAAAGAACCAAAATGGCCACATAACTCATTTCTGCTGCAATTAAATTGTTTTAAAACAAGTCTGTGTAATATTTACATTGGTCATTCAGTAATATTTCACTCTAATACACCCCAAGGGGTTTATTAACAGGAGCCTCAGTTACCCCACCTCAGTGGCAGGTCGTAACAATACCTCCAGGAGCCATTCTGGAGAAGTCACTGGCTAAATCCTAAGGCATATGGATTTCTATGGGTATATTTGAAGCATGTGGGGTATGAACTGGGGAGGCTGCTAAAAAGGTTCAGAAGTTTCACAAGAAAATATTTACACTAGAAGGCTAAAGAGTATTTGCCAAATGTTTTTAGTGTCACCTTTTTACTGGCAATGTTTTTTTTGTTTGAACAGTTCTATCAGTGATGACTTTACAGGCTTACTGCCCACACATTTTTTTGTTTCAATATTTAGATATCCTGATCTTTCATTCCCTAACATGTTATTCCCTAACATAGTAATAAAAAATAATCAGTGTAGAAGGAGCAGAATTCAAAATTACTACCTTTGCCCAGCAATGATTGAGTTAAATGAAGAAAATATGGACAGAATACTGAACAAATGTTAAGGTGAATAAATGTGATGGACAACAAATGGAAGAAAACACTCAGTTTGTTCAATACATGGCACCAGGTGGGACACCAAGTGTCTCACATAATTCATACAGTAAAAGCCCTTAAAATTAATTTAATTTTTACTTTCCATCAATGTGGTTTTGTTACTGTTACTTAATCATCTGTCAGTTTTAAGTCTAAATAATCATCCTTCCGCGTCCATGATAGTTTGAATAACTCCTCAGCCACCTATAATTACAAATCCTGCAACTCTGCCTCTGTAAGAGATTATTTTTTACAAAAACAGAGTTTCAGGCCCTTACTTTCCCTTAATATTTTTTCCATCTTTCCTCAATTAAATCTATTTTGGCAAAAGGGAGAAATATGATAAAACCTGAATTATCTCAGCTTTTAACTGCTTACTGTTAAAATGACCAACATTTTACAAGAAAAGATAATTTCATTAAAATTAAAATAATTGAATTTATACCAAAGCAGCTGTGATGAAAATCTGGATCAGAGTAGTTTCCTGGAGTAGTTTCTTGTGTCAATTTTAAATTTCAGCATGGCTAATGGAAGCAGATAAGTGCCTTGAATATAAACCAGCATAGATATTCAGGCAGTACATTATGCTCTCCAGAGACATAAAATGGAAGCCAGACACTGAGCCAAAGGGTGAATTCAGAAACTGGAAAAATAAACACTCACTATTCAGTCTTATCTGTGAATCTAATTAGAATGGAAATAGTCTAAATTAATTCACAAAGTACAAGTATAGGCATATTTTAGGTTCATGGTACCCCAAGGCAGAATATCCACTCAGACAACCAATGCATTTTGCTTCCCAGGCATTACATTTTTGCGTTTCCTTGTTTCTTTGTTGTGAATTGAGGAAAATGTATGTTAGTTGCCTGAATGCTGTGGGATTAGTGTTTGCAGTGTGTTTGAGATTGTCACTTACAAATTACTGCAAAAATTATGAAGGGCCCCCATTTTTTGGAACTCAGTGATCCTATGTAAAGACATTCTGGCTTGTTATCAGTAGACCAGCAGGCAAGTTTGGAAGATTAGATAGTTGCAGGGTTCGGTCCTACAGGATGCTTAGAATCTAAAGGGCAGAAGCCCCTAACTTCTCTCACAAGCCCTATAACTGCATTAATGTATTTCAGAACTATGTACTATTTTAATACCATCCTTTAAGATGCAGCCAGAGGTAACGTTACTCACTGTTCGTGCAGCAGTTTGGTGTAAAAGCATCACACAGAGACTCTGAGATCAGAGCTCTAGGGGGTCTCAAACCAAGAGGGTTCAAACTCACAGCTCCAATCTGCCATATGAATGGGATGGATGGATGGATGGATGGAAGGAAGGAAGGAAGGAAGGAAGGAAGGAAGGAAGGAAGGACATAGGAGAAACTGGGCATATGTAGCCCCATGCTCAAGTGGGACAGGGAGTGCTGAGTGCTGGGCTTTGCTCCCAATAGCATTTAAGCATTTTGTGATAAGCAGTCTTGTACAATATGCAGAAGTAATCCATAAATGACCCGTAAGAAATCCTGTTCCTGACTTAGCTGGCGTCATCTGAGTGGTTTGGTTAATTGTATTACATAAGCATCTCTCTATTATAAAGCCCATGATACAGGATGACCTTCTCTGAAAGAAATAATTACCAAACAAGTTTGCCAATGGCTATAATATATTCAGTTAATATAAGCATATGTCATTTCATATTTTTTACATCTTGGTTAATCTGGTTTTGGAGAATAAGTTTTTTAAGGCATTGCTTAGAAATACATCTAAGAAGAAACACAGATAAATACTTGTATATTTAAACAGTTTGTAATTAATCTTGTCCGAATAGTGTTTTGTTTGTTTCTTTGTTTGCCTGTTTCAGGGGGCATATTGTATAATTCCAGTAATCACTCCATATCTTTGCAGCTGATTCCACATTTACTTGAACTTCCAGGAGAAAATTTTCTTTCTTCAGCACATGTACAAGTTTTCTCATATTGCTGGAGTGATTTCTGTTTGAACTCAAGCTCTTAGATCTCCTCTTTCTAAAGGAGAAAATGTCCTCAGTTCCATATGAGTAAACTAAAATATTTGATCAATTGATTATTTCTGCATTCCCACCCAAACCTCACTGAACTCAATAGAAATCTCTATGTGTCTCCAGAGAGCTTTGGATTGCTTTTTCCAACAGCCATTTGTATTCTCTACTGGATGGAATGGTACAGTTGCCACACAACAGCTTTGAATTTGAACAGCATTCTGTGTGGCTGATGTATGAAACACTTGTGAGTACCCATGACAAAAAACCATGTTGATGTCTTGTTAGAAAGAAATGCAACTCTAATATCCAACACCTTCTAGAACTTAAATGCCAAAAAAAGCTATAGATTAAAAATGTCAGTGACAAGTACTGATGGTTATAGTGAGCATTCACAATGTTTTCTCAAACTTTAGCTTTTCAGTAAAACCACCACTGCTTTATGCCAAAGGACTTCAGGTCACATCACACAGATGATAGAGACAGGTGACAAACAGTTGTGTGGAATTAGAGTCATTACTGCTGCAATTTAATCCCAGTCCTGTTGCTATCATTTGGAGCGCTGACAAATTGTTTGCCTTAGAAGGATCTCATTTGCAAAACAGGCGTATTATTTGAAACTTCTTAAAAGATGTTGGAAGCATCAAGACAGAGTCAAAACTCTCTTGGATGACACTTGCATATGACTGCATGAGATGTGCTAAATTGTGGAAATATTTACAAACTAAATATGTATTTGCAGAAACTTCAGCCTATGCCTGGCAAGGTTTATCTCAAGCTCTTCACCACAGCTCTGTATGTGCAGTACATACAGAGCTGTGGTGAAGAGCTTGAGATGTGCAGTACATCATTCTTCTGCAGAAGTGACCTTTACGTTTTAGACACCCGAATCCTTAGGGAAGGCCAATGTGAATATGTGGAGAGGAAAAGAAGAGAGGGCAAAAGGAGCCTTTTCTTCCACACAGGTCAAATACAAAGTGTCAGTGGGCTCAAGCCGTATTCTGTGTTTATTAAAAAGAGCAGGGAGAGTAACCACAAGGTGAATAGTGTTAGACAGATGGGAAGCATATGCCAGAGCCAGTGCTGAATACAGTGCTGAAATACCGTCACCCCATGCCTTTCCTAATTCAGGGTACATTTTCTTCTCAATATAACACAAGGCTGATGCATCAGGTTCAGAGACAACTGAACTGAGAGGTTTTAAGCAGCACATGCCTAATTGCACCAGTCCTCTACTCTGGGTTCATTTCATCTCAGTGATTCCAGCCGTGACCAACAACTGACTTGCACCAATCTGACACCATTCTGTGGTTTGGAGAGGGTTTAATGGTATGCAATCACATTCACTAATTTCATGTTTACTTCCCTGTCATTCACCCAGCCAAGAGGAGTGGAATTTCCTCCCACAGCTGTGGTGCTTTGAGGAGCCATTAACTGCAACCTAAAGCATGTTCAGCTGCAGTGAAGCAGCAGCCAGCCTACAAACAGCTCTAGAGGGAAGGCTGCCATCGAGACCACCTGTCCCATTCAAGATAGTCCCAAACATACTGTTGGGTTCTTGACAACACAGATGTTATGAAGATCACCTGGGGAAAACAGAAGATGTCTGTGTGCATACACAGCTATAGCCAGCTGATTGCTTCACTCTGTAGGCAGGAAAGGCTTAGAATAATTCTCTCTTTGCAAGGTTTTCCTGTCAAGTTTGACAATGTGGTTTTCTTTTGAGCAGTCTGATTTTACAAAGGAAAACATAAAATTAAGGTATATTTTTTGCTTAAAAATTTCTGAAATCCAGATCTTCTCAATTCAAGCTCTGTTTTGGAGACTTGAGCCACAAAGTGGTAGCTATTTCCTTTAGTACTTTGTGTGACAATGAGCTGTGGACTATATGATTATATATCACTGATTATATAATCAATTTGGTATTTTATTTGAAAGGAAATAAGCCTACTAATGTAGCACTTGTTTTATTTCCTGTACAAAATTTACTGGAAGCTACTAAATATACTGACTTTATTGAGGCCGACCCTCAAAAGTTTTTAATGTTTCTCTGTGTAGGGAGAAAAGAAGTAGCATTTATCAAGGGTGTCTGAAAAAATGTGTTTTTTCTATAATGAGTTCCCAAGAGTTCACAGAATCATAGAACATCCTGAGTTGGAAGGGACCCACAAGGGTCATTGAAGCCCAACTCCAGGTCCTGCACAGTATAGTCCCAAGAGTCACACCATGTGCTTTAGAGCATTGTCCAAACGCTTCTTGAACTCTGTCAGCCTTGGTGCTGCGTCCACTTCCCTGGGGAGCCTGTTCCAGTGCCCAACCACCCTCTGGGTGAAGAACCTTTTCCTGATACCCAGTCTAAACTTCCCCTGACACAACTTCAGGCCATTTCCACTGGTCCCCAGAGAGAAGAGATCAATGTCTGCCACTACACTTCCCCTTGTGAGCAAGCTATAGACCACTATGAGGTCTCCCCTCAGTCTTCTCTACTCCAGGCTGAACAGACCAGGTGACCTCAGCCACTTCTCAAACAGCTTCCCCTCCAGACCCTTCACCATGCTTGTGGCCCTCCTCTGGACACTCTCTAATAGCTTTATATCTTTCTTACATTGTGGTGCCCAAAACCACACACAGCACTCACCAGTGGGAGAAAAAAGAAGTATTAAAACTAAATCCACTGAGAATTCAGTTTTCTATTTAGCCCCTTAACAAGAATTCACATTTCACACTGACTGTATGAAAAGGCTGACAGCCTTCAGAAGAGGGAGCTTTTCTCCAGTAGTGAAGAAACAGGAATAATAATAATTCTGTGGTGAGATGCAGTCAGATGTTGCATACAAGACAAGCACTGGAGAGAGAAATAGGGATTAGCTTTAATAATGCTAAATTATAAACTGCTAAATGCAGTTTAGTGCTTGCGTGTAGGAACAGCTCTCCTGGATAAGTTAAAAGGTCCATCCAGATCACAGTAATTAGTGATGGATGATAAAGAAACAGAAGTGCAAGACATAACAATAAAAGAAACTAATAAACAGCAGTGCAAGCATATACAGTTACATCTTGCCCAGAATATTCTCTAAAGTGTCAGAAATTTGAATGTCAGGGACTTGCTGGGCTACTGGTCATTACAGGAATTTTTCTTCCACTGATTTTTCTAGCCTGTATTTCAATCCATGCTGATGTCTAGCACCGCAATGTCCTCTGGCAAGCAGTCCCACAGCTCATCTAAGTGTTCCATTAAGAAATACCTTTGGTTTGCTATGAAACTTGCCAGTAGCTATTTCACTGAGTTTCCCTAGCTCTTTTGGTAAGTCAGTGACCACCTCCTCTGCCACTCATGACTTTAAAGACCTCTATTAGGTTCTCTCTTGTTCTGCCCTCTTTCATCTCACTAAGGATCCTCACTCCCCTGCAGTGCAGTCCCCACTTAGATTCTGAGAAACCCACTTGACAGTTTTGGGTCCAGGCTGAAGAGAGAGCTCCAAGACAAGGTATGTGAAAGATGCTGGGGGGTATCTAACCTAACATTCATGCTCAGGAAAGTGGCAGGCACTTTCACACTTTCATCTTCCAGATGAGATCGACTGCCCTTTAGAAGCGATGCATATAAGTAAATGCTTATAAATATCTGCTTCAAAGGTGCTTGTTTACAATGTAAATGGATGCTCTGGTCAAATGAGTCCAGTCAAAGCAAATATTTCTGAGGAAGTAAGAGCAATGTCTAAAAAAATGTTCCCATCTTTTTCTTTTTCTTCCTCCATGTCCCCAGATAAAAAGAGCCCTGGGTATAGGGCCAAAACCAAATGTTCATATCTGAGCCAACTCTAATTTAATATTAAATGAGAAATGTTTGACTTTGCTTTATACGCAGATGCTGTTCTGGTTTCATTTGGATGCTTTTGCTTGAAAAATCTGTCCAGAGTGTACTAGTTAATTGCTGTTTAAGGATTTCATTATATGTTGCCTGTCAAATAAATCCCAAGAAATCTTCCTCTCAATGTGGACAGGGAGTATTTTCATGTTTATATGTATGCATTTCCTTTAGAAACCACACTAGAACGATTACAGATGGAGTAACTGGAAGCAGAATAGCTCAGAGATAATTTATAACCCCATTCAGCAAAGAAGTAGGGCTCAGTGCTGCAAAATCATCTGTGCAAAGTTAGAGCTGGTATGGCTTGTTTTTCTTTGGCAAAACTACTTGTTTATTCCAAGCCACCAGCTCTCCAAGACACCGTTTAGGAAACTTTACATGAGTTTACGAAATTCTGTAATGAAGCAGCACAATGTTTTCAGCACTCCAGATAGATGAATAAATGTATATATTTCTAGGATACAACAATATTTAGGGACAGATTGTGACTACCCTTGCGTGGGAAGAAAATTGAACTCAGGAAGCTATTGTCTTTTTTCATCATGTGCAACCTCATAAAAGTCAACCAGAATAATGGTGTAATTACTCTCTCCATTCAGAGGCATGGAGCAACAGCCCTCTTCAGGCCACAGACATCTTTCCTACATCTTGGTCAGCTTCATACTGCTGCATCTCTAGCTGTACATCATGATTTTGTACATGCAGAACAGAGTTACTTTTTCAACTTTTCCTTATTTTTTTTCAAAATGAGCATTTTCTGGATGAGCACATGCCTTCTCAGGTTATATTTATCTACAAGTCATCAATCCTGAAGACATTGAAGCATACTTTTACTCTGTGTAACAAATGGTTGACGTGTTGTCTTGAGTGCAGAAAACTGTTAGAGAGCACTACTCTTTCAATGGACTTTTTAATTACTAAACTACATCTCTTTCTAATCTTATCTTTTACAATTACATCGTGTATTCCACTCAAGAGTTAACAAGACAGAAACTGTGGATATAGCTCACATGGGACAGCCAAATTTTTAACAGGACTGGTTTTCTCCCAAGAGCGTGGTTATTACAGCCGTGCTTACATTACAGATGCTGCTTGAAAGGCTTCTGTCTGCATAAAAAAATCTATTACTGTTAGTAAATCACAACTGTAAAGCACCTGTCAGCCAGAAACTCCCACAAACTTTTACAGATCTTCTAAATTTAGTAGATGAATACCCACTCAGCCTTGTTCTTTCTGAAGTTGAGTGTCTGTCCCAGAGTTAATTTAAAGCAGACCTCACTTTCCTCACTGCTCATAAGACAGGACCAAACCCACAAGTGCTGTGCAGTTTGGAACAGACTGCAGCGGACAGTTCTGTGTCCAGAAAGAGTCCTGAGGGACGCTTGGGAAGAGTGCAATTGCTCTAAGGGAGCCACTAAAGTGAAATGAAATGAGACTGAAAGTCCATAAGTTAACTGAAACCACTAATAACCACAGAAAGGCAGGCCTCTTGACCACTGCCAAACACAGGCAGCTGGGTGCTCCCCCTCCTCGGTGGGGAGTTGAGCATGGCCTCCAGGCAATCTCTGAGAGAACACAGCCACCCGCTGAGCCACCAGCTGTCACTGCTCCCACCCACCCAGCTGATGGTTCTTCAGCATCTGCATGGTTTGTGGGGTTGGGAAAGCTTTGTCAGAGAGGCTTGGAGTGGGAGGGACTGGGATGTGCAAGGAGTTTCTCCTCTGCTTGGCAAAGGCCAGGGTTGTGCTGTGCTGTGCTGTGCAAGGGGATGTGATGAGGTGACACCAGATGAGGTAGTGCTGGAGCTGCAGCAGGACCACCCCTGGGGGAGCAGCTCTGCAGCAGGGCAGGGCTCCTGTGCAGACCAGCTCTACAGCTCTAAAGCCTGTGTGCATGGCTCATTACTGCTGGGACTCTGCCTCTCACACCCTGCTGCAATTCCCTGTTTGAACAACACCTGCCTGAGTGGATTCTCACCTCCCCCGTCCATTGTTGCACAGTGCAACTGTGACTTGAGCCTGACCTGGAAAATTCACACACAGCTCAGCTTAACACCCATCTATCCTTGGCAACAGGGATTTAAGTTGTCATTGACTTTTGCTGCACTGATACGTATCCTTGGAATTATACTGAGACTTTGACTTGTGTTTTGAAGCCCAAAAAACAGCAGCTGTCAGATGGTAGTGAATCAATCCCATTAGGATAAAAAGCACTAAAGAAAGAAACACTGCAAATTTATAAACACTGGGTTTTTTCCTACCTTGCACCATACCCAATTAGTGAATCGAAAAAGGTTTAGAAGATTTGAATTACACATCCCCGTTTAATGTCTACATTTTAATCTAATTATGAACACTGAGAACAGATTTGTCAATTTTATTGTAAATCTCTTACAAATTGTCATGTATTAAAAAAATTCCAGTATCTGAACTGCAAATAAATACAGATTTACGATCTACTGAGGAAAATAGATAAACTTGTATATTTTGATCTTGTCATTTAGCTCACAGGTAAATTTAATGACTGTCATGACAAATGAAAATGCTTTGGAAATCTTATTTTTAAACTTAAGAGAGTATTTGCCCCAAATTGACACTGTTAATAGCCCGTTCCAAACAGTACAGCTGGCTTCTGACAGCAGCTACCTAATAATAGGTGAGACCTATAACAAGAAGTGTGATTAGCCAATAGCACTGAGCAATAGAGCAATCAGGTCTGAAGTAATTCAGACCACAGGGAATGCTGGATTTTAATTAAAAAAATCTTCCATAAACAGGGAAAAAGTGGAAGAAAGAGCTGAGTATAGATGATAGGATGGAAAGTTAAAAAAATCCCAAGAAATAAGAAGGAACAATCTCTTCACTAAGATTAAAGGCCAACTGACAAGGCATGGGACTTCACTGCAAGTAGAATATGAAATGCTGGAGCAGCTGAATAGCTGTTTGTTGGCAGATGCAGACCATTGTGATACTTTTCTGCACTCAGAATCAAACAGAAGAGGAAGAGCTACACATGTGGTACGTGCATACTACCAAGATGTGAATGGTGGCATCCATGTGGATCTCGAGCCCTTTGAAGATTCTCTCATTAAAGAAATTACTTGTATTGCTAGGTTTACAATGTGGAATTCTGAAGAAAAACAGCTCCAGCATTTAAACCACAGTTCTAGGTCTCATGTCGACTATTGCATGTGGTTACTAATGAACCATCCCCTTTACTTATTGCACTGGGTAGTTCCACTTATATCCTTTACTTCTTGACCCTGATTGTTTTTCCTCTTCTCTGTGTCCTGTTTTACCTGCTTTTCCTGTTGCAGGTTTTATCAGATAGTTTCCAATAAGGAAGGTCAGGGGTCCTCTGCCTGGACTCTGTTGGAGGCCCTGAAAGGACTCAAGAGAGTGAGTCATGCCAGGGATATTCATTTGTGATGTCATCTCATTTTAAAGTATTTCCCAGGTTACTATTCACTGCAAAAAGATGTTTGTGACCTAGTGGCCCAGTAACAATGTTATGCACACAGACTGCCACACAAAGCCAGCTACCTGGTGGACACTGACAAGTTTGTAGGATTTTTATGGAAAATATCTTTAAAGCAGAATTTTTCTCTGAGCTGTCTTCTACTCTGACACATACCATTCCAAATCAGGCTTGGCAGTTGGAAACCACAGGCTCCAAAGCACCTATCAGAAATAAGAGCTCTTGTCTATGGTTTGTCTATCTCTGGGATCCATCTCACGCTTCAGTCTGTTTAACTGGCATGAGTTTAAGGGTCCTTCCCTCTGTCCATAGCCAAATTAATCACCAAATTAATAACACAATAATACAAAGAATGGCTCTTCCAACTTTACCAAAGAATATTCTTCCTCTGCTCAAGAAATCATCCAGCAGGAATGAAAGATCTAGCTCTGCACTTCTCAAATAGGTCCCCTATTGCTTTGGGAAAGGGAAAGCAAACAAAAGTGTCAACCAGTTAATTACAGGCTACTTAGTTGAAGTCATGTCCATAGAGGGAATAGATCTACATTTTTTAAAAAAAGTAACTTATTAACCACTGCGGATAAGTATATGTAAGATAAAATCTATTGAAGCAATTTTATAAAGCACATAAAGATCTAAATCCCACTTTGAAGAGAGATTTACGGCTTTACATTTTATCCCCACTGGCAGCATGACCGGAGATGAAACTTCCATTGATTGGCTTCAGTGAGAGTTAAAAATAAACAGACTGAAATCCCCTGGCTGTCCAAGAGCAAAATAGAGCTGCTACTGCTCCAGAGAACAAGTGTTTAACTTTGGGTTATCTTTTGCACCTGTACACTGGCAATTTTTCCAAATTGGATGAACATTTTCATGGTACTGCTGTGACAGTTTAAATTTGTGTGGAAAATTAACGTTCATCCATGGTGCGTTTGAGAAGCTGGCAGCAAAAAGCAGTCGCAGACTGGGAAAATGGAAAAAACAATCCTCGGGTTACTACGGATTGGGAAAGTGGAAAAAGCAATCCTCAGATTATTGCAGGGGAGCCACCTTACTGCCATGCTAAAACCTCCTACAGACACCTCCAGAAACTGAGAGGAGAGAAGTATTGGAAATGCACTTAGAGGAGAGAGATCCATATTCCCAAGAGACTCTGCTATGACTAACATACACAGTTGGATTCTCAGGTCCTCAGGAGCATAAGAGTGTCACATCTCCCCCCCTCCTGGGGTCCAGGCCATTCCCCTGCCCAGCATCAGCTGGTCCCCCCACGTCTTAACACAGTCTGCCAATGGAGCCAAGCCAGGCACATTCACATGGTGTCAGACGTTGATCAAAGGTCACAGAAGGAGAATCTCTCACCTAAGGGGCAGCAGGAATATCCCATTCATAGCCTGCAGTGGGAGGAGGCATGTTTGTTCCAGATGGCACACTTACAAAAAGCATGGCTTAAACCATTTACACTGAGTGACAAAAATCAGATTATCTGGTAGCTGATAGCAGGTTAGTTACAGATCAGATCTATGAGCATTATTCATAAGAACCAGTTTGACCAGGGGAACTAACTGGAAATTTCTGTGCTGGGAACAACAGAGCAGATAGGTAGCATGAAGCAATTTACACTACAGGGAGTGCTGAATTTTAAGACAAAATCCTTCTATAAACATGACAGCTTGTTTCAGCTCTGGGGGCCTCATCGTAAGTATAACATGGACCTGTTGGAGCCAGTCCAGAGGAGGACCACAAAAATGGAGAAAAGAAGGCTCCAGGGAGACCTTATAGCACCTTCCAGTATCTAAAGGGGGTCTATAAGAAAACTGGAGTGGGACTTTTCACAAGAACATGTAGTGATAGGACAAGGGGGAATGGCTTTAAACTGAAAGTAGGTGTAATTTAGATATTAGGAAGAAATTCTTTACTGTGAGGGTGGTGA
Organism: Aleadryas rufinucha; assembly: GCA_013397815.1. Taxonomy (NCBI): domain Eukaryota; kingdom Metazoa; phylum Chordata; class Aves; order Passeriformes; genus Aleadryas; species Aleadryas rufinucha. Next base: position 456,956 of record VZTH01011899.1, on the reverse strand, counting down.
GACACTGGAATAGGCTGCCCAGAGAAGCTGGGGATGGCCCATTCCCAAAAGTGTTCAAGGGCAGGTTGGATGAGGCTTTGAGCAGCCTGGTCTAGTGGAAGGTGTCCCTGCCCATGGCAGTGGGGGTGGAAATAAATTATCATGAATGTCCCTTCCAACCCAAACCATTCTGTGATTCTATGATTCCATGATATTTAAAAGTTTTACTCTAAACTGTAGCAATTACATCCGGTCTCATATTTAAGCTTAGATTTTTACTTCCATTTGTACAGATTCCTTTAGCTAATGCTAATGACAAGTATACATCAAAAAACATCCCTGAAGATGAGACTGTACCCTGCAGGTATGACCTGCAGCTCTGTTGGAATTCAGGTAGCAGGTTTGATCCTAAAAATGACACATTTATTTCAAAGAAGAGGGCAGATTGACTCATATTTTTTAAGAAACTTGTAGCTTATGATTTAAAGGCATATTAGTTTGAAGAAGCCCTGCTGAAAGTTCACCAGCATTCATAAAAATGAAAACTCATAATTTTAATACAAAAGTATACTTGAATGTTGGGAGAATATTATACAATTCAACAGACTATAGTGACCTATCACAGCATTTCAAAATTTTGTAAGGTTTCCTCAAGAGTTCTAAACTCTCACAGGTCCTTGGTATTTAACTTTCAAAGCCCTATTCTTCCATGCTTCATTTTGAAACAATTTTAACCAACAGACTTGAGCCTACCTTTTTTACACTCAGGTGGAGAGGGGGCTTTGTTTATGTTTCACAATGCAGACATACAAAAAAGATAATCTTCTTAAGTCTGTGATTTCAGGGGGTGAAGGGAAGGAAGAACTATCTTCTGACTCACAGTGGAGAACGATGGGGATTTAACCCCACACACAGTCATTCCTTCTGAAGCTCAGCAAAGAGCAGAAGAAAGAAAGAGGCTGCTCAGGAGCACATCAGCTCCTCCATCACATCACTGAGTGCTCTGTGCTGGTGGGTGTCCATGGAGCTTGTCAGGGAAGGATGTGAAAGAGATGGATATGGACTGTGTCACCTAAGGGTGAAGGCACTCATCCTGACTAGAAAGAAGTAGTCAGACATGGGTTTGAATGAAGCTTGCCTCCACCTCAAATAAATAATTCAAAACCCAGGCTGTTAATAACTCTCCTCTTGCCTTTCTGTCTGGGCCTGAGAAAATCTTTCCCAGCAGCATTGCTCCTGAGCCTTTCCATACTCACAAACAGGAATTTTTGAGTGATTTTTTTTGGTTAGCTGATAAATTCCCAAACAGCTCTTTCTCATTTAATGTCATCTTATTGAGCTTCCTTAGAAAGATGCATCATACCTGACAAGAACAGATTCTCACCTTATTAAAATCAAAGAAGTGTAAATACTGGGGAAGGAAGAAGAGTCCAATGGTCAGAGCCTGAGCTAGGAATACACAACTTTCTCAAAACCTGCTTCTGCTTTAGATGTCTTGTAAGATCAAGATAAGCAAAGTTAAATTAAAGGCTCAGTCTAATAATGTCATCTGTGAATGGGATAAAAAGGCTTCCTTTTCTCACAGAAACATTTGGTAATTACTAAATACAAAAGTACTGAGAAGAGATTTGGTAGCCAGGCATCTCTAAAAAACAGTCTTTTGTTTTATGAAGGCAGCAGTGAAGCAGGTGGTTTTAATGTAACTTTTAGAAAGTAAGTTTAGTTTCCCAGATAACCCAGCTGACACTCTCCCACTACCGAGGCTGCTGGATCTGTGAGTTGTAGAGTTAATGTTTGAAGCTGAGTTACAACTACCTACAGGCTGAACAAAAGAGCTATCAAAATTATTTCACATAAAACTCCTGGTTTTACTCAAAGTAGATTCCAGTAAAGAAGATAGTAATACTTCTTAGCTTTCAATAAATCCATGTTTTTATACTTAAATGTCTGAGTTGCCAGCTGTGATCATGGTCTGTAAAACTTCTTATGTTTTCCTTAAAGCTTCAGGTATAGAAGACAAAAAACTGTGCAAGAGTTACATCTTTCATGTAAAAGTAGTGATGGTTTTCTAAGCCCTTGCAGCCACATGGGAATCACTCATTCCAAGGCATAACAGTTGACAGTCTAATACTTCAGTGTGTGGAGACCACCCGCAATTAGGAAAACCTGAGGAAGGCAATCCTGGGATTTTACCCAGATGATCCAAAGGACCAAGTTCATGCCACACTCTTTCTGTTATATAAATGGTGTAAAGACCCTTGTTACATAAGCCAGTGGGTCACCCCAGGGGCTGATCTGGCACAGAGCCCTCAGTGTGTAGCTTGGGTGGAACTGAGCGGCTCCATGGCAATACCACTGCAAACAGAACTGGCTCTTTTCCAGAGACCCTTTCTTCCTGTATTACTTCAGTGCCTTCTGCAAAAAGCAAGACATTGCTTAGCAATCACGTCCTGCATATATGCATGTAAACACTAAACTACCATAAAGTGAACTGATGCCTTCCATTCTTTGAGGTTAAAATCTGTTTATTAATTTTGTTCATGTCGATCTTTGTTTCATTCAGTCTCCTTACCATACAAACCCAATCATGCACTGGGAAACAAATCAATGGACTTTTCTTGCCTTTTAGCTCCTGTGAGTCTGTAAAGCACTACACTAGATGTTGAGTGTCCTAAATCACAGTTTCTATAGATAAATCCAAATTTCACAGCAAGTGTAGACCATGGCATCCTTGAGTCCTAATCAGTCCCTCTGCTGTCCAGATCATCACACAGCTGGGGAGCTCAGAACTGGGGGTCACTCCTGGGGCCACGAGATAAACTGTAGTTTATGAGTAACACAGATTCCTTTACAGATTATATGCATAAAATAAAACCAGCATTTTAGCAATAGATGTTATTTGCAACCATTGCACGCCACTCCATTGAGTTTCAAGTCCAAACATCACCAACAGATGAGGACTGTCAAAGGAATTAAGGTGGTTAACTAAAGAGTCAGAAATATAAAATAAAGCCTTTAAATGCATAATATTACACAAATGTTTGCCATCTAACATCCTTACCGCAGTGTCGTTGGTGGTAATGTACACCAACACGTCCGAGTTGTTTCTGCTGTTAATGTATCGGTAACAGTTCCACACGCAGCTTATCAAGTAACCCTGCAAAGAAAAGGGATTTACTATTCTGTGCAGAATATAAACCACAGACTTTTTCTGTTAAGAGTATTTCCATCCTTTATAAATACGAATATCAGCATGATAGAAGCACAGGACAGTCACTTCCCTGGTTGCAGTGACTATGAGAATGTCTGGGGACTCTCTGAGTAATCCAACACTGTTCCTCATACTAATAGAATTGGGGTTCTTCAGAATTGAGAAGAGAAGGTTCTGGGGACACCTTACTGTGGCTTTCAATATATAAAGGGGGCTTATTAAATCAGTGTATTCCATATGATTGGAATGGTCTTGCTATTCTTGTCCGACTAGAGAAAATTGCCAAAGTAAAAGTTTTTATTGACATCTGAAGTTATTTCTGACCTTTTAAACAGTGTTAAAAATACTTTTTTTTTTTCCCAGTGTAAAACAAAAACCCCTGTAATAGCAGCAATAAACCTACTGCAAGATTATAAACTTCACTGCTTGTGTTCTTGGAGCTTGGGTAGTGCTGCTGCCTGTCAAACAGCTAGTTGTCTCTGCATTTTTAACTGGTTGGCCAAAATGTTCAAGGGCACCATCTCCTTCATGAGCAGGAGAGATTCCAGTTTGGGCAGCAAAGATGAGTAACGTGACTGCAAGGAAGATGAGAGGCAGGAAGACATGGAGGAGCTGGAGTCAGATCTGCAGGATGTCGGTAACACAGCTGGCAGGACTAAAGCAGTTCTCTCTGGAGCTTTCTGCTTCCCGTTGTTGGAGGTTAGAGTTTTTCCTTTTGTTTTCTTTCAAACCAAGATACCCATGTAATCACACATGGTGATGAGGAGAACTTTGTGTTTTGATAGTGCTCAACTTATATTTTTACTTAGTAGGTCTGCACAGCAATTCTTCCCCAAACCCAACACATGCAGATTAAACTGCCAGCACTGAATTTGCATGTGTGTCTCACTGAGTGAGTCATACTTTTGTGACTCACTTGCACTGGTGGCCTTCCAAAAGCCTCTTATCCCCTTGAGCTGCCCTGTGCTTCCTCTGTCTCCAGATGACACACATGAGCTGTGTTTTTAAGGATGCCACGTGATGGCTTACTTGCAGATCAGGAAGTTTTTTTCCACCAGGGCTGAGCCGGCTAAAATCTGGTAAATTTGCTTCCTCTTTTTTCACAGCACCTTACAGACCCTNTTGTTAAATAAATAAGTTTTTTTTCTCTTTCACATTCCTCCGAGGAATATCTCTTTCCCGAACCTGGTGGGGGAGGGGTGGCTTTGGCCTGCCTTCCTTTGAGGAGATGTTCCTTTTGGAAGTTCCCCTGAATTTAGCCAGAACCGGTACACCCTGGAAAGACTTGGAGGTGTTGCAGACTTTGACAATACTTTTGGCCATCAAATAGAGAGAGCAAAAGGCTTCTGGAGTGAGCTAAGTCCCAAGGGAAGATCAGACAGGCTCTACAGACTTAGCTGTGGGCTGTGCAAGCCTGCCCCATGCTACTGAAACAAATAAAGGCACATACATGGAGAACTGCATCTTTTCCAGAATTAAGTAAAATGTCATTGTTAATCTTAAGTGGTAATAAGTAGTTCAGCAGCTTTCAATGCTCAGATACTACGGCTTGCAAAAGGCATAAGAGCCAATGAAGAACAGAGAGTGAATATAGTACACTTCTGTGGGGACACAGCCTGTCCTTATAAGAAACCCTTTACATTAAGCCTACCTATTTGCAAAACTATTTCTATACTCCTTCTGTCAAAATCCAAAGTGAGGGAAGCCCTGTTTTGGATATTACAATCCTATCTGGGAGAAGCTAGTGGGAGATTTATTTTTGAATGCTCCCATTCCATGTAGTGAATAAATGACACTTAACCCCACAATGAACCCCTACAGCTCTCCCAGCTCTGAACCCTAGCTCTAATCAGCCCTGCTTCTGTGTGCATGGGCTGTTTCTCAGTGGGTGAGGTCTCCTTGAATTAAGGAGATCATCAGCAGCACACACCAAGGAACTGGCCCTGAGACACTGACCCACACAGGGTGGAGAGTGGCAGCAGCTCGGAGCACATCCTTGTCCAAGTGCTTTGGACATGTGCTGCTGGCCTGCAAATCATGAGTCACAGAAACTTGTTTTTCCTCCACCTGTAACTTTATTTAAGCTTGTTCCTAAGAATTATTTTCTACCAATACTGCTGCACCATTAAATAGGGTTCCTGATTCAGTTACCAATTTTTTTTCCTGAAAGACTTAGCTGAGGTTTCAAATACTGCTGTAGAATGTGTGGCTGTTACACACAGTATATAATTATATTGATTTTTATCTCAGGAGACTAATGTTCACATTTGAAATTGGCCCTACGTAAAAGGCCTGAACTCCCTCGGCCTAATCCACCCTCAGTGGATCTCCTGCATACCACAGCATAGACCAGTGACAGACACCTTTTGCGGGAGGCAGCCCCAAGCAACCACCACAAGAATGGACAGGTGTGTAAGAAAGCTGAACGTAGAAACAGGCACTATGCCTACTTCTAACCAGCTTTCAGCCTTCCCCTTTGGATAGTGGGAAATTAGTTGAGACCCTAAGGATCTGAAACTCACAAAACCTTGTCACCTTGCCTCTCGCTGTTGCAGATGCAGTCATTAAGCTGCATAGCAACAGTAATGAACTGCAGACCTGTGCTCATCAGACACACTGACCACATGACTGACCAGCATCTTTGTGGAAATTAGACATTGTTGTATCATGCTGCTTCTTGTAACACAGCAAGGGAAAGTCGGTGCTGATCTGGGTCACAGCAGCCCTCTGGGTTACCCCTCGCTGGCAGCAAGTGCAGGCTGAGCACCACAGACCCAACAGAGCCCCTTCGGGTTAGTAGCTGCCTGCACTGAATCCCATTTGACTTCCCAGCTGCTTTGAATTTTCTATTTACAGAGCTGGGATGGGCTTCAGTAACTGGTGAAAATGACATAAAGATTTCTACACAAACTGAAATTTATATGAAGATTTCAGAGAGATGCTAATGGCAGACCAGTTGACCACATGTATTTCCCATGTTGGTGTTACAGAAAGAGAAACAATGGGTTGCTGTGCTGATAAAATCTGCAATTAAATCCATCTTCTTAGCACACTAGAATGTGTATCTTGTGGGTATAAAAAGGCTGTACAAGAACAAGTGCTTAGAACTGAAAGAAATGCTGTGATTGGAAAGAATTAATAATATCAAACCAAACCACTGGTTTGCAGCACTTTATATGGCACCTTACAGTGGCCAGGACATCACCTGTTGGCTCAGAGTCATACATGCCGAGGTATGCAATTTAAAGCAATTGACCCCTGCTTTAGAGATGCTTCTCTCATAAGTATCCTGTCATCATCAGTGCTGGGACTTGTCCTAGGCTTTTGCAGAACAGGTGGCAACCTCGTGGCTATGTGTTGGCCATTCCTGGGAGTAGGGATCAGAGCTTGGCTGTTGGGGCTGTGTTCATGGTCCCAAGTGCTGCTCCATCAGCCCTGCAGGAAGGTAGCAGACACCAGGTGATGTGTTGCAGGTCAGGGCTCCCCATGACAGGAAGCATCCCCTTGTGCTGAGATACCAAATCTCTCAGGGTGAGCACAGGACTTCATTCCACATTACCCTTTCCCATCTGCTGAAGACACCAGGACATGCAGAGTGGTCTCATCCCTAGGCTAAACACCTTGTACATGCAGCTTATAGGCATATTATGGAGAACAGTGCTAATATTCAGTTTGCTGAAGACCAGCCTGTCTCACTGAACTGGAATACCTTTTGGCTGCCCTGCTGGCAGCTATCCCTTCCTAACTACTTTTCAGAAAGAGAAAAGCCAGGGAAGAGGCCATACTCTGAACCTGCAGAGTGCTTGGGGCAGTGTGGAGAAAAGGTTTAATCTCGATGTGTTCGTGCTCATCTGAGCTCACTTGGGCCTAAGGAGCTTCCCCATGATGGGGAGGTTAAAGCCTCAATTGTTCTGTCTCAGAAGCTGGGGCTGGTCATAGGAAACCAAGGCCCTCTTCTCCAAACCAGCTGCAGAGGACATGATTCAAAAGTCACTATGTTGGCTATATGCAATTTGAAGTCCTGTGTACGTGTATATAAATACATTTGTGCTGATGGATGTCCTTCCTCAGCCAGATAGGAAACATCTATGTTTCATGGTATGCAACTCCAGTTCAGTTTCTAGACAAAGACAGTGAATGGAATAACACATTTTGGTATACTCTGAAAAGTATTCTGTGTGAAACCACCTGAAATTCCTATTAGGTGCTTCAGATCCAAGTAAGTCATAAGGACTAAAAAGACAAGCGCTTGGTTAGCTGGCTCACTTTCTTACCACCCTCTCTTGTCTCCCTTCCCTTTTCACAGACCAATGACTGCAAAACACAAACCCAACCTCTAATACTGCATAATCTTCCTTTCTGCTCAGTAGTGTTTTCCTATGCATGTAGCTTCACCAAAACAAAAGTGTCATAATACCAAATATTTCTGAGGAATTAGGTTAAGTTAAATGCAGCTTTTCCTACCGCAGCTTTTCCTAGGTCACAATGTTTTGGTTCCTCTCCCTATTTCTAGTTGAACTCCAGAGGCAGAGGAAGCATAGGCATATTTTTTTATACACAGTACCTTTCCAGTTTCAGTATATAAATGTGGTACCATCTGTTAAGTCTATCAGACACAAAATGTGATGCATCTGTGTGTGTTCAGCTTTCATTTGACAGAGCAGATTCTGTAAATCTGCATAGCAGCTCTTCTGGAAACATAAGAAATTAAAATGAAAATGCTAACTGGAATTTAGTGAGTGTTTCTGTGTGAGTCACATTTTTTGTAACTCATTTATATGATAATATATTGCTGGAATGAGCATTATATGAGCCACATATACTCTTGGAAAAAACGTGTGTTACCACTTTAAAACATAATAAGTCTTTCGCACTATTAATTTCTTAGGTTTCTTGTCTCTGTAGTAAGCATTTCTGCCATTCCAATTTTAGTTGCCCTTTTTTTGATAAGCTTGAAGCTTCCTTGACATCCTTAGGCAATGAAACACCAGACCCACATGGGGTAAAAACGAGCTGTTGGTTGCATCAGAGAAATTTTTTAGAACACATTTCTTTTGGAACCTGAAAAATCTATGTATTTATTAAATTCACACATATTTCTTAGAAGTGCAAATAAAATCAACAGTATAGTTGTGAATATATAAGGCCAGAAGGCTAAATTGTATTGCCAAATCACAGAAGAAAAGTGAATACGGGTTCGAACAGCACCTTAATACACCTTATCTGTTGGGTTTCTTTCCCCAGTTTTGAAGCAGCTTCAATAACCTAATCTACCTCTTTTGCCACAGTAACATTCCCTCTATATGTTGTCAAATGTGTTGTCTCGAAGCAACATCTTTGGTGTCACTGTGACTCTTTGGGACTTCTCTAATCTAATGCAAAATTGCTCTGCAGAGAGAGCAAGACTAATCTGAAATAAAGTTCCACCCAAGAAATACAAAAACAGCAGCACTGTGCTGTGAGAAACTTGCAGAAGGGTGCAAGAAGAGGGCAAACATACCAGCATACTTTACAATGCTCAGGGTACTAGTTGGAGCTACAGGTTGTTGTTTTTCCTACACTGATTTGTCTGATCTTATTTTGAGCTCTTTTTGAACTTCTGACCCACAGCAGGTGGGGGCTGGCCTCACTGGACAATCAACCTGGATGTGGTGGTTTCTCAAGTCCTTTCTGGCTGCTCTGGGTGATGCCACATCTCCCCTTTGCCTCGTACCTGCCACCTCCAGCCCTCTCACCCACTAGGTTTCCATAACAGCAAATAAATTCTCATTCCCTGTGTCTTTCTGTTGCCTGGATTTATTTACCTGCTCTACAAAATTCTTTCTGAGACAGGGCACCAGAAGGGAAGTCATGCTTCCAGAGGTGATGGGCATCAAAACTGGCTAAGAAATTATACAATTTATATTTTTGGTTTTTCTATTCCTTTCTTAATATTCTTAGCACTTGATTTACTTGTTTGACCAGGCTAATATTTTCACAGGTCTATCCGTTACAGCTACAAGACCCCTTTTACAGGTGGTCATGCTTACTTTAGAGTCCACTGCAGTGTTTGTGAAACAAGAGTGTGCTTCCTCTGTCCCACTACTTAGAATTTTTCACCACTGAGTTTCTCTGCCATTTCATTGTTCAGTCCCTCCATTCCATGAGATTCTCCTGTAAGGATTTCTTGGCTATTTTCCCTATTTTGAATAACATTGCAAAAAAAATGTTGTTAGATTTCCTTCCCCTTCCCAGATCCCTTATGACTGCACCAAAATGCATGGGTTGCAACGTTGGAAAGACTGATAATTTATCTTTATTCCCTACTCCCTACCTACAGTCTGTGAGATTCCCTTTTCTTTTCTCCCTACATGTCTTACGGTGCTTTTTAAAGCTTTTGATGAGAGATACTGCCAAACATGTTCTGAAAAATCAAGAAGTCTCTATCAACAGGCTCTCCCTTGTCCACTAGATGATCCTCTGCTTCAAAGGATTCATAAGTCATGACTTTCTCCTAAAAGCATCACACTTCCCCATTGTGGCCTATATGTTCTTGTGCTTGTCTATGAGATTTTTCACATTTTTTTCATTATGTCTATAACCCTGTTTCGTATAGGTATCAGTCTGTGTGGGGTGTAGTTACCCAGATCTCCTCTAAAGACAGACCTCCCAACGAGGCACATTGCACCCATGATCAGAAGTAGACTTTATACACAATAATGCACTTACCTTAAAAGCCAAAATGATACTTATGAAAAGGAGGATAATCACAACCAGACACGTAGGGTTCACAGACATAATCTCTTCCTTGTAGGGAAAATTGTTGGGCTGCACAAACAAAAATAAGCAACACACTGTGAGTCAATCTCACAAGTCATTGAAGAGCCATTCAACAAGTACATTCAATAATTAACAGCTTACAAAGCTTTCTGTGATCTACCAGATTGGGAGCTCTCCCCACCAACAACCAGTTTCACTAAGTGTGGCTACAACAGGCATTGTGAAAACTCAGCTGCCAAAGGTTCCCTGGAGGGCTGAGGGATTTGGTTTTTGCTTTGGATGGGGTGTGGGCTCTCTTTTCCTTGGTGCATACTGGGTTTGTATCTAACACAAACTAGCAGAAGTCTGAGAGCTTTGCAGCAGGAAATCTTCCACCATGGGAAATGGCAAGCAAATCTTGTACTTACTGAGTAATCATTACACTGGCACTGGTTGCCAAAGAACAGTGGCAGCTCTTTCCAGAAAGCCAAAGAAGGAAAAACTGGACAGCATAATCCTTTCACCTAAATATTTTATGACATTTCAAAATACATTGAGTCTATTCTACTCCATCTTATTTTGGCTAAATTTGGACTACTTCTCTAGGAGCACTTGTTAGTGCTGCTGTCTAAGTGAATGTCCCATGGAGTCACAGGTCCTACAGGGGAGCTGTGTCATTATTTCAAGTTGAAATGTGCCTCAGGCCCTTCTGTCACTGCCTACATGAAATAGAGGTGACAAAATGAATCTTCCTGCTTAGCACAGGTTCTAGTGATTTACAGTTGTGAAACACTTTAGGATCAGTGACTGAAAAACAGCCTCTAAAAACGTTACTGTATTTTTTATTGCTTAAAATCTCCACGCCCTTTAAAATAAATGTTCCAAATAGTTCTAAAATACTGCAAGATACAAGTTGCTATTTCAGTTAGAATAAACCATTGTTCATAGACAGAGCTGTTCTCCACAAAAGATAGCTCCACTGCAACAGTAGCTCATTATATCTGAATGCAAGAGTTCCTTCCACATAACTCCCTTTTCCCTTACAGGTCTAATTACTTAACCAGGCCAGCTCTGCATCCTTGTCAGGACAATTAACTAGACCAAGCTATAAATGTATTCTTGGCAATGATGGTGTAAATCCAGAGTAACCCCTTAATAACCCTTATTCCAGCACTCCAGTGCATTCCACACAGCCCAGTGCATCAGGAAATTATCTTTTTTTGGACAGCTGCTACTGAGAATAGCTCTTTATTTAGCGCTTCCATGAACTGTTCAGAGCGGTTAACATCAACAGCAGCTGTAACCGTTTGCAGATAAATGTTACATAAGCACATTTTCCGCTTCTTGACAGCAATGTTTCTGTTCCTTTACTGAATTCCATGGCTGAAGTTTTTATCATGTTATCTTCTTTGTTGAGGTACAGCTTTTGTAGGGAACTACTTTGCTATAATTCAATAAGTTACTGCTTTTTTTTTTTTCCCCACAAAAGGTTATTCTAAATACAGTGGATGCAGTCACCTAGAGACCAAGAAAGCAAGAGTATATGCCAAGAAACTATGCACTGAAAAATTAAACAAAAACCTTACATGCATAACATTTGAGTATTAATGCCCCAACCTGCCCTCTTGCTTGCAGGAGGGAGACCATAAGTTAGAAAGTCCAGTCAGTCACGGACAGTTACAGTAAAATTGTACCCAAATAATTTTTTCAGTACTGATTTCCCATTAAAAAGATAATGAAAAATAGTTGTGAATGTAATAAAAAATTCCTATTAAGACTTTGGTTCTCCTACATACTGATTTTTGGGAACCAGTCACTGGTCAAAGACTGGATGACTACATGCTATGTTCTTGGCCACAATCTAATGGCCTGTTTCTAGACATCAGCTCAAAAGGGATTTGCATGGGGGCAAGAGGAGGGCAGGAGAATGACCAAGAAAGTTCCCACTACCTTGAAAAGCAGGAACATCTGCTGGAGCCAGGAACCCTAGTCAAGTCTGGTGCAGGCTGTGCTGCTCAGCAGTACCTGGCCTTCCCTTATATCAGCACCAGTGTTTCAGCACATAATTCAGCAAAGCCAGGAGAGCACATGAGGAACAAATACTGTGGTTTGTCCCCTTCAGGCTCAGCTTTCTGAGTCTGTGCCCTGAAGAGATGAGGTGTAAGCAGCCCCAGCGAGGCAGTGGGTGCCATACCCATGCTGTGGTCACCCCCACCCACAGGTGCCTGGGAGATCTTGGTGCAGGGTATGAAAACTTAAGTCAGTCCCTTCCAGAGCTTCCAGGGTTTCTGAGTGGGACATAAAGCTTTCAGGGCTGTGATGGATAGCCCAGGAGCATTGGGTCAGGATGGAAGAAACCACTTTGTCTTTTTTTGCTAACTGGGCTGGGCTGGCCTATGAGCAGTCTGATCTTAAGTCACAACTACAAACCCCTACAGTGCTGCAGGAAAACCAATTTATGAAACCTGCAGCTTTTGGCAAAGAAGCAGGAAAGATTGTAGGAAGCATCTCAGCTGGCTCCAGTCTCACCTGGTACACGGAACTGGTGCCATCAGGCAGCCCTTGGGGTCCCACCCCATGGCTGCAACCATTTCCAAAATCTCATTAATTCCCACAGAAAACAGGTACCAAGAGTGGTTTAGATGAATCAAACCAATGGCCTTCACTGACTGCAGTGATGAATGAACTTAAAAACTGATATGGATGCATGAAGTGGGACGAGAAATTCTGCTCCTGTGTTGGGAGTTTGCTCTCCTGTGGGAAGACCAGTAGCTGAAATCCTGCTGCTGGGAAGGTTCCAGGCACCAGGCTTGGTGCTGCAACTTCTGGAAAAAGATCAGTGTCAAATGTTGTGCAAGGTTTGATGAAGCTGAGACTGAAAAACACCTGGGTGGGAAAAATCAAGCCTATACTGGAAATACAGGAGTGATTTTGCAGCAGAACATGATGAAATTTTCTATACAAACAAAAGGTAGCTGTAATGGTGTTGCACTGCCCTGCTAAAGTCATAATTAAAGTGTCATTTATAACCTTGTCACGGACAGGGAGAAAGCTGCGTGCATAATAATATGCCTGATACACTTCTAATTTAAAAAAATTACTGCTTATTCATATCAAAGTCCTATTAAGCACTTAAAAATACTCTAAAGCTTGCATGGAAAGTACATTTCTACTGCATTGGTATTGTACAAATACACAAGAAGAATAAAATGACAAGGGTGAAAGCCATTTCTCATTCCCTCAGCCTGCTTGTGTAACCTTTCACGTCTTCCTTCCCCTCAGATCACAAAAAATCCCCTTTAAAATACAGCGTGGATTGTCATTCCATGTTACAATCCTCCAAGTACCAAAATCTTACAAAATTGAAAGAAAACAGCAATGTGTCTGTAGAATTTGTGAAGCTCTGCTGTGAAGTTAGTGGTACTTCTTTGGAATTATAAAATGGCATTAAAAATGTCAGAAAGGATATTTCGGTTTTAAGCTTTAGTTTATAGGAAAAATTTCTTTAGGTTAATCTCTTTTATGTTCTCTAGGTGTTTCTCCATGGATTTAAAAGCATGACTGATGCCACCTGAGTTGTTAAGCAGCAGCATTGCAGGCAGTCCCACAGTAAAGCTACTCAATATACTTTGAAATTTTGTTTAGATGAACTGTCATAGTCCTGTACTTTGATTAAAAAAGAGTTTGCATAACTCAGTTGCAGACCAGCCTGTTCTGCACCTCTGCTTCAATCCATTTCATATGCTGTTCTCAGATGACAGAAGATGAAGTGTTTAATTTGACACCTTTAAGACGCCCATATATATCAAAGATTTAGTGGGGTTAAGGGAAAGAAATGTGCTTTAGGTCCAACTGCTTTAGACCTCTGCTTAGACCAAGAACTAAAATGATTTTTATTTTACACATGTAGGATTTGCTGTATGCAAAAGTTTTTGCTTTTTAAATGACAATGATAATGCCCAAGACATCCAGTGTAACTCTTAGAAACTTTGATCCCATGATCACCATAAAACTTACCAAAAGCAAAATTTGTAACATTCACTTATTTTACATGACACTTCATGTTAAGATGCTCTTGCAATCTATGGCAATTAAGTAGCACACCTGTGTGCAGCTGGCTATCAAAAGGCAACAAAAAATTTCCAAAGACACTGTTCCTAGGAAAGAAGCAGCCAGTATAGACTGAGGTTACCAAACACCCTGTGAACACAGTTGCAACATTTTCAGCTATGGCCCTGCCCAGATTATTGATATGTACTCATCATCCTGCTAAAAGTACACAGAGAGTTTCACGGTAGCTGTAACTCATCACTGACAGACAGACTGAAATCTAGCAGATGTGCACCGAAGTAACTACATAATGATCCCAGATACTACTGAAGGGAAGTAGAAATGGTTAAAGACACTGGGTTTTCATCACCTTAGTGCAAACAAAAAGTTCTTCTGAGACTGCTAAATGTATCCCGTTACCCAACGCACAGTTTCTTCCAGATTCAATTCAATAATGGATTTGAAGAAAAATTGGTATTTTTTATTTGCCTCATGGAGTTGTGCCCCCTAAAATATCATTCCCCAAATGCAAAGCAGTTTTAGAGGAACAGAAACTGTAATGATGCCAGGTAGAAGCACAATCCTGGTTTCCTACCTACCCTAGCAGACCACTGCAAAGGGAGTGAGGGCCAGACAGTTCTAGGGCTTATTTGCAAACCATGAGGAGGGATCACACCCAAATGGCACTGCATTTATGGTGTAATTGCTTGCATTTAGTTTCATCTTGTCCCATGTCTGAGTATCTGATAACAGTGGATGTGCCCTTCACATCTTCCCTTTGCTTTTGCCCACTCAGACAGAGTGTATTTACTCTGAACCAAATGTAACAACCTTATGCCAACTGATGTAGCCCTTACAGGTAAAAGTACAAGGGGTTCCAGTTGAGCCATTTGTGCTTGGGACCACAGCTAAGACACAGGAGACGTAATCAGCTTCAAAGCAGATGCAGAACAGCTTCAAAACTGTTAAACAGGTGACATTAACTGTTCAAAATTCATCACAGCTTTTGGTAGTTTTCCCCCATCACTAATCTCCAATAGCAATGACAAATACAAACTAATCCTTGTTTCTAAATGAACTTAACTTGGACTAGCTTCCAGCTGCTCATTAGCATTATGCCTCACATCTAATTTAAACAACCTGTTAATACCTCATTATTTTGCATGTGAAACCTCTAGTGGCACTACCTCTTGGCCTTCTTTCTCGTAAATGAAGCAGGAAAAGCTGATTGTCTCTCATCATACTACAATACACCCAGCTTTTATATAGTTTTTTTGAGGAACTTTTCTGCATGTTCTCTGACTTTTAAGCATTGTTTTTTACAACCAGACTCCATAAATAAATGAAGAAAATCCACATTACCAACAGAAAAGGGAAGTCTCCTCTCCATTACTATTAATTGCTCTTTTTTCTGTCCACAAATCCCAAGAGCAATTTTTGCAAACAGCGAAACAACCCAGGAACTCTACTTTTGGCACTTAAATCCCTAGGCTGCTTACAGGGTCACTGCATCCTAGGCACAGTTGTCAAACTGTATGCTCATCTGTATTGCTCAGGCTTTTACATTTCTTTGCATTTATCTCTGCAGCACACATTAGTGGCTGAACTCAAGTTCTCAGGCAGTCTAGCTCAGTGTCAGTCATGGGTTTCATTAGAAGTGAATTTGCTGGGAAAAGCCACAAGTACTGCCACTGGGAAGTGCAGAGATGTGCTCACTCTGGGCAATGCAGAGTAGGGTCTTCCAGAGGATGACACAGAACAGCCATATACTCCTGCTCACAACCTCCCACCAAAGGACTCAATCCCTCTAGACAGTGAGCCTGGAGAAGCTCTCCCAAGGCTGACATTAGCTTTTGTGAAGTGCCTCTTGGGTTCCAACATTATTAATGGAAGTCAGAAAGAGCATGAAATCTACTGCTGATTCCTGGAGACCTTCCTCTACCCAAAATAGAAACTCACTGGCAGATGGTTGGCTTGACCACGACCCTTTGCAGTCTGCCAGCTAACCTCTCCTAATCCATGTGATACATCCTGTATTGATCTAGTGCTTTATTGTTGCTCTGAGCATCATGCTGCGAAGTCAAACATCTCATGCAAGTCCATTATGCCCCTGCCCATCATTATTGATGAAGCCAGTAATCCTGTCAGTGAAGGAAAATGAGTTTGCCTGCAGGACTGATTTTCCATGAAACCGTGCTGGCAGTCATTAATCATTTTTCTCTGGTCTGATCCTTTACCAATGGACTGTCCTCTCAGCCCCAGCCCTTCTGTTATTATTCTGCTTGGTAGCAATGTCAGGCTAATCAGCCTATGATTATCCTGGAAATCCCCTTTGCCCTTTTGAGCACTGACAGTTTAGTGCTCCTGAAGTCCTGTGGCATTTCATTACCAGTCCAGAATATGATTTACAACAGCAAGACAAGGATGTGTGCAGCCAAAGACTCTACCACTCCAGAGCAGCAGCACAGACCACAGATCCCTTCCAAGGCCTGCTCCTTCTATTTCTGCTACAGAAGGGCCTATTATTATTTTATCTGCAAGGAAATACATGGATGTTTTAGCACACATTTCAAGAGGAACAGCTGCTCTTTGCCCTTCTAGTGGGTCAGCTCCAAATGCAGCACCAGACTTCCAGCAGAAGAGCAGAGGCTTTTAAGTGCACATTTCCCAGCCTGTTTTTGTCCCCATCATGTTCTTGTACAGTGACCAAGACTGAGCTACCACTCATGCTCTGGGAAGCAGGGGGAGTTGCTGCAGCCACACAGATGCTTGTGCTGCCACAAGAGCAGGGCTGGCACCGATGCAGCAGCAAGGGTCTGTAGAAAAGGAGAGGCAGGAGGGCTCCAGCAGTGGCAGTGCCAGTTTTAGCATTCACTGAACCATGGCTGTAATTTGCTCTTTTCCACTCGTATCTCTGAGAACCTTTTGATTTATTACTCCACTTCTCTTCCAGTGCACCATCAGCTGTGAATGCAGGTGAGTGTTAAATAAGATGAAGGATAACAGGCTCCTGATGTATCCCAGCTCTCATTGGCATGACACATTGCCTCTTCCTGCAAATTTCTGCAGCTACTTATCTGCCTGCTGTTCCTCATTACCTGTTATTTATACCGGCCAGCTTTCCGTCCACACAACAAAGTTCACAGCCAAGCTAATCTGTATTCAGGTTCTCAAGGCAGATTTTCAGAGACATTTGCAGCCCTGGCTTCTCCAGAGCTCTGTGACTCCACGTGAACCCTGCTGGACATGGGACGTGGTCCTGTGATGAGACAGAGGCTGGTGGGCTCTTGTCTTTGCTGTAGAGGGTTGTGATCATATCTTGTACACTTATGCAATACTGGCCATAGATGTTTGGCCAAAGCAGAACAAGAAGGGAGCCTCTAAATGTCCCTAGGACAGAATCCAAAATATTTTCTAGCAAAACCAAACCTACACTCAATCAAACTCCTGCCTAATGAAATGTGTTATAGCTACCAAATAAATTAAAAGGAGCAACAAAGTATCCTTGAAGTAGCACCAAAAATAAGCCACTGATATGAACAAAATAACTCTGAATGTAAAAGAAATTTTTTATCATCTGTCTTGCGAGTCTCACTCTAAATGAATGGTGCTGAGAGCTTTCATGTCGTTGCAAAACTTCAGAGCTTTTCACAAATATTGTAGTAAATTAATAATGTAGCCTTGTAAGGATGTTGAATTCAGACTGGCAAGGACTGAGAGAACCTCCCAAGGACTGTATGAGAAAGATACCACTGGCTAGAAATACAGGACAAAAACTGCACCTTACAGAGTTTTTTTCCCCCAAAGGCTTGTGAACATCAAGTGATTTACCAGTTGACGGAGGTAGTCCTGAATTGTGCTGGGATAGACGAGTACACTGATGGCAACCAACGTGTTGAGAGCAAAGTCAAAGATCTGGTAACAGAAGAAAGGGATGATCCAAGCTGCATGTTGCTAAAAAGGAAATAAATTAGAAACTCATCAGCCATAAGTTAAAATAGATGCATATATGTCTTTCTACAGGAATCTAAGGAATATTTGACATTGTGCAGTATTAAATCAGCTAAAAGAAATATGACATTCAGCCAAAGAGTTGGCCAAGGCAGTTTGGCTGCTGAACTGCAGAAATATGTGCAGTGCAACTCTCACAAAACATTACATTAGGACATTCAGAAACCACACGATACTCTTCCTTTCTAATTAATAGGATTAATGTTGGGACAAACCACAGGCTTGGGAGTGAATGGGAAAAAATTCCCTTTAATTTTGATAGGTACAAGATTTGCCCAGAGCTTACTCATATTTGAAACTGCAGACAATCAACACAACGGGGCAGTCCCGCTGCCTGCAGCAGGAGCCCTGGGGTACCACTGGTCTAAGAAAGCAGTTCTGCTGCCTCTTCAACAACTTTTTTTTTTCCCTCTCTCAATTTTCAGCTAAACAAGCAAAGAAGCAATTGTTAGAAAACAGTTTTCGTAATTTTGTTTCTATGGAGTTGTGTGGTTCACTTTATTCCTGTCTTACCTTATATGCACCATATGTAGCCATTGCACAGATCAGAATCATAAGGAGAGAAATTGCGGTGGCAATGCACATATCTGGAAAAGAGACACATCAATGATTGCAGATAAATTCACAGCTTGGTTCAGTTATTTTGCCATCTCCCTTGTGCAGAGCATCTCAAAGGGCAGGGTGGGAGATGGGTGGAGATGGGGTCAGGTGCATCATTCAGCCATTGCTGGAGGAAATCTCTGGCTTTTGTGAGGAGCCTCCTAAATACAAGAAGCACAGACAGTGCTTCTGTCTGTGCAAGCCTGCAGCATTACACTGTGCTTACACTTACACTAACACTAACACTGTGCAAACCACTACAGCCTCCATAAGGCTGGAGATGAATGGTCTAATTTTTCTAAGGATTGTCCAAAATCAGGAGCAGTTTTAACAAGACTATTTTACTGGTGATGCTGACACCTGTAGTGAGAATGTGTCTGCTTTTCTGCACTACAGATTGTTTTCTTCACCAACAGCTGCTGCATACCATTGCTCATATATCTCTATACTGAAAAAGGAGCAAAACTGGCAGATAAAGGCATCTTACCGCAGAAATAACATCTTGAAAATTTTCATTTCAACCAAGAATACTACAGAGATATATTTATTCATGAAAATGTATAAGTGTCAGGAAAGGTAAAGCAGTAAAGGAAGGAAAATATTCTTTAAGGTTTTGATTGGAGTAATTACAGGACTCCTATCTTTTTCTTCTACTGCCAATCAGCTTTCAATTAACTTTTCATTAGATTTAAGAAGTTCCTAAGCCATGAACAGTTGGAAGGAGATCCTGAGGGAAAAAATTACATATGTTTGGTCTTTTCACATGCACCTCCCTAGATATCATTACAGACCACTGTCAGGAGATCAGAAGTGAATTTCTGAACCTGACCTTACAGTGAGTTTGGGAGTGCAATGGAACATTGCACCTATTTTTCTGAGGTTAAGCCAGTGCACAAAGAGGACAGAGGATGTGAGGTATACAGGACATGGCTTTAGAGATGCCACGTCTCTTGGTATCTGTGAGGTACCTGCTGTTCACCTTGCTGTCACCAGGTGTGTTTAAACTACCTGCCTTGATGAGGCACTTGGAGGACCTGAGATGCACAAACACATGACAGTGTTCAGGATGTTCATTACCCTGACTTTGGAAGCATTCAAAGTGTAAAGATGACTTCATTTGATCTCAGAGTTGCCACAGCATCCAACTCCAGCACATGACGAGGAGCATCCTGCAGCATGGGACAGGCCCTCAACTCCCTGGATGCATCACAGCAAGGTTCTGGGTAAGTGCTCTGGAGCCTTCATCCAAGTCTCTGAAAGGTCCTGATCTGGTAGCTGTGGACAGGTCTCACCTGCCACCACCAAGAAGCAGTGCAGGCTCACCTAGGTCAGGGCTGAAGAGGAAGGACAGGCACTGAGTCTTGTCTGTCATTACTTCCAGCCTACCAGTGTGATCATCCATGTAGAAGACAAAAGACCCAGTCCCTGATCCTCCTGTGCCTGAGGGAACACAAATCTTGCCCTAGATGGCACTAGTCCAGATTTCTGCTGGCCCTTGATGCAGAGAGGAACCTGAGACTTGTGAAGCTGGCGGAAAAATGAGGAGACTGCTGCTGGCAGGTGAGGACATCTCCAGAGGTGCTTATGTTCTCTGGCTCCTTTGGCACTGTACCTACCCAGCACCCAGACCTTCAGAACCCAGGTCTCTCCTTTTCCAGAACACTGCCTGTACCCTGGGTTTCAAGACTCTTGTTCTCTCTCTCTTGCCCCCAAATTTTGTCCTTGTGATTGCATAAGGACTCAAATGCCACAGAAGAAGTCCTATGGCAGGCTACTTCCTAATTTAATGGATTCAATTTGAAGGATAAAGTGCCCTTTCCTGGCACGTGGAGGAGCACATTCAAACCACTGTAGTCTCTAGTCTGATGAGGCCCTGGAGCACAGATGTCCTCTGTCACAGCACAAATGCTTGAATCTTTGTCTTATTGTGAAAATAAGCAGGTCTCACCCAGGAGAGGGGCCTGCACTCAGCAGGGAGTTTAGCTGCACCCTGGCACTCACTGCTTCCTTCACAGTGGCTTCCTGCAGCTCAGCTTGTGGGTGCTACAAAATGCCATTGAGAGGCAGCTGGGCTCCCTGCTCATCGTTCAGGAGGGGGTGACATCTCAGTACATCCTAAACTGCTCTTCAAAGGCACCTCCTTCTCCTCTTAGAGAATCCAGACAACCAGTGCAGGTGTTTGAGCTGCATTACCTTGATCAGTTCCTAGAGTTTTAGGAGCTGTAAAGGCTGTGCTGTGCCTGTTAGAAGTGATCTGAATTCTGCCCTCAAGAGGAAGAAGCATCCACAAAATATACCTCTACTAATAAAAGGTACTGCAGCTTCTTCAGACACTTCTGGTTGTGTGGCCATTTACTCTGGCTGCCTACATACATCCTGTGAAATCAAAATTATTTTGAATAGACCAGGTACAATTGAGGTAATGAAAGAAAAGGAGAGAAGTGAAGATGGCTGCTGTAGCCACTAACCTCAATTGAACCTCTTGTAAAAGAGGCTCTTGGATCAATATTTTTATTCTGACCATCAGTTTGGAGGCACTGCTTATGCATTTATTCTTGATCTCAACCACTTACTTCCTGCATCCAGAGGGCAGCTGCTGTCATTGTCCTTTGCAGCAGATGCAGCAGTCACAGGTTCCACTTTGCTGGTGACTGTGGCAGTACTAGTTCAGGGCCAGAGCCCACCAAACTGTGATGAACTTGACATTGAAGCTCTGGTCTGACACACTCATGTTCCCTGTCTCCAGTGTCTCCCTAGCTGTGCTCCACCGTGCCAAGTCCTAGTTGGCTCAAGCTAGTTCTTTCTCATTTAAGGCTTCATTGGGTTTTTTGAGCTGTGTCAGCTTCAATTAATCAGAATGAAACTAGATATGCAGCACATTAAATGAGAAACTGACGAGGGTGTGTGACTTTTTCCAGCCATGCTGTGGTTTCTGTGGCATTCATGGCTAGAAGGGCTGTACTTGGACCGCTGAAGGGGTTATCCAGCCTCTTGCCCTAGATGGCTTTATGAGTTTTCTCCTTGGGTTTAAAGAAACCAGTTGAGTTTTTTAATTCTTATACCTTGCAGTGACATCCTACTTTCCTGCGTCTTTGGAGAGAAGATGCTGCTGGGGCTGGGCAGAGCTCCTGTCATGGGGTGCTTGTGTGCACAGCAAGCTGCAGTTCAAATCCACCTCAAAAGTATTTCCTTGCCTTCTCCTCCCCTCTTGCAGAGGAGGTTGGTGGTGGGTGCTGCAAGGACAGCGAGGAGCAGCCAGCAAGGCCAGTCCCTAAGTCAGGACTTGTGTGGAGTGATGAAGACCTCAAATCCTCATCACCTGCCCTAGCTCTGGAGTTAATCACTGGCTTGCAGCTTTGACAGCAGGGGCCAGAAAGCTGCTGATCAGCAGCCTGCAGTCCTCATGCAGTTTCTCCCACTCTCCCAGCCTTATTTATCTAACAGCCTCCTGACTGCCAGCTAAGGATTACTGCCTTGCTGTCTCCTCCAGGCTGCTTGTGCAAGCTCGATGCCCCTGCTGCCAGCCACCATGCAGCCTCCTGGGTCACAACCTGCACAGCAGCAGCATTCTCTCCCTGGGAAGGAGAGGAGGCCAATGAGAAGCAAAGAGTATTCTGCACCTTCGAGCCCAGCACATTTATTCCAGAGTACAAAACTAGAGGGCAAGATGCCACTCTGAATATCCTATGGTGGGCAGAGATCTAGTTTTTTGCCCCTCCCTATATTTGGGACTTGTACTACATGGGTGGTGTTGATGGACTGGGGAAGGAATGTACCTACTCCCCCACTTCCCTTTATCCCCCAGCAGAAGTCCAAGCCTGCTGTCTGTAAATTTCTTTATTAAAAATTTTCTATTTGAGTTAATATTTTTAAGTCCTGAGTGTACATCATATTCAGCAGAGAGATCATCACATTATTCTCCCCTGCTCTGAGATCTCTGCTTCTCCTGTCTGCCCATCCCAGGGCAGGGACACAGGCAGATTTTGACCTAAGTTGCTGACATTGGTGTCAAAGTTCCCCTCAGTTTCTGCAGGGCACACAGTGGATTTCAATCCTTATTGTCATGTGGCCTGTGAAGTATCACACACATCTCTGACATTGTGACAGCAGTAAATAAAGCCAAGCAACACCCACTGCTTGTTTGGGCTGTTGACATGTCAGCATGATGGTCTGTGTGTCTGAAGAAGCTGAGCAGAAGGCTCAGGCAGAACCCTCTGGGAAGTCAAAATGAATAATAGGGCTTTTCCATCTCCTGCTCTGAGATTATTAGTCTTTTAACAGCAGCAGTATTACATTGAGCAGCTCACACATTTCTAATTTCCCCTAGTCCAACTTCTAAACTCCCTCAGGAAATAATAAAAAGAAAGATGAGACTAAATGAGCTCAGCTGAATATCCAGCCAGGAGGAAGCCCAGCATTTTACCCAGCTCCCAGATGTACATCTTGGAGAGCCACACAAACCACACACATTGGTGTCTTCCAGTACCTCCATCTGCCACATGGTTAAGCCTTGGCAGACTTTCTTCCCCCTTGTTTCCTTTCCTAGAATAGAAGGGAAAATAAATAGCCTAGAGCTCTTTCTAAATGTTCAGGTAAATCCTTTCACAGCCTAATCAAACAGGCATTTTGGAGCCTCTGGTAATGCCCTTGGAACCACAATAAATCCCAGAACTGAAGCCAATGTTGCATTGGTATTTTCAAGCAGTTTGCACTAGACTGCCTGTGGCTCTGCAGGTGGCAGGAATTTTTCCCACTGCTGGAACAGAAAACTGAAAATCCTCCATTAACCAGGCACAGCTAGAAATAAATCTGAATACAAATACTGGGGGAATCCTGGTTTCTTGGAAGTCAAGGGAAACCTGTCATTAACTTCATTTCACTTCTGTGACTCGGCTGATAAGTTTATTTCCAGATGATGTTTTCAGATCTTTTGAGGGATTCTCTTAAGAGGAGAGAGAGAAAGGGAGTGAAAAATTTTACATGTAAATGCTATGTCTGCCTTTTTTTGTTGTTTCCTATTCATAGGAGCATCAATAGTAATGAGAATAATGGCTATTAGTGTTTACATCATTATTATTTGTCAACAGAAGTACATAAAGATAACAACTTTAGGACCTTCTTTAGCATAAAAAATTTTGTCTCTTCCTGTATTTCATACACATGGTTTCAGTGCATGCAGCTAAAAAACATTTCTTCAAAAAAGACAAATAAAAGTAGAAAAAGAGAAGACTATGTGGAAGTTTGTCTGATGATTTATCTCATTATAAAACATTTCATTGCATTTGAACAAATATAGTCATGCTTAAAGAAAAGAAGAAAGAAATTATCTCCTGCAAGTTACTTCCAGTAACTGTAAAAGTTAGTAGCTTGATTCAACTACTTTTACTCAGTAAGGCACCAAACCAGAGGGAGTCAAAGAATAAAAGGAGACATTAATTCAAGTGTTCATTCGTAATTTAACTGCCTGTGAAATGTTCCCTTTACCAAATGGAAATGAGGTTGCTTGGCCCATAAGCCATCCTTTCATAGTCTTGCAGGGTTCACTTCAGAAGCCTTGATAAAAATAATACAGAAAATACAATTTTCAAGTGTAGATGGAAATCGCCAATGTACTTGATCTGACAGCTATTGCATTACAAAACAGAATTACAATTTTAAAGCCTTGGGCACTGGGAGGCCTCTGATGTCGGCTATATAAAACCACACTGACAGACAGTCATTACCAAGGTTAATCTCTGAGAATTAGGACAAGGCAGTCAGTTTTAATATGTCAGAATCAGCTAGGAGCCCATCTGTATCTACTATGGTCCTTACTTCCTTAAATCCAGTTATATAAAAAGATTTTTAGTCGTAAGTCGTAGGTGGTTTTTCACTGAAGACACAATAAAGTAACAATCACCCCTTCTTATTAATTCAGTGTAGACCCCCAAGGGATATTTGCATTAAAGACCTTGTGGAAATAAGCATTCCTTAAATGATACCCTGCAGCTCTGTCACAACAAAGGGCAATTACTTTTCTCATGTATGTGGCTATTGCTTCTCCTATGGATATTTTTATTGACTTCAGCAGGAATGAGGAAAGGACTTACAGCCTTTAGCTGTGAATGAGGGAGATTCTGAGCAGAAAGACACCAGTGTGATTAGCAACAGACCTTGTTTCAGACTTCTATGAGAAATGTTGAATGTAACCATCTTGTGAGCAGAAATGAAAATAAACAGACATTTTTATCAAAATCACCTTGAGGGAAAACTTTACTAGATATGAATTAAACAGCTAATTCAACAAACATCACCAAATAATTTGAAAAAGTAATTGAACAAGGAAACATTTGCAAAGGACAGGAGGTTTTATAGGAGACATTAATGACCTAGCTTACCCTTCCCTGAAATGGTATTGAAGATTTTCTATGATGCCTTTCAGTAAGAGAAGGAACTGCTCTGTGACTACGCAGTTGATATTTATACTTGCATCTATTCGAGCAGGTTTGTGCAAGTCATGCCACGTGCACAGGGGAGTGCATAAGTACATCCGACATGAATGAACGCACTCAGCTGTACAAACAGCAGTGTGGGTTCCTGCATGTGCAGGCACTCTGGGACATGGTGCTGGGAGGTGCAGAGACTCCGTATCTCCCTCTGTCCTGAAAATTCCCCTGGGGCTTTCAGCACCATGCTCAGGGATACATCTCCCTGTCAAGGGCTGGCTCTGCCCCTGCCAAGCCAGGACACAGCAGAGCAGACGGATTGATTACTAATAAGTAGGTGGCAGATAAGGTTACTACTAGGACACAAGTTCAAACTGTGCCATGACACCCTTCACAACAAAAATGCATCTGTAGGAAACAAAGGTGAAGTAATAATTAAAAGCACAGTAATTATCGAAATGATAGGACAGTTACATAAATGCTGGAGCAATGAGTGCTAGTAATTAGGGAGTTTGTACTTACTGGCATCATCCATAAATTCAAAATCACCCCCTAATTCAGCACTAGTCAGGTGGTACTGGTCAGGATCAGTCAGGGCGCTCAGCAGAATCAGCAAGACCACCGAATTTATAATCTACAGAGAGGAAAAAGGGAAAAGGATTAGTGAAAGTAATCCATGAAAAACCTCTGGCAGCACATACCCACCATGTTTCACACCAACTATGATAGAGACTGTTTTCCAACTGTACAGCTGTACTATTTAACTAACACTGCAATTAGTTTCTCTAAGTTGGTGTGAACAGGACCTAACTTCTTCCCTAAGTAGCAGCATGAAAATTAAACAAAATGTAGATTACCTCTTTTCATTCCAACTCTATTTCACACCAGAAAAGTTACCGCTGCTCTTTCAGACTATAAAACATGTCAGCACATCCACCAGTCATTTTGAGATTATTACATATGGGTGCTATAATCAAGAGCTATCAGCATGGCAGAACAGGAACTGGGGACAGGCCCTGTAAAATTGCTAGATGATCGAAGAGGAGCTCAGTTGCTGGAAAAGGCTGTTTTAAGAGGCTGTGAGTGAGGAGCTGGTTCAGGTGAGCTGCTAAATGAGGAGGCCTGGGGGGATGGGAGGAGGTGGCAATGTGAGCCCAGTGTCTGATGCTCACATTCCTGTGTCATATGGCACAGAGGGACATTCACAGCCACCAAGGCCTCGGCTATGAAATGCAGTAAGTGAATTAAATGCCAAGAATATAGTATTGAGTGATTCAGTAGAAGAGGATTGTCAAGTATCAGCGATGAGCGGATCGGAGAGGTAGCCAAGAGCTGTATTTTAAAACAAATCTGAACAAAATGCTCATATCGCTTTGAAGTGAAGAGAGCTAATTGCAGAAAAGAAGATTGCTCAGCACGAAATAATGCAGCCAGGCTAAAAGCTTATTCTACAGAGCTAGGAAGGTAGCTGGTGAACAAGAAAATGGAAAGAAGAAAGCTGAAAACAGTATGCTTGGAAAGATGGATTTTTATTGCTTTGGTTCTCACTTCAAAGTCATTCTACTCTGATCACAGGTTACCAACAGCAACAAGAAGGTGTAGAAACACAGGTTATTTCGAGACATAACAGGCTAGAGAATTTCTCAGGTAAGAGAAATGCTTTTTGATAGGCAAACTCCATCAAGTTTAGCTGATACGGGATCTGTTAGCAATCTTTGAAAACTGTTGAGAATAGATTGAGTTCACAAGACAAGGAAAGAGCAAGCACAGTTTATGCATTTTCAAAGCAGGAAGGTCATGTAATCAATTTCTGGCTAGACTGTAATATTTAAGAACAAAATAAGAACAGAAAATCAAGCAGTCTCCCCATCAGCACTTCAAATTTGTACAGTCACAAGTAACAATCACCATGGGCTTGTCAAGGACAAACTGTAAGTAATTTATCTCATTTTCCTTCTCTGACAGACTAAGAGGCCTTATGGACAGGGCAGAGGCAGTATACACCATCTCTGCATCTTAGCACACCTTTTGACATTATGAGATTCTCATAAATGAGAGAGGAAAATCTGGTTTGGTTGAAAGTGCAAGAAGGTAAATGCACTGCCAGCTGGATAGCTGTACTGAAAGAACAGCTGTCATGGATTTAAGGATTCACAGCCAGCACAGAAGAGATATTGATTAGGGTTTTCCAGGACCATTGAGAGACTTGTTATTTCAAGTCACTTGTGACTTCTACCTTTCTCTAATTTGCAGACAATGCCAAGTTGTAAGCACTTTGGGAGATAAGATTAAAATTATTTTGACCAACTAGAGCAGAATTCAGACAACAGAACACAATTCAGTACCAAAAAGCATAGAGAATCACATTTGTGAAGAACTTCAGAAGAACGTGAGGCAAAATAACTGAGTAGGTGACAACTGCTCAGAAAAGAGTCTGACAGTGAATTAACTGAACGTGACTCCATGGAATACCATAAGCTCATCTTTGTGGCTACATGGTGGTGGGCAGGACTGCAGAAACCTGGGTATTAGATGCATAAACCATCCTCCCACTTGCCCTCCCTGGGCCTCTGCAAAAAGGATTCAAAGTCCTTCTAAAATGTACAAGGAAAAAGCCTGGGGAGGATCCTGCATCAGAACAGAGGGTAGTAGACATCTGGAATGTAGGACAGATAGGGAAAAAACTGGGGTTGCTTAGCAAGGAAAAGGTAGAGGGATGTGCTCTCAGTCTTTTATGAGCAGAAAGGCAGGGGAAAACAACCACGGAACAGAACTTCCTCCAGATCCACTGGTATAACAGATCTGAATTACAGCAAAAGAAACTTTAAGTTAGACAGCATGCTGAATCATAAGAAAAGAAGCAGATAGAGATTGTCTGGAGGGGGTTAGAGATCTTCATTATTGCATTTTTACATAGAACAGTCAAATAGCTTTGTGTTGGGAATGCTGTAGCACGGTCTTGTCTTGGCTTTCTGTTGTCTTTGAAGACATCAGATGACTGTCAAAATTCAAAGTTATATTCCATAAATCCTACTGGGTTTTAACATTATGTATAACTCTATATCGCAATCTATTTCTTGTTTTATACTCCTTTGTAGAAAGCTAGAAAACATAAGCCAGTACTAAATATATTACCTAAAAAGAGTACCCAAAATAACCAAGCAATCAGAAACCATAAAGGTATAGAGTGTTGCTATTTTAAAGACATAATTTTTTTTGTACAGATATAGCCAGGAAAATTCATAAAATACTGACCTATGCACTCTACTTTCTCCTTATGGATACGTCCTGATTCAGATTATGTGATTGTCAGCATTGCCTTAAATTCTTGTATAAGACATAAATTGTGTTTGCCTGATCTGAAGTCTGCTGCAGTCAGTAGGAATCGCTCTAATGCTCTTTAGTGCATCACTTTTCTGTTCTATCAGTTTTTTCTCTTGAGATCCTCATAATCATCTGAGCACTTTCCAGCTGTGCTGTCAGCAGTGCAAGTGAAATACACCATGTGTTTATTTGCTCCCTCTTTCTCCCAGAAATGTGTGCACAGTTGGGGGTATTGTGTTTATTAGGGTTTTCCTTTTGTTTTGAAAGTGATGTGACTGTTGAATTTTGAAAAATGCTTTTATGCATAAATTCAGTGTGTCTAAAAACTTACTGCTGTAATGTTTTCCAAGGACACATGATCAAGGACAAGAGCATAAAAAATTATTCCCTGTTGGTATACGCAGTTGGTATGAGAATTGAAATCTCCATTCTACGAAAAGCAAAGGAGATTTCTGTGCTCTCTTGATAGGGCTAAAATTTCCTTCAAGATGATTTACATTACTTCAGCAACAAATAGTGTAACAACCAATTAGAAATGCTTAGAAAATGTTTTCGTTATGCAAAGTTTCAGTGAGCAGCTGAGCCCTATACCTTCCCAATGAGACACATTGCCCTCCTTTTATGGATGAAGAAACTGAAACATCCATGCCCATCCAGCAGTGATGTTGTAGCAGGATGCTCTCCCTGGAATGGGGTAAAATAACTTGAACAGTGTCCTGTTTGCAAAGCTATCAGTTGTAAATGAAAAAGGGGGATATGTGCTGCCTTTGGTATTGAATAATGCTGAAGCCAAGTCTGACTCAATCCCAAAGTTAAACATTCTGATATTGAGATGAAAATGTGGTAGACCTGGTAAAATAGCTGGACAAAGGAACAAACAAGTGACACTACTGATAATTTATCTAAAGCTGCTGAGCTGACACAGCTGGCCTGGAGACATAATGGCTGACAGTCAATTACACAGCCCCAGATTTGAACAGCAGGGTCTTCTACCATACCCCTTCTTGGAGTGCATGTGTGGAGATTTCTCCCTTGAGTGGGGATGCCCTTCAAGGTTACCTCTCAAGGCTGAGTGAAAGAAACGGGCCAATGGTCTTTGATATGGGTGAGTAACACTAATCAGTTAATAATAATTAAATATCAATTAATAAACTTTTTTGCTAGCTTTAATACAATTGCTTCAATATTGCTTCATGGTGTACTATAATAATTGTTGTAGCTCCTATACTGTGTAGTAAATAATTCTGATTAAGACAGTTTTGTCTAATCATTCTAATAATAAAGAAATCATATATATTTATTTAAATATATCTGATTTGCTGTCCTTTATCCTGTGGGACAAAGTTATATAAAGGTTCAATTATACCTATATAATCCTTTAGACATAAACTGTTGACAAAGTCTGGGGTTAAGACTGGATCCAGCCATGCTCAGACTCCTCAATGAGGAGTTTAAAAAGCAAGGGTATCCTTTCTGCATCCTGTGTCTCAACAGGAGGGATTCTTTAATAAACTTTATCTGAAGCTCCCACTCTGCCTGTGACTGGTGTTCAATAAGAATAAAATTCAAGACTTTGCACTATCAAGTCAGAACTGTGACCACTGGGTCCTACAGCTGATTGCAGCCACAGGGCTACCCAGGGTTCAGGGGAGGAGCTCCAGGGACACTAACAGGCCTTGCTTGACCCACACAGCCCCACCCTGGGCCTCTCCACACTCTTGCCCATGGCCCAGGACCCCATCCAGATCAGCCTGCAGTCATCAGTCTCTGTCCCAGTGGTACAGCATGAGGCCGGCCTCCAGCCATGCTTCCTGGCTGGACCCTGTAAATGCCTGTTGCAGCTTTTCTCCAGCTGTGTCCCTGGTCCCAGCCCTCTTTGCTTCTGATTGGCCCCCCTGGTTTATCACCTGCCCTGTTGGGGTTTTTGGGGAACCCCATGATCAGCCCCAGTTCTGCTCCTGGGCTCAGTCCCTGCAGGATGGTGTTCAGAGTGCCCTAACACCAGACTGGACAAAGATCCAACAGAAAGTCCTAAAAATGCCCAACTCTCTTTTTATTCTCATATAGAAATAAAATAATTATTTTTTAAAAATCCTGAAATCTTACTTCTCTGGCAGCCAGATGGAACACATACACTTTTTAATCAATGAAGGGGAGGAAAATAACTGCTTTATGGAGACCACAGAATGTATGAAGCCAAGGGGAAAGAGGAAATATTATGGAAGAGACATCCAGATATTGGAGCTGTAACTGGATTTCCTGCTGTGGGCTTACAAAACACAATTTCAGATTTGAGTAGAAGATACTTTAAACAGCAACAACTGTGTGAGGGAAGGTGCATGCAGGCAAGAGAGGCAGCAGGTGATGAGACTGGGACTGGCACCACTGGCCACTGGTGCTGCTTCCACCTGCACTGGGATAAAGAACCAGCAGCTTATGCACGATGTGGGGCAGTTCTGATAGAGAGAATGGCCAGTGTTTAGGATGCAAGGACACAACCTCATGTCTTCCACAGGCAGCATCCAGCAATTAGAAACTATATAATGCACTAAAATTTCAGACCTCTACCATCAATGAGTTGCTTTTTTTCCATGTAATTTGTTCCAGAGGTCAGCAGTAGACTGTGGTGACCCAAGGGGATAAAATGCAGGGGAGAGTTGTCAGAAACCACTGCAGCAACAGGTGATCAGAAAACAAATATCACTATAATTTCAGACCTTTTGTAGAAGTGCAGCTGCATGGTATCTATCCCAGCTTATCTAAAATAAAATTAGTTCCAGTAGCTCCTAAGAGCATGCCATTAACAGTGATCTACTGATGATCCCTAACTCAAGCAGACAGAGAAATGCTTTCGCCAGCAACTTACATAAATGTCTGTAAACACTGAAAGAATTGCCAGGAGTTACAATGGCTTCATTTTTCCATCTTTCTTCATCTTACAGTCAAGAGCCAAAATAAAATATCTTTGATAAAGGTGTTTACAAGAGGGAATATTAAGCTCACTTTAAATCAATACACTGCATAAAAAATACAGTGATGTTTCTATTGAAGTCTACAGGGTCCCCTCTAGAAATATTCTACTACAGTTCTCCCAAGATTTTCTAATGCAATGAGGAGAGATACCTCTATTTAGAGGAAAAAGGAAGAGTCCTCTCCAGCTTTATTTCTATTGAGGGTTCAATTTATAACTGAATCCACGCATGTAGCGGTCCGAGTGTTATGTGTGGTGAAAGATGTTTGTACAGTTTTAATTCTGTGACTGTTTTCAGCCTCACTGAACCCAAGAGATAGCCACTTAAGCACACGGCTTAAATCTCAGCATTGGTGGAGAACTAACTCCCTGCCTGTGCCCCTTTTTACAGTTCCAGAGAGCTGGTTTCATGACACTGTGAAGTCCGTAATATGTAGGAACTGGCACACGGAGTTCTAGCATATATTTAATATCCCACAAAACTGGCATGGTTTAGTCTGTTGTCCTCTACAGAGATATTATTGAAGCAAATCACCAAGGACATTAATTTTACTGGTAAGAAATCCTAAATGTTTTTAGTAAAACTGAAGAAAATCTCAAGCAGAACCCACGTACCTTCTGTTTGTCTCCAAAAAACTCAAGGCAATTTTATGAGTCTAGGTACCTCTTCTCTACAGAAACCATAGAAATAAACCAGTCTTAAACAACTTCTGCTCCTTGAAACTAAACAGAAGAGTATTTTCTAGTATTTGGATATTTGAAGATGGTATTACTGACAGAAAAAGTAAGAATGTGTGGAAAATGTCTATTTAAGCATCTCAATGTTTTTAATTCTCCCCATCTACGTTTGCCTTCTCACTAGCATGTTCTTCGCATTTTTTCTTCATTTTTTTCTTTAGGCACAGAAGATATTAATAAAAGCAAGAACACCTTGGTTAATCAAAAAGGACAAAAGAACTCTACAAAGGAAAAAAAAAAATCAGGTTCAGGATTTAACTCAATAGCTCAGGGTAGATTTGCACTATCTGGGGTGCCTTTCCTGAACATCTCTGTTAGTGCAGATAATGAATTAAGGTTTATTGCCCAATACAGTATCTGTTCTCTGTCTCCCCCTGTTAGGCAAAGTGTTGTGTTTGTTAGTGTTCACTGGGGGCTTTTTCTGAATTCTGACTAAAGAAGAAACAAGGAGGCAATTTTATGAATGAAGGTTTTAAGCTGAGTGCTGTGAAGAGCAGGCAAACAGCACATGAAAAAACCAAGAAACAAGATGTTCCCTCTGTGTGCCCAAGTTTCTTGACAAGTCTCATGGCAATGATTCAATCAATTTCCCTCTGAGGGCACAGGAGCTACATCTGAGCACACCACAGCCACCGGCTTGAACTCCAGGAGTGGAGGAGCAGGAGAACCCTGGCTTTTTCTGCTGTGTAAGCCTTCTGCCTCATGCTAATGAAAATGTTTCAGCTTTACAGTGTGCAGGGACAAGCTGCAGATGTGTTAGCGATGCACAATTTAATGAGTGGTCCAAGGTAGAAAACCCAGACACACTCAACTATCTTTTCATCCAATGAAACAAAACAGCCAGAAGGGAAATGGAAAGGGACACTTGAACCTGGGTTAAAAGGGAGTCTTTCACTCCTTTGACCAGTGAAACTCATTATCAGGCATTATTACTGAAGCCAAAAGGCTGAAGGAATTCAGAAAAGGATGAGCTATTTATTAAGGAAATGCAAGTGTTTAGTCATATCACAAAAGGTCTTAAAAACAAAATACAAGCCTTCCTGCTTCAGGTGATTGCTCAACCTTAAAATTATAGGAGAATAAAAGAAAATGTCCCTGCACAAGTTGTTCTTTCTCCCTGTGTGGTTTCTCAAAGCATGGTTCTGGCTGCTATCTGAAATACTGCACTGGAACAGGGAGAGCATTAGTCAGGTCAGAAAGTAACAATTAGGGTTTTATATTCTTTAATTTTGAGAAGACAGGGTAGAGTCTGCAATTCCTGTCACTATTTTTCCATGTTACTCATGAGAAGTCAAGGAATCATCCAGGCAGGCTCAGACTTGCATATAACAAAGTCCATATTATAGAGAGCACATAATATTTATAGAGAGAGTGTATTATATATATATGTAAAGTTGCATAAAACATTTCAATCAGGCTCTATACACAATTTCAGCTTTGATTGCTATGACACTAAAGACTGTGCTGATTAAATTGATATAGGAAGTCCAGAATAATTTACCAGCACTCTTCTATACAAATGACTCAACTACTGCCTACTGCCAACCTTTTAAGAGGCTTAAAACCCAAACCACAAGAAGTCTGTTATTAATGAAATATGGTAATGATTGAATTTATTTTTAAAAAAATAGATGGACAGATTGTGCAATATGCACACAAGAGGTTTCTGCCTCCCTAGAGATAGAGTTTAATTTGTTATACACTTGTGAGAGACTGAAATGTTATGGTTCACAGCTTAACCATTGTTATGAAGGACTTTTTGCCCATTATGGCAAAACTGTATAAAGAAGTTGCAACCACCAAAACCCATCCCTCTCTGAAGATGCCTCCTGAGGGGAAGTTCAGACTGTGAGTTAAGCTGTCTAAGGGAATGTGAGATAAGATAAAGGTGACACTATTGTTCAATCATCTCAGGTCTTCGGAGAAGGAAACAAGGCTTAGGGATTCTTGTTCAAATTCTTGCATCCACAAGAAAGCCAAACCCAGCAGCTATCCTGAAAATCAGC
Organism: Aleadryas rufinucha; assembly: GCA_013397815.1. Lineage (NCBI taxonomy): Eukaryota > Metazoa > Chordata > Aves > Passeriformes > Aleadryas > Aleadryas rufinucha. The sequence goes on along the minus strand of VZTH01011899.1, from coordinate 422,903 downwards.
TCTAGCTGGGTTTGGGGCGGGGGAGGCCATAGCTCACAGACTCATCTGCTGAGGGCAGGTTTGCACAGGCTCCCCCCAGCCAAGGCGGGAGAAGGAGAGTTTTGGGTGTGTGGCATAACCTCAGGTCAGAGGCACTGAACACCCATCCTCCCTTACACAAACAGGCCCAGCTGTGAAACCCCCAACCCCACAGGCCACATCCATGGGACATTCACGTGAGAAGCAGCTGAAGGGGTGTCATAATCCATCAAAGACCCCCAAAGCCCCTCTGGACTCATTCCTGAGGCCTTGCTCCAGAGCACTGCACGTAATTCAAAGTGATGCAACTGCCCCAGAGTCTGTTGCAAGAGGCTGTGTCAAACTTGTTCCCCCCAGGGAAGGTACCTGGGCATTCCCACCTGGCCTGAGCATATATTAATCCATTGAACTCTGTATTTTGTGGGACCCTCACCACCAAGAAGACCAGAAGAACAGGATCAATGGGACACCGTCATGATCCATGAGTGGTGATATTTTCTACTTATTCTGTCTCTCTGTCACTCTCTTCTTCTCCCCCCTCCGCTTTTCTATTTCTTTCTACCTCTTTTTATCTCCCATTTGCTGTTAAATAAAATCCATACTATTGACTTTGGCATGTGGTCTCGTTTGCACCTTAACTTGGGCAGAGGCATCTCTTTCATAATTTTAATAACTGGATTGTAACATTATTTAATCTTAGTCCTTTTTTCCTGGTTTAAGGAAAAAAGCTATTTGCATACAAATTTATCAGTGGAGTCTTTGTTACTTTTCCATTGTATTTAAAGCAAGTTTAACCTGTATCTAAGGAAAGTCCTGAAAATGATTGCTGAGGCCTTCTGCCCAGCAAGACCTCTAGGGAAATATTTATGGGGAAATATAATCACATATACCCATGTTCAAATACTATCATTGCCAGATCAACTCACAATCTAAAGGTCATCCTGGTTCAGGATGCAGTGGAGAACTAGCAAAGGATTGGTATGCAATAAAAATTTATTAGAAAAAGGATTGTTCAGCTGGTCAGTTGGGATTTGTTTGGTTTCTGCAGTTGTCCTTGACTTGCAAAAATGCATGTTTGAGCCTTGAAGGTGACTGTGAAAGGCTGAGGGCAGACCTGCTAAAGTGTGACTGGGATGTGAGTTGTGGCAGCTCCCACAGATCTAGACTGTTGTATGGACTTGTGACAGAGGATGGGCCAGGCAACACCGCTGTAGCTGATTCCTTGGGCTGCACTGCCCCGGTACCCACTGGCCCTGGCCAGCACAGGGTGTGTCTTACTCACAGCAGCCCACAGCACTGTCCATGCTCAGAGTGCCCTCCAGCCTCTTTGGACATGTGCCACTGCACTGGTGAGAGGACTGTGCTCCGGTTTTGACAGCAAGCCACGTATGACCACTTCATTAGAAAACCAACCAAACAAAAACCAACATCAAAACACACCAAATCATTGATCCATTATTCTTATGTAGCCACCACAGGCAATATTCACAGAAGCCATACAAGTGACTGCACCCTTGAAGCACTCTGCAACCCAAGGCAGGGATTTAGTTATGCGAAGGATGGTACAGTACAGATAATTACTGAAATAGTAAAGAACACGATCACATGTATCCTGTCTGTCTGGCCACAGCTGTTTTACTGTTGGGAAATGCATCTCTCCAAGGTGAAAATCTCCCACAAACCTGCGTTTCCGCCAAAAGCATTTGTCCTGTCTGTTTTAAGTAGCTTAATATATCTCTGGATAGAACAAGACCTTGCTCAGCACATGCCAGCAACAAAATGAAAAACAGTCACAGCATTCCCAAAACCCCTTTCAAGGCTGAGTACCAGGATGACAGTAGTCTGAGCTGACTGCAGACACCTGAAAAAGGTCTGACCCACAGGAGGTCCACGAACAGTGTGCTAGGCTCAAGTCCATATTAATTCTTCAGTGATGCCTCCCTGGCAGATTCGCCTCACATCGACCAGGAGCACTCTCTCACACCTTCAGACAAGCGTGCATTTTTGCTTCTTATTCTGCTGTTTGGAGATTTGGGGCTTTAAACCTCCAGCCCTGCTGGAGAGCAGCACAGAAACTGCTGGGCACATTTTCAAGCCTCGGCCACTTTAAACTTCCAGAGTTTTACAGTCAAAGCATAAGCCTCACAATAAAACAAGAGAAAAAGAAAGCAATCAAGGAAATTAATTCCTGGCTATTTTGCAACATCCGTTCCATATGTCCAAGAATATATAAGACTAATTGCATTTTCACTGACGTCAGTCTAATCAACGATCAGTTTAGGAAGCTTAATGTGTTCTCCTCTGGCTCACTAGGAGATACATATTAACCTTCAACAGAACTTCCAAACACATTTTACTTGATTAATGTAATACCTCCTCTCCCTTCTATAAATATATTCATGGATTTTTGTATAAAAACCCAAATGTAATTATAGCATACTGAACTCTTAATGGGATTCTTTCCTTCAACAAGCATTTATATAAACTTTGCTCCTCTTACAACCAACCATCTGTTTTCTCACTGGAGGGAACTTATTATCCAATTGAAGGCCTTAATAAGAAAAAAAGGGTATTTTACAAAGGTTTGCAATTTCTGAGTTGATAATTGTATTGATTAGATGAGGCAACTGTGTCATTATTGAGACAACTGATGCAGATTATCAGCTGCCATTGCAGTGATTACACACTATGAAATATCCTACTGTGGTATTTGGGGATATAAGAAAAACTGCCTGTGTTAGAGGATTATAGCTTAAAGACATTTTCATAAATCCTTGTGTTGTGTTACAGACTAATAAACAGTTCAGTAAGTGCAAGGGCCGCCCAAAAGACACTTACAAGAAATTTTATCCCTCCAATGACTTAAAAGGCTTTTGCAAGAAAAAACATTTTTAATAAATGTTTTAATGTCATACTGATGTATGACAGAGTCTGGGACAGACTAATAAAATTATGCATCTACTTCTCTCTGCAGCACAGGAAACACAAAAATCTGGCTATTTTCACCTAGAACAGAAAGCACAGGTAACTTGGGATATGGTGTACCAATGAACCCATCCTTTGTTTAGATAACCTTTCTGGCCTGTTCAGGGATGGATTCTGTCACACAGAGGTGAGTGATTGGGCTCTTTGCAAGCTATCTTATTGATTGTGCAATTTAAATTCCTCCCATACATTCCTTTATTTTGTAATTCAACTGAAGAGGGCCTGAAGTATGAATTAGAGAAAGGAGGTGGGATAAGGTCCTGCACTGCAGAAACCAACCTGGGCTTGTGCATAACAGGGAAGAGTTCTTTATGGAGTTCTACTGATGCCATTCTTGAAGCTATTAACTGTTACGTTATTTAACAATGTATCTCTAGAGAAGTTACAATCAGAACGTGGGTATTGACAAGGTCCTTCAGATAAGATCATTTTGTTCATGATAATAATCATTATTGGTCTTTATTCTTTGCTATGACACACCTAAAATGCATACATCTGCTTTCAGTTTGTTAAGACAATACCATACAGGCCCTGAGCAGATATTTGTGTGCAGAATCAGTCATTTTTTCCCCCCTGGTCTTGAAGATAATGACATGGATGTGATCCAGTCCAAGAGCACATACCCTGAACCTCCTCTGACTCCAGTCTCAGTTGGATATTCAACATGTACATCAATCATCAGGGAAGCCTTTGAAAGTTAGATTCGTATTTTTCTTTATCCATAATGAATTCCAAGTTTTCTCTCCACGCTCCTCAATAGCAAGCATGTGCACAGGAAGAGTCTAATGAGTTGCTGGGGAATGTTACTGCTTTTTTTCCACAATCTTGTCTTTCATCTTATGAAGGGAAATACAGACAATAGGAAAACTAATGATCATTTCATAGACATGGCACTTGGGACATAAATATTTAATCAATTCAGTCATTTCTATTAGAAGAATTGGAAATCTCAAGTAATTTCACATTATGACACCTTCACTTGCTAGTGGAGAAATTTCACATGCTGCTGACACTACATCTCCTACCAAGGGGTGGGAATTAGGATGCCATTATCACCAGCCAACTCTTTCTCCTGAATATACAGCCCAGGTCTGGGCCACAGAGGGGCAACCACCTGGTGAATCCACAGCAGGCCCCATTCTGCAAGACTTCTTTCCCCAGTGCCACCAGCACTGGACTGTCACTGGAGGTGGTAAAGGTAGTGTTGCCTGCAGATAATCTGACCCAACCCCCAGCTGTATCACACTGGCACAACTTGGGAAGCGACATCCCTGGATGACATGAAGGAACTGGGCCTTCAGTGAGCTGGCTACTATGACCCTTCATACAGACATAAAGTTGAAAATCTGTTACTTTTAGCCCACTTCATTCCATATAAAAACAAAGCAAGCTAATTTTCTAAGTAAAACACAAGGCCTCCTATTTGTATTCATTAAAATTCCCACAACCTGGCACTGAGATAACACACCAGGCTTTGTAATAATGCAGTTTTGTCCTTTTCACAACTTCAGCCCTTTTTCCAATTTTCAAAAGCTCCTGATTCTCACAGGTTTGAAAATAATTAAGAACTTCTTCCTAGAATTTCTTTTCCCTAAAAGGGCCTTTACACCCTGTTCAAGGGACCCTCACTTACAACTGTTTGCTGATGTGAGTAGTCTCAGACAGCGTAAAGGTTGCAGGAGTGCAGACAGAGCAGCTTGGAAGGATCCAGTGTAGGGATATTTTGTTTACATGAGCAGTCACTGTTGATCTGTACCCCCTGCCAAGTAAGCCAAGATTACTGAAATCTTCTAACTGGTATTTAAGCCCATTGCCATACATGCTGTTTTGCATGAGGCTTGAAAAATACCAGGACATAAATGTGGCCTAGTCACAAAATATATATCTTCATTCTCCTTTTGACATCAGATCAAGTGCAGTCTACCAATCTTGTCAGGGTGTTCAACCTTAAATCAGTGAGACCATAGCACACTGTGCTTTTCTTTTGCTTTACAATATAAGTCTACTACCAGTACATTTTTTCATCATTAGGATTCAATCCTTTTATTAAAAAATGACTGGGACAGAAACAGGTATTAGACATGCTTTCAACAGTATATTCAGAAAAATCCAGAACTGGAATGTCACAACTAGAAATTCATGCTGAGCTTTCCACAAATAGCAGCTCAAACATTTAAGCTACCCTGGCTAAAAGCTTCAGCTTGCTCTATTTATGTTCTTACCACACATCCTTCAGCGAGAGCCACACAACTCGATAACTTGTGGTTATAAAAGGTTCTCAGCCTTCCATTAGTTTTTATTTTTAGCTCCTCACTGTGAAGGCCTCAGGGAGTGCAGAGGGAGGGCAGTGGCTCCCCTGGCATGCACATGGCTCCTGGGGCTCCCAGGGGACAGTGGGACCACGGGGAGGAGCAGCCTGTGCCCAGGGCACTGCTGCATTGAGGCAGGCAGCAGGAGGCACTGGGCACACAGAGCTCAAAAATGAAGGCTCCTTCTTTTATTGTTTATTTTTTTGAACTGATACCTTAAAATTTCATCTTCTCCCCACCAAAGTCAATAGGAAATAATCAGAATTCCTGTTATCCCAGATGGTGTCTGTGGATCCTCACGGTGTGCAGAAACCCCACTGCCAGGAGAGTGGAAAAAACTTCCATAACACTGTCAGCATATCTGATGTTGCTCCTTCTTTGTGTTTCAGACAAGGAAAGTGGAGTCCATTTCCTCGGGGAGAAGACACGCTGTGTTTGTGAATGCAGTCACTGACAGGGGCGTTGTTATTCTGACTCACCAGCACTGACTGGGTCACTCGGAAACAGAAATGCCAGCTTTGCCCCGGACTCCAGCACCCGCTGCAGATCAGAATTGAAGTTGGCTCACTTCAGCACTGTCACTGCCCTGAACAGCACAGTCACAAATCTAAGCTGTTGGAAGTGACTTTCTAATTTCACTTGGTTTTGTTGTTTGTTTTTTTTTTTTTTAAATACAACACTTGTAAGACATTTGTGCCCCAAAATGTTTCTGTGTTACTACTGTGACCTCTGATTTCATGTTATAATACAGAGAAGTGTAAAGTCCATCTTGGATAGATAAGACCCCAAAAATTAATAACCAGCCAAACCAAACTGGTCGTCAGGTTTGAAATAAATATTGACCCCCAGCCAGCCATATTACTGCCATTTTAATCCTCAGCATAATGTTTGTATTGAACATTGCAGCATCCCCTGCTAAGCTTTTCTCCCCAAGGCAGCACACTAGTTCCTGAAGTGTGGGCTATTCTGCAACCCAATTAGATATTCTTTTCAGGAAATTTCTTCTGGCTACTCCAACCTTTACAAGTTACTTTTTTCACTGAAATACCTCAGTGCTCAGTATGTGTATTGCATTGCTACACTGCAATATCATGCAGTGGTGTGTTGCATTATTCTAGATGTAGTACCAATGGCCCTACCAGGAAGAAACTACTGAAACACAAGAGTTATAGAAACATTAGTATTCTGAGATCCATTATGTTCTAAAATAGAGCAAAGTTAAATATTTATTTCCCAGCTATTGCTATGTTATGAGACCATTGTAAGTGTCTGTGGCTGCTCTGCCTGTGTTGGAAAAGCACACTGTTCCTGCTCCTTACTTTTGTGGGAAAGCGCCCTCAAAAGCAGCACTGATGACTCCACGTGCACTCAGCTTCCCACTCTCTCCACTATTTGTAGGACCCCAAACACCCAGCCAAAACATTAAAACTAAAGAGCCCCCCAGCTCATTGATGGGTGGGTGGAATGCTGAGACACAGTGCTGATGCTGTGCCAGCACTGCTCAGCAGCAGCCAAAACACTGGTGTGTTATCAACATCTTTCCAGCTCCCAGTGCACATCATGGCACTGGGAGGGTTGCTCTGGGAAGATGAATTCCAGCTCAGCCGCTATTTTTTCCATATTTACTCAGACATTAAATTCTGCCTCCTGAAATTATACTAACTCTAAACTGGTTCAACTTGTGAAAATGTTATGTTAAAAGTCTGCCAAAACTTTTAAGCTACTGTTTTTTCCTCCTTCAGATGCCTCTACTACTGAAGCATGGTCACAGAACTAATAAAACTTACACTTCACAGGTAGTGAGAAATGAAAAAGCAACAAGGAAACTATTCATTCTCTAGGTTGATGTTTTTTCTCAAGCAATTTCCTGTAAAAAAATAATGGCAAAGAGTATACAGAATACATGTTGGTCTGGCAAAAAAACAGCAGGAGGTTTTGTTTGAACTTCAAGGTAATGCTCATAGCTCACGTGTGGTTTGGAGTAATGCAATCACCAGAAATGCATGCAGAGAAAAAAAATGCCACCAGGACAACATCTACTTTTATGTAAATCCTCAATAGCACATGCTAACCAAACCATAACTGTACTTCTGAACCAAAAAAATCTATTTGTATATGACTTTGTCAACCAGACCTTTCAACCAGGGCCATTCATTCAAGGAACTACTCCTTCCTTACTATTGTTTCCTAACATAATAAGCAATCAAAAAGGTTTAGCATTTATTATCTACATGCATCTAAATATCTATTCTTAATGATTACATTTAAAATTCAAATACTTGCAATAGGGAAGAAAGTAAAGAAAGAAATGTGTACCATATCAGTTTGAAGTAATTTAGAAATCCACCATGAAAAAGTTATGAAAGCAAAAGAAGCAAGAAGTGTAGATCAGGAAATACCTGCTCATAGGAAAGGAAATTTAAAAACAGATTTTGCAGTAAAATACTATGTGAAATTGGCCCACAGGTATTTAAATGTTAATAACAGATTAGGTAACAATCTAAAAAGCTATCAGGCTTTTCTTTGTATCCAAGCCTAGGTGATGCACTTCCCTCTTCCTCAAATAACTTTAGGTCCGCTGAACAGCTAAAATGTCTGTGTCCCTGTCTCTGTGGAGCCAATGTGAAAAGGCTTCATTCAGCTGAACACAGAAAGAAATAACAAGCACCCTAGAAGAAATGTTCAAAAGCTTTCAGGTCACATTACAACTTACCAAAATTCATTGCAGCCAGGCAAAGAGAGCCATCTTTTTCAATACTGTCAGTACTGTAGATACTACAGGCAGTGGATGTTGCCATTAACCATATTTTATTAAACCAGGAGCAAGAAATGGTTTAACGAATGCACAATTTTCTCAGTGGTGAAATATGTATTTTACAGGACATAGAGCATTTTATATGATTTCTAGGACATAAATGTCAAGCTAGCTTTTTTATTACACTGGTTGAATTTATTTAATGAGCTGTCCTACAGTGGAGGTCAGCCCTGCATTTTTCACTTGCTTCTGCAGGGAATTTCAGTAGTTAGCAAATAAGCCCGAGTCTAATCTGCTTCCATCTGCAATCATTTGAAAAATCATGCTTGGCAAACAGCTCTGCACAGTCTTGCCATCAGACAGAGACCGATTCCTCACACCAAGAGACTGAGCAGGCTGAGAAGTGCATCTACGTTACCTACAGCAAACAACCAGTTCTTTTTTATTCTGCAAACCCTGCGACTATGGCTGGACCAGCTCTGGGAAAACTGCTTTTCCTACGTTGCAAGGGATGGAGAAGCAATTGTCTGAGAGGAACTGAGGGCTTAATGTGGCTCCTCCTCACCGAGTCTTTCCCCGGGCCAAATAACTGGGTGTCAAACAGCCTTTGGTTACTGATGGTAACCCTGGGGCCTCCAGGGTCAATTCCTCACTCACGTCCTGTAATCCTGGCAGAGGAAAGATGTCTTTCTAGTACCTGCGAACAGCTGCATGGAAGGTTTCAGCTCCCTACCACGCAGACCAAAACACTACTGCCAAATGATTACCTGCCACACAGGGGACAGCAGTGACAAGAACACCCGACTGCTTCATGAAGCAGCGACCAGAGATGATAAAACACGATTTTCTGCGCGGTGTGGCCAGGGGCCGGGCAGCCTTGCTGGAGCTAATGCACCGGCGGGGCCCGCGTGCTGCAGCCAGCCCCGGCCTGAGACCGCCCCCAAGTCTGGGCGAAAACCCTCACTCCAGGGGTCTTCACTCACCACATTTTCAACCCCCAAACAGCTTTTTGGTTGAGACCCTGCCGAGTCTGCCCGTGCACTGTATGTCCTGCCCCGCTGCCCTGACCGCTGAGCACGCACATGCTCCATGCCCCAGTTTCGGCAGAGCCGAGGCAGCAGCCTGTGCCTGTGCCCGTGCCTGCCGGGATGCGCGGCGGGAAGCGCGGCGCTGCCTGCGCATTACGCTGCTGTAACAACGCGGCTCCCTCCGAAACCCGCCTGGGCTGCCTGGCCAGCCTGAGCTGCTGCCATCGGCATCCCCATCCACGGAGCAGCCCCTCAGACTGCCCCTGTAGCCGGTGCCGAGAGCCCGGAGCGAGGGACACGCTTACCAGGTACCAGACGCCGAGGATGATGGTGCCGGTGCGGACATGGCAGCAGAGGCAGCAGCTGTTGGAGTAGAAACGCGCCCAGGGCGAGCTCAGCATCTCCGCGGCTCCTCGGGGCTCCGACTCCGCGTCTCTGTCCGCGCCGCGGGGCGGGGCCGGGCTGGGGCGGGGCTGGGGCCGCCCCTCCCGGCGGGCGGGACNCCAGCCCAGGCGGGCAGGGGAAGCTCTGCGGCTCCTGCGCGCACCTGCACCCGCAGCACCAGCTCAGAGCCGACGCGCCGAAGCACGGGAAGGTTTCGGGATGCGAAGTTCGGGGAATTCAGCGGGCTGGCAGGCGGGTCCCAGCCGTGCCGGGCCGGGGCCGTGCTCCGGGGGACGCTCCCCGCCGCGCTTGGCTGCGCCTAGAATGAGCCCGGTGAGGGCGAACCGGCTCGGCGCTTCCTTGGCAAAGCTTGAAGTTCGTCTCGCAGTTCTTGAGTGGCAAAGCAGCAGAAATAAACTCCATTTCTCTATAAGGAAAGATAATATCGGAGGAGGTCATGGAATGCTTTGAATTTACCCCAAGTTCTGAAGCCATGAACATTTATTTTCTTTCATAGTGCCCTCCTAACCCACTCCCAAAGTTGCTGCTTGTTGAGGTGGCTGGAATTTCCTCGTGTAACTGATATACAAGGTAACACTAAGCTCATTGCCGCTACCTGTAGTTAATGCCCTGACGGTGGTGGGGTGTGGAGGGGACAAGCATCATTAGGAGGAAGGACCCCATCCTGCACATTCAAGCACTGATGCAGATTTGAGCTAAACTTCCTACCAAGCAGCTGACTTTTCATGTTTTATTATTTGAGGCTTGCATTGTACTCTAGATGAAATAATGAAGAAAATCCTGTCAGGATGTCTGTATGTCTACCCTGACCCTAAGCATAATTTATTTACTGCTGTCCATCTTGGCTTGCTACCAAATTCCACAATTTATCATCAAAATATAACATTGGAAAGTACTCCAATGCTTCCCTATGTGGTTGCTTTGGGGCTCTTCATTATTTCATACATACGTCTGCACAGAACAGAAACTTCAAGATAAAAGCTAACTTGGCACAGAGGAACATTTCTAACTATGCTTTATCCCTACTTGTAAAGCCACTATAGTAAATTAAATTAAAAATACTTTAAGTAGGAACTTTACATGTTCTTAGTTTGTCCTTATAAAACTTTCAGGAGGTTGGCAGGGATTTTTGTGTACAAAAAGAAAAGCCACTTAGTACTGAATTTGTAATTTTGATTAGATTCTATGCATAAGCCAAATATTTTCAAGATTCATATTCAAAAATGAAAGTAAAATTCTTGTAAAATGAAACATCAATATTGACAAAACAAATATTCAAGAGGCCAAAGGACAATCACAAACCATGGGGTCTGGACTATCTCACTGGTAACCTTGAGAGACCTTGTCCTTTAGTACCAGAGAGCAGGAAGGTTAGAGATGAAGCCCTTGCATGCATGCCTTGTGGAAGGTACGAGCGTCTGCTTCATGAGGGCTATTTACCAAGGATCTGACCTTTTCAAAGCAAAGGTGGCAATAAATTAAGGGGCATTCCATAAACACACAGATGCAAACCTGGTGGAAAAGAGACAAGGGAGACAGTGACAAAACCCAAAAGTCTCAGGTTACTGATTGATGGGCCATTGAAGAGCTTTGGACAGGGTCACCTGGAGTTTGTAACTGATAAGAAGGAGCAAACAAGAAGAACAGGAGGGTTTGAGATACTTGAGGGGGAGTCTACAAAACTTTGGAAGGAATAATTAGAGGAAGGGGATTGTGAAGGAGCAAAGGGAAGGGAATAGTTAGAGGAGGGGGATCAGGAAGGAGCACAGGGAGGATCAGACAGAAAGGGGTTTATAAGAGGTCAGTCATGTGCAGAGTCTGGCCAAACACTGCCTGCTCACCCTCACTTCTTACAAAACGTTTCTTAAGCGCCCCTCTATGTAGTTTCCACTCTCCACACCGTGTGTGGGGGCTGTAAGGAGCAAGTGACAGCTGCTGAGGGGATCAGTGAGTGATCGATGGGTGGGTGGGTGTTATTCACTTGCAAGAATCAAGCTGGACCAGCTGGTCTGTACTTGGGTCTTCTGTGAGTCCTACATGTAGGAGGCACAGATAAAGACAGCACCTTGTCTGTGGCCATCTGTGCAGCTGTCCCTGCTGGGGTCCTGTGCCTGAAAATGGGAAAGCAGCAGCTGCATCCCTCAGCCTGGGATGGGCACAATAAGCTGGGCTTTAGCAGCTGGGCAGGAGGAACTCCAGGTCCTGGGGCTGTGAGAAGCAGTTGCTGCTTATAATATCCTCCAGCACAGCCCTTGTCTCTGTAAGGAGAAATTAACTGCATGTATGCTTTTCTTATGGTTTCCCATCAATGGCTTTAACTTCCATATTCACAGAAGAAAAAGGAAGAAAGAATAAGCAGCAAGCACGAATCACTTCAGAGTAGTTTCCTGTATAATTATTAATTTCCATTCAAAAAGCCTGATGGAAAGATCAGGAAGCATCAGGCTTCATGTCACACTCCTGATTTATAACTAGCTGTATTTGGTTTGCTTGGCAAGATTTTGGTAGTGGGGAGGCTTCAGAGCCTGAGTATTGCCACAGATGCAGACCCTCCTCAACCACAGCCTCTATAAGTAAAACTTCCACGTCTCTCACTTTGCCTTATAAAACAAGAAATGGCAAGCACTTGTTACAGAGTGGCTGTGAATCCAGAATACCTGATCTTACACCCTGATGGTGGAAGATCATTTAAGATGCAACAGGGGCAACTTCTGAACTGGATGGCACCTGAGTTTTGTCAAGGTTCCCAGAGGTAGAACAGATACTCGAGATTGTCATCTTTATGTTATAAACACATATTATAATTTTGGCTTTTTGCAAATATTAAAATGGATGCTCTATGTATAATGTTAAAATAGCTTTGTTATATAGTTTTTAACAATAACTAATGCCTTATTTCTGTTATTAACTAAACTTAGACAATAGTGAAATAGCTGATATAGTTATGCTTGTGGTAATTGAACTGTCTGCCTGGCTGGATAACATCCAATGATGATCCAGTGATGAAGACCCCTGCTACTGACATGCCAACTATCAGCAACTACCTTCTGCAAAAACCATGGACCAAAGCCCAAGCTGAAGGTGATAGTAAAAACTGACTAAAACCACAGCCAGCGAACAGGCATGCTCTAAAAAGGCGGATCCGAGGAGGAGCCATGCTGAACAGTTCCTGGAACACGTAAACTAGTTTGGGGGAAAGTTTAAATATGCATAATTGATTATGAATATGCATTAAGCTGATGCAATTAGAAAAGGTATGTAAAGGGTGTCTCCGCTATAGCAGGTGTGCTCTTGGCCGAGTGCCAGGCACTCAGCATGCTGGTTTTTTTGCTTTATTGTCTTTGTCCCTTATTGTCCTTTATTAAACTTCTAAATTCTAACAGGAAAGTGAACTTCGTTTTTCACATTTATTCATCAAAACTTGAACAGGACCAGTATCATTGTCTTGCTCAGCAAGTGAGATAAACTCAAGAGAATCAACAGCCTCCTCACAAGCACTTGTTTTAGCTGTGCTGAAAAAGTAGATAATCTTTCCAGTGGGATCCATATGGTAGGAAATTTTTCCAAGGGAACATTCAATGCTGAAATTAAACACTGCATAGGGTCAAGGCCTGACACACCCTTGCTCAGCCGCTGGTCAGCGTGAAGGCTGTGGGATGTATCCAGAAAAGAAATGCAGGTTCACGGCTCCTGCCTGCCCCTCCTTACCACAGCAGAGCTGTAAATCACTAAACTCAGTTCATGCAGCCACTCATTCCCCACAGCACACCCTGAGAGCTCTGCTAGCCAGCTGGGGAGGGACACAGCCCAACTTTGCTGCATTGCCGACTCTTCTCTGCGCTGCAAGCTGTTGAACAAAACCCAGTATACTCTGTGCCCTGCTTCTGCTCTATTCCCCATGTCTCCCCCGGGATCTTCTCACTCCAGGGACAACTTCTCCCTCCTGCCCAAGGATGCTCTGGTATATTTAGCATTTTCTTGCGCTTTCTAGTGCTCACTAAAATTGGTTACTGATACTTCCCAACCCTTTTAATTCCTGTCTGAACAAGACTGCTGGAAGAGCACAGTGGCTTCGAAACTGTCTGCGATTCCCACCTTCTATCTGTACTCACAGCCCGCAGAGGTGGTGCCGCATAGTTCAACTGGCTTTGAATAATTCAATTACATTGTTGCCCAGCATTGCCTACAGCACAGGAACAAAAGGGTAGCTCAGGGAAATCACATCTTCTGCTTGCAGGATTAGCCACGTGCTCCAGAGTGAACAAAGGCACTGTTAATTGTTTTGTATTTGGCCAAGTTAAGACAAGATAAGAAAAGGGTTAAACATTGTCCAGAAACCAAGGTCTGGGTACTGTCCTCAGGCACAGGAAGATGACAACTTTGGGAAAATGACTCTCATTGTAGTAAAGAGCCATTTTAAGAGTCCTTTTGTTTAGCTTGCTCCAGAATCTGTGTTTCAGGATGGCTGTAAATGATTCAAGTATTCAGATCTATAGAAATATTTAATGCAATGAAGTTTAAAAAACACCTGTGCTTTTTAAAAGAAGTAAGCCTCCAATAAAAGTCTGATACTACCCCTCTGCCACAAAAATGGCCAACATGCAATCAAATAGGACTGCTGCTATGATTCAAATTGGATTCAAGTGGTAATTCATTCCCCTGGTTTGTGTAAAAAGGATCAGAATGAGAACAGTATTTTTTTCTCCAGCATGTTCCAACCCAGAACACAGAGCCTGTAAGAAAGCCATTGCAATGACACAGCTTGATGTGCAACTGCTTGCAGAGCTAGTCAAATTCTTGTGTTTCAGCACCAGACAATGGACAACAAATGGTTAGTTGGTTGGTGTTTGGTTTTTTTTGTTCCTTCTTTCTTTTAAAGTTCTGTTTAAATAATTAAAAATTGTCGAGAGAAATGCCTGGAACTTTTTAGCTCACTGCTGGAATGTTTTTCATGATTTGTCTTACAGAAGATAGTGATTCTAATATCTTAGAAAACTGATATACTTACATGTTTTCATTCCCAATAGTAAAGTGTAGTTGTAACTCTAGCTTCCTTGGGCCACAGCTTCATAATTCTATTTTAAAATTGCTGGTTTTAAGAAACATGTCATTAAAATATTTTGATATGTTGCCCTGAAAAGAGCTCGAATCTCCTCCAAAGAAAAGCTTGCTTTACTGCATCCTTTCCCCCCCCACTTTTCTGACTTGAAAGCCTCTCAATTTTGCTCTGAAGATATAGGACTCACAAGAAGGCTAGTGAGTTCTAGAGTACTCTGAGATTCAGCTCTTTTTTATTCTGGTCTCATTCATGCCAGCCTCACAGATTAATTTTAACATTTTGGGTGAGAAGAAGTCATCTGTGCTACATTTTCAAGAAACCTCAAAAATAGGCTGGGCAATTATCTAATTATTTGCTTGGCAGCAGATTGGCAATTTGGTAACATGTTCTTGAAGATTTTCCCCAGATACAGTTTGCTTTCCATGGGCTGTAGTCTCCTCAGAGGTGTATCTGCTCCACCATGGAGTTCCTGCTTCCAGAAGTATGTGGCTCTTTTGTGTCCACTCCCGCTCTCCTCTCCCTTGCCTGTGCTGTTCTTTCTTAAGCACTTTCGCACAGGGCTGCCAGAGGCTCATGTTTTGCCTTGCAGAAGATGTTACACTGGAGTTACAGCCTGGCTCTGCCAGTACCTTAACAATAAAGAACTCTCTCCTTTTGCCTTGGGAACTCTGTAAATTTCTGTAATAGCTTTAGTTCTCCTGGTTTTTCCCCTGCTGGCTCAGCATGCCTGAAGATACTGAGAAGTGGAGACATCACTGCTAACTGCAACTGTTATCAACAAAATTAGTAGGTGCAAGGGTCCTGTATCCAACTAAAACTCATCATCTCTTCCTCCACCAGGCTAATGAGCCCTTCAGCACTTTATATGCTAATAATTTCTACTCTACACAAACTCTTCTCGAAGTCTTTTTGATAAATTAATTTTCTGCTCCTCAGACACTGCTTTCAGTCCTTTAAGTACGTTTATTGCTTCTCTCACACGGTGGGGATCTAAACAGTTTTGTACAAGCCTTTAAAACTGCAGGCATCAGACATAACAGTATTCATTTAATCAATGGACACAGTATTGGGATTGTACCCCCATTCCTCTCCACTATTCAGATTAAAACATCCCCAGATTTACGCTTGACCTTTTACTACACCGACCCAGTGGAAGGTCATGCTTGGACTTTTTTTGGTCTTTTGGCCTGAATGCTTATGCTGGACACAGTATTAAACTGACTGGGACATTTTATCCATAATCTGTAGCCAATTATAGAACATAAAGTACAGCATACAAGGATGAGACAGGGCTGTTGGATAAATTGGTTGTTGTGTTGCCAACAGTCTCACTGCTTGCCAGATTGCTTGAGCAAAGGAAATCTCAGTGACATTTTTTAATACTGTGTTGAGTTTGCAGTAAGAGAGGTCACAGGTCTTTGATTGATAGGAGAGGCAAACCTTCTAAGAAAAGCTAATATACATCAAATAGCACTTACTTCCTTTTAGTTCCATTAGTTAGATTAGTTAATGTTTAATTTATGGATTCATTTGAGTATGGCTCAACACTGGGAATGTTGCCAGATTTAATTCCCTTCTTCATTATGCTGTTATGGGTTTTCCCCCCTCTTTTAAAAAATCGCGCTTTTTTCCCTTTTAATATAAAAGAATGTACATATTCTCCTCCCCTCCCCTGATTGGATCATCAAGCATGTTTTGTTTACATACTTGTTTGGATTTTTGTTGGTTATATCTAGTAGAAGTCATGATCATTTTTTCATCTATCAACAATCTCAGTCTAGTGATAAATCATGTTCTTCCATTCTATTGACAACCAATATTAAGTTCAGTCAAGAAGAATTAAAACAACACATCTTCCATAACTGTAATTTATTACTGCCTGTAACTTACACAGCAAACACTTCCCAGTTTCAGATTTTCAGATGCCAGTCAGGTTTCAAGCAGTAACTCACCACTTTACCTGGGCACCTGCTTAGACTTTCCCCCAGGTGCACTTTATCCTTTGGCATATTAAGACAAACGTGCCAAAACCTGGAGCTTCGAGCCACCACCAACTTTAAAGCAACTGAAAAGCATCAACCTCATTACTTTGAATATCTGTGGAGTTATCCCTCTTTTCCTGCTCTCTCCCAAGTCTGCTGGACTCTTGAGCAAACTCCAGGGCATGCCATCCAGTTCTCCGCAGTGTTCACCACGGGCAGAGGTTTGCCTCTGGAACATTACAGAAACTTCCAGTCTCACATGTATTGTTTTCTACGCTAAAAAAGGCACTTAACTTCCTCACAGTGTCACATCCTCTGCTTGTTTACACATCCACTGCTTATTATGGAATCACCAATGGAGATCAATTGCTTTCCAGCCAAGCCTGCAGAGCATGCCATAGGAGCTGGAGGCTTTATATTGTGAAAATATCTGCTGGGTTTGTCCCCTTCAGCCGTCTGTCCTCAATCCCCTTGATGAATGATTTGCTGAGCACACAATAGCAATTCAAACACAGCCAATATGTGCCTTTTTCTGCAGAGGCAAACTGCAAGTACTGTACATGCAATGTAACCTTTTATATACACTGTAAGTAATTACAGGTCGGTGGTATGTCCTTCATGAAGTGCAGAGATACAGCACTGATGGTATTACTGCTTCAAGAGCAAGGGAAACACTTTTGTACAGTGCTGATGGTGCAGAAAGTTTAATTGGATTAAGTTTGTTCCAATTTATAAACCTTTTGTGTGTATTAGGAAATGCAGCTAGGAAATCTAGATTTAAAGCTACATAAGATGGAGCCACCAGTACCATGTGTTATGTGTGTGGGGGATGAGACTGAAGCTAATGCTGTATATTTTATATTGTTTCATCTAAAGCAAAAAAAATCAAGGCAGCTAATATTCTCCTAATTATAAGAACCAAAAATACTCTTGGCTTCTCTTTGTTACAGTCTCCTGAGATACCTAATGCCAGAAGTAACACTGATAGTTTAAATGAAATCTCTAATTTTTCATCTTTTGTATAGCAAATGACATAATAAATACCGATATAATTCTACTGAAATAGCATTACTTGCCAGCTGATCTCCAAGTGAAGTATAAACATTACTTCAAAAGCGTGTCTCACAGCCACACTGCTTTCTGCTGTGTCCCAATATAGGTTATCAATGGATATTACTATACTGTGACTGTAAAGGATTTTATAGGCATGCCCATCTGAATGTTTGATTATAGCCTTAGGCAACTTCGGGAAATCCTGACTGAGCCAACATTGCAGAGATGTCCCAGCTCGCAGCTGTATTCAGTAATGGACTAGTAAAGGCACAGAGAAAGTGTAATTGCAGTTAAGACACAATTGTAACTCATCATGTCCACTGCAACTCATTTGGTGCCAAACATCTATTTATAAGCCTTTGGAATACCAGAGGTTTAGTCTTAGCATTCAGAAACCCCATCTCTGCAGACCAGAATGATACACATTTGTCACTTTGGAGAGAACTCTCTTTTCATTTTTAATGTAAAAATCACTGATCACCAACACAACATTCTCCAAACCCAAATGTAGTTTGAAAATGCAAATCTGCACATTTTTCCTGTTCCCTTTTGATGTTTAATGTATATGAGCCTTTAAACCACTTAACTGCTACATAGGACAGCTTCATTTTTGAAAGACAGCACTCCTCACTGAGTTTTACCACACTGATGATGATGGAGACATCCTTGAAGCCCTGACAGAACACCATGCAAATAGCTCATCTCATTTGGAGCAGGGCTGAGCTGCTGATTTCCCATAAGAAAAAAAAAAAAAGAACAAAAATTTGCAGTTAGGAATTCTTTCTTCAGTTAAACTTCCTTCTTTGAGGTGGACTGCTCAAGAAATACTTGGAATGGTTAAGTCTAAAGTGTTTAAAGCCTCAGACTGTGTCATGTCCTCCATACAGCAGCAACACAAAGCAGAAGTGAAACTCTGTGAAAGATAATGTGTGGTGCTCTCAAGAGATGTTAACATTATATTAAGAGTTCACATAAGAAAATGAGTTCCAGCACAATGTTCTCTGGTGGCACAAATTCCAGTGGCATACTAATGCAAAGCCAAGATTTTGAGAGATGGAATTATTAATGTAAAGTGAAGCACTTGCAATCCTGCTTTCCCATATTGATCTTGTGCTGCACAAGTGATGTTCTGCCTCAGAGTGAAACAGACAAAAAGTTATTTTCTGATGTGACACACATGACTTCTGACAAAGTTTGACCATAGTCTAGCGTTCACATGATGTGATTGCAGAAATCCAAAACACATGGCAATCTTCGGGTGTGTAAAATCTGCCCCTCTCAGTCACCTGTATCAGGCTTTGGAGCCCTTCAATTATGTTTCCCTATAAAGTATTTTTTATATTCAAGGCAGTACAAGTTAAAGTGTTTTAATCATTATGAAAACAGTCACTAAATTTGCTGTTCTGCCTGCTAAGGGCTCACAGAAAAAGACATGCTCCTAAAACATCATAAAGAAGTTCCACAGTTAACAGCAGGCTGCATGAGCTGGATGACTTTGAACTGCATGTCTGTAGTATATGAATATAAAATAGCACAGTATTGATTTGCCAGCTCAATTCTATCAAGTGCTGAGCCCACTCCAGAAGAGCACTTAAATACTTTTTACTACTAGCACTACTGTTCAAAAGTGTTCAATACCCAGGTCAAGTCCAAGTAGCATTATTTTTGTTTATTAAAAAGATAGGTTTTCTTTTAATTTTTTTTTAAAAAAATAATTAGTTCAGTACTGTTTGAACCTTCATCCCTGGAAAATGCAGAAAAGAATTCCAGTGAAAAGGGAGAAAATATTTAAAATATCCACTATGATTAAGATTTTTAAATGTTTTAAAAATAATCAGCCAGGCATGAGGGTGACAGATGGTATCTATGAAGGTGGACCCTCACCTGTTAAAGACTATTGTGTGAGTCTCATACTAATGTTTAACTCCAATATTAACCCTACTCTACACAGGCCACAGACTGGGCTTACAGCAGAAATACCAGAGAGCCAGCTGGAGTAAGAATAGCTCTCAAGTATCACCACAGCCCTCACCTGATTTAACAGCTGCCTTTGCTGCTGGAGGTGAGTCAGACAGGCAGGGCAGGCACGGGTGAGGGTGAGCTGGCACTGCTGCTGCTGGGTGTTGGCCACTGCTCTGCAAGAGTCACCATGCAATCCCAGATTCGGTTCTTCTTGAAGTGGCTACTCAGACCAGGCAGGAAAGAGTTCATGGAGAAAGTTTAACCTGAAAGAGTTTTAAAGCAATTGAAAGACTAACTTTGCAGCCAAGCTAAAGGCCAGTGTAACTAAGGCACAAAACTGGAACAACATACTTCAAAAGTCAGATGAAAGATGATGCTGGCACAGCAGGGTTACTTGTGACAGATGACTTGAAACAGGCACCTGAGGCAGCTGCCCTGTCCTAAACTGCCCCTGACAAAACTTAGTTGGGCCAAGACTACAGCCTTTTTTATTACTGAATTTATTGGTTTTTATTCTACCTCACACAATCACTGATGGATTACATTCTTCTGTAATTCAGAAACCACATGGTGGTGCTTATGAAAAGGATACTGTTTAACACTACAGTAACCTAAAGCAGTAGATTCTTCGAAGAACACATGGGCCTGTCAAAGTCTCAAACTTCTGGAGAAAATCACCTTGATAACTGCAGAATTTGATTGATAGAAATACAATTCTTGAGATGCATTTTATGTATATAACAGGAAAAAACCCAAACCGCTTACGGAAAGGTAGCAAGCAGTCATGTAGAATTTTACAGTAGTCTGTTTTCTGTTCATAATTTTACTGCACCCAATACAGTAGTGTAACTGGCCAGCTTTATGGCATTTGGTCATGCCATTGTTTTTTTCTTAAAGTCCAGTACAAGAATCATCTGATCCAACCTTTCTTGGCAAAAGCACAGTCGAGACAAGATGGCCTAGCAAGCTGTTCAGCCAAATCTCAAAAGTCTCCAGTGTTGGGGAAATCCACAACTTCCCTGGGGAGATTATTCCAATGGCTGATTGTTCTCATTGTGAAAAATTTTCCTCATGTGTCCAATTGGAACCTCCCCAGGAACAACTTGTACCCATTATCCCTTGTCTGTTCCATGTGACTTCTTGTAAAAAGCGAGTCTCCATCTTCACTTTAAATAGTGGAACATGGTGATAACGTGTCCCCTAAGCCTTCTTTTCTCAAGGCTGAACAAACCCAGTTCTCTCAGCCTTTTCCCCTGTGACAGGCTTCCCAGTCTGTGGCTCTTCTCTGGACCTTCTTCAGCCTATTCACATCTTTTCTGCCCAGCAGGGACCAAAACTGAACACAGTGTTCCGGTGTGGCCTGATGAGCACTGAGCGGAGTGGGATAATGACTTCTTGATCTCTGCTGGTGATGCCCCTGTGGGTACAGCCCAGCATCCCGTTGGCTTTCTGTGCCAGCACAGCACTGTTTGCTCCTACTGATCTGATTGTCCNTTTAAAGCAATTGAAAGACTAACTTTGCAGCCAAGCTAAAGGCCAGTGTAACTAAGGCACAAAACTGGAACAACATACTTCAAAAGTCAGATGAAAGATGATGCTGGCACAGCAGGGTTACTTGTGACAGATGACTTGAAACAGGCACCTGAGGCAGCTGCCCTGTCCTAAACTGCCCCTGACAAAACTTAGTTGGGCCAAGACTACAGCCTTTTTTATTACTGAATTTATTGGTTTTTATTCTACCTCACACAATCACTGATGGATTACATTCTTCTGTAATTCAGAAACCACATGGTGGTGCTTATGAAAAGGATACTGTTTAACACTACAGTAACCTAAAGCAGTAGATTCTTCGAAGAACACATGGGCCTGTCAAAGTCTCAAACTTCTGGAGAAAATCACCTTGATAACTGCAGAATTTGATTGATAGAAATACAATTCTTGAGATGCATTTTATGTATATAACAGGAAAAAACCCAAACCGCTTACGGAAAGGTAGCAAGCAGTCATGTAGAATTTTACAGTAGTCTGTTTTCTGTTCATAATTTTACTGCACCCAATACAGTAGTGTAACTGGCCAGCTTTATGGCATTTGGTCATGCCATTGTTTTTTTCTTAAAGTCCAGTACAAGAATCATCTGATCCAACCTTTCTTGGCAAAAGCACAGTCGAGACAAGATGGCCTAGCAAGCTGTTCAGCCAAATCTCAAAAGTCTCCAGTGTTGGGGAAATCCACAACTTCCCTGGGGAGATTATTCCAATGGCTGATTGTTCTCATTGTGAAAAATTTTCCTCATGTGTCCAATTGGAACCTCCCCAGGAACAACTTGTACCCATTATCCCTTGTCTGTTCCATGTGACTTCTTGTAAAAAGCGAGTCTCCATCTTCACTTTAAATAGTGGAACATGGTGATAAGGTGTCCCCTAAGCCTTCTTTTCTCAAGGCTGAACAAACCCAGTTCTCTCAGCCTTTTCCCCTGTGACAGGCTTCCCAGTCTGTGGCTCTTCTCTGGACCTTCTTCAGCCTATTCACATCTTTTCTGCCCAGCAGGGACCAAAACTGAACACAGTGTTCCGGTGTGGCCTGATGAGCACTGAGCAGAGTGGNGATGAGCACTGAGCGGAGTGGGATAATGACTTCTTGATCTCTGCTGGTGATGCCCCTGTGGGTACAGCCCAGCATCCCGTTGGCTTTCTGTGCCAGCACAGCACTGTTTGCTCCTACTGATCTGATTGTCCACCTGGATCCCCAGATCCCTTTCCCCAGAGATGCTCTCCAGCTGGGTAGATCCCAGCCCATGCTGCACACCTGGGTTATGTTTTCCCAGGTGCAAGACCTGCCCTTGCTGGACTCCATCAGATTCTTGTTAGCCACTTTCCCAGCTGTCCAAATCTTCCTGCAGGGTGGCTCTCTCTTCCANCATTGTGAAAAATTTTCCTCATGTGTCCAATTGGAACCTCCCCAGGAACAACTTGTACCCATTATCCCTTGTCTGTTCCATGTGACTTCTTGTAAAAAGCGAGTCTCCATCTTCACTTTAAATAGTGGAACATGGTGATAAGGTGTCCCCTAAGCCTTCTTTTCTCAAGGCTGAACAAACCCAGTTCTCTCAGCCTTTTCCCCTGTGACAGGCTTCCCAGTCTGTGGCTCTTCTCTGGACCTTCTTCAGCCTATTCACATCTTTTCTGCCCAGCAGGGACCAAAACTGAACACAGTGTTCCAGTGTGGCCTGAGGAGCACTGAGCGGAGTGGGATAATGACTTCTTGATCTCTGCTGGTGATGCCCCTGTGGGTACAGCCCAGCATCCCGTTGGCTTTCTGTGCCAGCACAGCACTGTTTGCTCCTACTGATCTGATTGTCCACCTGGATCCCCAGATCCCTTTCCCCAGAGATGCTCTCCAGCTGGGTAGATCCCAGCCCATGCTGCACACCTGGGTTATGTTTTCCCAGGTGCAAGACCTGCCCTTGCTGGACTCCATCAGATTCTTGTTAGCCACTTTCCCAGCTGTCCAAATCTTCCTGCAGGGTGGCTCTCTCTTCCAAAGTGTCCACTTTCCCACTCAGTTTGGTATCACTGGGAAACATCATTGTGGTACACTTGATCCCATCTTCCCAATCACTTATGAAGATATTAAACAGTGCTGGCCCCAGCATCGATCCCTGCGGGACCCCACTCGTGCCACGCTGACCATTTGGAAAGGAGCCATTGACCAGCATCCTCTGGGGTGCTGCCTGTCAGCAATTCCCACCACTACACAGAGCACTCATCCACACCATAGCCCATCTATTTCTCCAGGAGGAGGCTGTGGGAAACCATACTGAAAGCCTTGGAGAAATCCAGGCAGGCAATGTCCATCATCCACCCCACATCAACCAAGCAGGTTACTTTGTCACAGAGGGTGATCAGGGTTGTCAAGCTCAATTTGTCCTTAGTCAATCTGTGTAGGCTCTTCCCAACCCTGTACCTCATCTGGCTTGTGATAGCTCCCAGAAGGATTTGTTCCAGTTTTCCCAGCGACTGAAGCAAGACTGATGGACCTAAAATTCCCTGGATCCTCCTTTAAGCCTTTCTTAAGGATGGGCGTACATTATCCTTTTTCAATCTTTTGTCATTCCCTGAAGTCCACAAATTTCCAAAGATTATGGAGAGCAGTCTTACAACATCAGCTCCTGTAATAGCTCACCTCCCACTCTTCCTTCACTGACACTGCTGGATCTGTGTTTGCAGGAGCCTGGATTTTTGGTCCCAAGGCCAAGTACTGGTGCAGAGAGAGGTGAAAGAAGTGTTGAGAACCCCTGTCCTTTCAGCATTGCCAGTGACTAATTCTCCTGTCCTGTTTATCAAGGGGACAGTATTTGCCTTCTGTTTCTGCTTGTTGTTTCTGTACCTAAAGAACCCTATCTTGTATTTTTTTGACATCTTGGCCAAATTCGAGTTGAGCTTTTTCTTTTCTAACTGCATCTTTGCAAACCCTGGCAATGTCCAGGTAGTTCTCAGTGGGTATTTATTCACATTTCCATCTCTGGTATGCTTTGCTTTTGAGCAGACTCTTGCTCCTCCTACATCCCTTATCTTTAAAGGGGATGAACTGGTTTTGTGCTTTCAGAAGAGCATTCTTGAAAAAGTCCCAGCACTCATTAGCTTCTTTACCCTCCATGGAATTCCCTGGAATCTGTCCCTTCTTGAAAAAAAACTTAACACTGCAGTAATTTCAGACATGGCTGTAGATATTTTCCACATTCACTGGCTGCCTGTGAACAGGTGAAAATGTGAGGTTACCGATCTTCCACAGTGCCTTTGAAGACTTCTGAGAGCAGAAGCAAAGCTTGCACATGACCTTAGATACACGTGCAGCCACTCAGCCCCTCAGCAGCAGAGGGACAGCAGCTGATACAGCTCCTACTCTTTTGGCTAACTGGCTACAGCTCAGAAAGGCACTGGTCTCCTGGATCCCATGCCTCTTCAAAAGACACATTAAAGCCTGGCTGTCTCAGAGTGAGTCCAAGTTACAGAATCCCATCAGAGAGGAATTCTCTCCCCTCCAGAGCTTTGTTTGCAGACACAGCTCAAGGCATGACTTTATTTGTTAGCTACACATGTAAGGTTGGCCAAGGAAATAGAAGTCATGAACTGAATTAAAATACTGAGTCAAGTTAAGGGATCACTCAACGCTACAAATAAGACAAAAAATGTGTTTGTTTAGCTGCAGCTGTTCCTAAGCATGTTTTTTTTAAGAGCATTGTATGAAATCCTGAAATCATGAGTTTCATGTTAAGAGTTTTAAATGTCCTTTTCTTTTCACCAACCAAGAATACACCAACATTAAAGACACCACAGTCTCAGTTAAGAAACCAATCGTCAGTGAACCAGAAACCTTCAGCTTGGTATGAACAGCCAGAAATTTAAAAGAGCAGACGTTCAATAGTTTCCTCAACTGAAGGGACCCACGATGGAGGACAATTTTAGTAATTCAATAATTCAACCAAGTTTCAACAGAACAACCCATGAATCATTAACAACATGATATAGAACACAGGCAACAGTAATTCCCACCCCCCACCCATGAAAAAACAGAAATCATCCCACCTTGCTCCCAACATCCATCCAAACTAGCAGCAGTTCTGTTAGTCCTGCAGCGAGCAAAATCCATTGTGTTGCCTACATTACTTTCAAGTTAAGAACTACCAGTCACGCAGTCCTTCCTGGTGCTTCCCCCCCACAAATCCATTTCACTGATGCTCTTTGTTCTTACATGAAGCAATTCACCCAGAATTTTAACAGTAAAATATGTTTAGCAGAGTATTTTAAGAAGCAATAAAATTTTTTCAAGATTTTTTTCCTTCCATCAGAACAATGAAGAAATCTTTTAGTACTGGCCTAGAAAACCAGAACTGCTCATGTTTACTCAGTGGTCACCAGGAGGAGACTCACAAGTGTCTGTGAGAGACCTGTAATTTTTAATAGCTGAAATCTTGACTGGCAACCTAGTTGAGTTAAAGGCACAACAACTATGATTAATAATAGACGAAAATCTGTTTAAACCATGTACTCTGATGTGTGCACTTTTCAAAAGCCTCATTCACAGGAAAATCCCATGGCTAGGAACTATAAATAGGGCAGTTTCAAATGAAATACAATTCAGTTACAACACAACAGTACTAGCAATATTTCTATAAATTTTGAAATGCTTTTAATATGTACATTCTTTCTTAGTAAATATTAAAGGTAGTGCTCTTCACTTGCACTTTTTTCTTTAGAATTTTAAAAGGGCATCAGAAATACAGTTTTCACCCCCTCCAAACCAATGCACAGTTACCTCTGTAACAAGCAGATATGAATTCTGTACACCTTTCCCTCCCCACAAAAGAAATAAAAATATGCCATGACTACCCAATTACACATCATCACAAGTTTAAATTACACATACAAATAATTCCAGAGTATTTAGAAAAAAACAACATATTGGATTTATGAAACCATTCCATGCATTCAACAACACAAAAAAAAAAAACAAAGAAAAAAGAAAAAAATGATTAAGTTTCTTTAAATGGTGTTTTTTGCTCTATCCAAGTACCAAAGTCTGGATTCAGTGTATCATTAAGACTAACCACTGCTTGAATCATAGAAACATGACAGTACATAGATAACCAAGTTTCTACTTATAGACAATATGATGTAGAGTTACTACCTCTTTAATGAATGTCAAATAAAGCGAGTTTTGCTTTCTAAGACATTGAAACTGCACATTAAGAAAACAGTAAGAGGTGCTGCTAAATAGGTAACAACATTTTGAAAGGAAGGCTATGTATTTATACGACCCTGCTTAGCAGTAGCAGTTAGTTAGCAGGGTTCCCATGTTTTAGCTAGTTTGTTTCTTTTTCCAGAATGACAAGCTATTCGACTAACCCAGAAATATCACCAATTTTATTTTCAAGTGAAAAAAAAAAGAATTTATGCAGTGAAAGTCCTTGGGGGCAGTCTCTCTCATTACATAAAATCTTTTTATTTTCTATAAAGAGGCTCGTAGCATAACACACAGATTGGAAACAGATTTCAGACATACATTAAAAACCTGAATTCACAGGGTATTTTTCAGCCTTTACTATGGAGACAAGTAAAATTATAATATTATTTACATGCAAAGGACTCTGCATGATTTCATAATATCCTATTTTTCATGTTTACCTCCAGATACTCCTTGAAAAGCTGTACTTCAGTTCTAAATTTATTTTACATGAATTGTGACAAATATCACTCTTAAACATTACTCCCTCCCAGTAAATAAATCAATAACATCAATATATTCAATTTATTTTAACAAATCAATTTAGAGTGTCACATTCCTGATATACAGGAGTTAATACCTGTGCAAGTTAGTATCCATTTATTAGGAAAGCTCTCCATTAGCAGGTGCATTTTCAGTACAATTAAACCCAGCTTGCTGCATTATCTGCTCTTGCTTTGCAATACTGTCGAACTGCAGTTGAGTACAGTAAGAGCATGAGATTGTTGATCAGTACCACGTGTTACAGCTGTTAACAATTCTGTTTGTGCCACAAAACCGGAAGTCAATCATTTGAAAAGAATCCTGACTCTCTAACTGAACTTACCAGGTGATGTTAATTACCATCCTCACCAAAGCAATTTTTGTAAAGGCTATTTACAGTGTACATGGCTGAGCATGTACCTTACAGACACAAACACATCTCCAGTTCAATACCATGTCATTACAGTGCCTGAAAATGATGACACATCTTCAATGCCATTTTAATTAACAGTTTCAAGCGGGAAATGGTCTTTATTTTACAACTACTTTACTTGCATAATTTTTTTTTTTAATATAAAAACACTAACTCCTGTCCAGAAGTCTAGACACATTCTACATACTACAGGTTAAGGCAGTAAAAAAATGTGTTCCTGATAACTGTTTTTGACAATGTCAATTAAAGCTGTCTGAAGCTACTCCAGTTCTCCAACACATCTTTGAAATCCAAATAATTTGTGAGTGAAAAATTCACTTCGCTTTGTTCGGAGTTTTAGTAATATAGACAACAGAATTGGGTATGGTAAGTTAACAAGTGTTAGGGGAAGGAAACGTTTGATTTCAGTTCATTCCATGAGTTTAGAAGTTGAAAGAAAACAGGTTTTAGGTGGGATTCTGAATCAACCAAGAACTATAGGGAATGAAGAAGAAAACCAATTTTATGCACATTACTGCATTCTTAAAAATATACTGTTATCTTCAATAATTCAAGTAAGGTAATAGACATTATAAAAAATAACTTCATGAACCATACTCAAGTTTCAAATCACATTCTCAAACTTTTAACCCAAAGCAGTTTTATTGTGTTAACTTCATATAATAAACCATGAAGGTCTGACTGTACAAATGGTTAATGATTTGCACTTGTGATTCCTGCAATAGCTAGCAGATTTGCTAACCAACTTACTGTAAAGATATGGCAGATTATGTATTTAATCAAAGCACTTTGATTTAGGCATGAAACAAATTCAAATGGTTGACATTCTGTGCTTCTAATGCATCACTCATAAGAGAGGCAAGAAACACCCACTACTGTACAGACGATTATTTTTACAGAAAACCCTTCCTTGAAATTAATCTTTTATCCGCAGCTGTAGATGAGAGTATAATCTGTTGTAAACAGGGCACTGTGTTGTAAAACCAGTTTTTTTTAAATTAAGATCTCTCTCCAAAAGTTGGAAAAACAGACTCTTCAGAATGTCTTTCAAATGTAGCATGTTCTGTTTGCTATATCATAAAGTTACTTTCATTTGATTCCTTTTT
Source organism: Aleadryas rufinucha (assembly GCA_013397815.1). NCBI lineage: Eukaryota > Metazoa > Chordata > Aves > Passeriformes > Aleadryas > Aleadryas rufinucha. Next base: position 394,541 of record VZTH01011899.1, on the reverse strand, counting down.
AAAGATGTTTGTGTTCACAGCAGTTCTGTTTTTAAAAATTGTTTGAAATTTATATAAAATTCTGTACATGTTCACAAATTATTGCATAAACAGCATAATCTTCATGACAATATTCAGCAACGCATGTCCACCTCAGGAAATTCACGTTTCCCTTCTTGCTTTTTTCTTCTTTTTAACTTGTTTGGGAGATTCCCAGCTTTCTTCAGACTTTGCTAAAAAACAAAAATTATAGTGTTAGGACTGAGAACATTTACACAGAATTGACTTTTAAAATCCTGGATAATACACACTGCATTATTCTGAAGTGATTCAGAATAATCAAGGAAAAGAGTTCTATTCACCTGCTTCTCCCAAATAATTTAATTTGAAATGCATCTAAAACCAACACTTGCCAGTTTCACCCAGCTTTTTCACCCCACAAATACAAAGAGTGATACACATCAAAGGTCATTCATTTTGCAAATGTTATTATTTATAGTAGAGTCATTGTTATTTTCTGGCCTACTAGAAATAATGTACATGTACACAATTGACATTAAATGCTCATTTTTACCAGATTACTTCTTAACCACTACATATGTGACATGTCAGAAGAATATATTTACAAGTAATGAACGATATAAAGATGTAGTTACATGGAATCCATAATCCAAAACAGAAGCACTATGTTCTTAATAAAACAGACTGCCTTAAAACATGCTGGCTGCCAAAAGTGATAAATTACACAAAGTACTGTATATACTGAACCTAGGAGATGTTCTTTCAATTGCCAAGGCATGAATCAATCACAAAAGACTTCATATTTTAGAACCAGAACAGAAAGTCCTAAGTTGAGACATTGATTGAAAGATTCCATTGTTTCATGTATTCAAAACCAAGAAGCCAATTAATGCAGCTGAATGAGACTTTATTATTATAAAGTCATCATGTTTCTTCTCCAGTCATTAAAAACTCATTTAGTACTTCAACACTTAGCCAGCAACTTATTACGGACTATCAGTATTTATTAATTTTATTAAAGAATCAGAATAAAAACAACTTTTTTTTTTCCAAGTAATGCCTTTCACATCCTGACTTCCCTTCTAAATTTCCTGTTTTACTGTGTGAGTACTTTTGTCAAGTTCTCAAATGTTTGTGAGTACAAACACTTTTGTCAAGTACAACAGAGGGTACATGTGATGTTTTTGGGCACAGGATATTTTCAAAAAACAATATGCCTGCAGCAGTTAAGCCTGATCTATGCGCTGGTAGACTACAAAATAGTCCATCACTCAATACCTTTCTACTCCCAAATAAGCAACTGTTTTCCTCTATGATTACATGGAAGCATATGGAAAAAGATGCTAATGAGCTAAACTGAGAAATCAAAAGACCTCAGTAGGCTGAAAATTGAATTTTTTGTACTTTTTCCCAAATTTCTAGTAGCTAAATATTCTGTCAACTGCAATGTCAGTAACCATCTGTTCTCCACTGAAGACTTGCAAGCAGCCCTTTGAAACAGTGTTGGCAGAACTCCTTAGCCACAGCACGGAGCTCCAGTCCTGATGGTGACGAGTACACTCAAATGCCTGTTAAGGACTGGACAAGCCCAACAGACATTTTCAGTCATCCAAGCATATGATGCCAATTTTTCCACACAATGAAAATAAATATATTAAGGTGCTTTTAACGTTAGGGAAGTTAAAAATATGGCAAGATGTATAAGACACACAAGTATCTGATATGGCACTTTAAACTCAAACCCCAGGGCAAAGCATTCTGACTATGCTCTATGGGGGAAAAGCACATCTTGAATTCAGACAAATAAACTGTACTGAGAGATACTTACTCTGTGGAGGAGGCACACTGTTTTGCTTAGTATTGGGACTAGAAACATCTGTCTCTTGCAGCATCTGTGGCACTTGGGAAGCGATCTTGTCAGAATTGCTCTCTGATACAATTACAGATGGCTCAGTGGAAACAGCAAGCAAAGGAGCCTCCTCAGACTATTTGAGAAACAAAAAAAAAGGTTTCCAGAAGTTTTTTAAGTAATACAAAAGTAAAAACTCTTATATGGTGTTATTTTGGCAGTATACTTAGCAGCTGCTGAGAAGATGGCAATGAAAAAAAAATCATGCCGATATTAAAATCCTTAACAATTTTAAACTGAAGCTGTAATAGTATGACTGCCATCTAGTGCCAAAATTTTTAATTGCATACAAGCAATGATAAATGACACAAATTAATTCTTAAAATATAGCACATGCAAAGAAAGGGAGACCAATCTATAAACCACTAAGACCCTAAAAAGATTCTAGAGTATTCAACAGAGATGTAAAACAGTGACACATTTGCATTTGGTTGCAAGGCAAGCAGGCAAGTTATGTAGGAACAAATAGATAACTCAAAATCCAAACAAACGAACAGCATCTCCAGTCATTCCTATAAACTGCTCAAAATACTCTGTATGCTTATAGTAGAATAACAAATATTGGTGAGAGCAGTCAGCAAGTATTTCAGTGGAAAGTACTGCACAAATAACTGCCACGTAAAAACATACTTGTAGTATTTTTCAATTATCTAGTCAATTTTGAAGGTTCCCACTACAGAGACAAAATGTAACTGTACCCTAGTGTGTAGCACTTACTGTAATTAAAATTACAGCAAAACAGAAAAAAAACCACTTTGACATTCCAATAGGAAAGTCAGAACATAAAAAATATAGGATCCCACAGCAAGTCACCAAATGACAAAAGGCTTCAGAAAAGAATGTATTAGAACACAGTATCTCAGCCAGAACCTAAAGATGTTATTAAGAAATCATAGCTGTAGTTGTGTCACAACAGCTAAGACCTGGAACAATACATCCGTGGATACAGATGTACAACAGTCACCAGTTTGTACTGCTTCCATCACTATAATGTAAGCATCTCAAAAATTCAGTCAGAACATTCAAGAGAGCAAAAAGATACAAATTTCTTTTTTAATCATATCATAGTAAGCAAGAAATTAAACAGCTTTAATTGGAAAAACCCAACACATGAATTTAAAGGATAGCAGTTCTCTAACCTTTAATGAATAGTTTGCTGTGCCCTTACACATCAACTGAAACAAGTTTTTTTAATATCTATAATTGCAGTGTTTCTCCCAATCTACTGAAAAACTACTAATCTCAAAGATTTTTTTATACATCAAACATGCTGATAAAATGAACTCCCATCCTACAGGAATTCCAAGCTTAGCTGATTCCAGTGTTGTCTAATAGACAGCAAACATCAGCTACATAAATAAGTGAAATTAACAAACTGAAAAGTGATTTCTAAAATAAAAGGAGGATGTAAAGCTTCAAGTGCAAGGTAATCAGTTCAGGTAACTGTTGGTATCAGTTTTGTTAGGACAGTCACACTTCACCAGCAGGTAAAGCAACTCAATTAAGATTTTAATAGGTCAGCTGTCTCAGGTTGACTAAGAAACATGTTGCAGCTTACATGTTACAGCATGCAGTGTTACTGCAAATGTAATGATACAAATACATACAGCACTATCTGGACATTTTTCCAAATACTTCTGTCTAAATTCTGGATACAGGAAAGTGGGTAGTGATGTCAAACACTAAAAATTAAGTACTACTCTTTGCTAGGATATTCTCTGCTAATAAATCCTTTCAGAAACGAGGCCCGGAACAATGAATAAAGCCTATTTGATAATATAAATAGTTCTATGTATAATTCTCTGACTCAATAATGAATTAGTGACTTGTCAAACTGTTAGTTCTTTTTCCAAGTATCTCTCTTCATTTAAAACTTGTGCCTGCTGATAAAATGCAAAAGGTTTCAACACAGGCCAATGTGTAGCAGATATCACCGAACAGTGTGACGTGAAAGCCAAGGTTCAACATTCAGCTGTTTCTGATGTTTATGAGGATATACTGAATAATAACTAGTTTGTACTAAGTTTATTTTTCCCTATATTTCATTCTCATGTTTTGGAGCATTTGCTTAAGACTAAATTACCTATCTTGGAAACTCAAGTCATCCATTTCACACATCAGTCACAGGCTGTTTCTAAAACTTTTTACAACAGCCAAGTCAAACAATATTGGAAGGCATCTTTGCATGTGTGAAATTACAATGAAGCCAAATCTAATGTCAAGGAGACTTGATAAAGACTGACAGACCATCTGCACCGTCAGATACAACAGTTCACAAGTTGTCTTTCATCAACTCCAATTCCAGAGAATGTTAGTAATAGTTTTGTTTGCCCTTTGCCCCCACACCAAGTTTAAAACAGAGTATGTAGTTTCAGTTATCACTTACACAGCTATACATAGACATATATACGAGCAGACTGAATTTAAGATTCAAGAGTAACAGAAACCTTCAAGCCCCTCAAAAACACTGCAGAGTAGGTCTACATGAGATGCTGATGCCACCAAATCACCTAGGAAGTTGAGTATGATTATAAACAGTTAAGCACTGAGAAAATTCTACTGAAACTGGGCTTGTATTTTGGCAGTGCTGGCAGCTTGTGAGGGAAAAAAAAAAAATCTAACTGCAAATATTTTTCAAATCAACTTATATTTCTCAACAGCAAAAGCTATAATTTTCTAGGATGCACCATTATGCCTTTTTCCAGAAATCAAAAAACCCCCACCTTGACGTCACAATCCAAGTTTTCTGTCTACACGTATTCAACTAAGGCCTCTAAAATAAAACAATATATTTGCTTTTAAGTTTTTTAAAAAATCTCACACTGCCAGGAATGAAGTCACTTGCATACACAGGTAGATATCTTCTCAAATACAGCTTCAAAAAAACCACCACAAAAACCACCAAGACACTAGTCATATAGAACAGGCAGCTGTTGCCAACCTTGATTAAAGGTTGAACTGATCTAAACTAATCAGTTGTAGTAAATAGCTGTAGTAAAGCCCTACTATGATGTAGAGTATTTAGAGTAAGCCTTAAGTAGGCCTGAATGTGCCTTTCAAGACATTCCCAACACACCTCTGTACTTTTTATTTGGCAACCTGCAGCCTCTCGTGAAAGATTTCATTCTAATGCTTTCATTTGACTCTTAACACCTCAATATTTTTATGAAACTAATGCTTAGCAATTAAAAATTAAAACTCAGTATTCTGATGTATACTCTCTGGTACCAAACTGCTGTGTCATTAGTATTGTTCACTCTTTACGGAAATTTAAAAAAAAAAAAAAAAAAAAAATCAAAGCCACTAGAAATATTAAATATTTTGCACCTTCCTAGAATGTGATACTTTGTAGGGTAGCAGTACCTAAGAAAGCTATCTGGAGAAAGATTGAAAGAGAATTTGTATTCTCTAGGGTATGTTTCAACTGTGAGCTGAAGCAAAGAGTTTGTGAATTGGTTCAAATAAAACCTTTTCTTACTCAGTCATTAAGCTCAGTACAACTATCAAAAATCAATTTTAGACTGCATTTAACTCAGAATATATTTAGTAGCACTTCATTCTGTTGCAACATAACAGCAGAATATGCTACTAGTCTTGTGCTCAGACCAATTAGTTCTTAGGTTTCTACATTTTAAAGTTTTAAACCATTGCTTGAATATTCAAACAGGAAAGTAATTTGCCAGTAAGGAAAATGACTACTGATCTGGAAGACAGTCCTTTTCTGAGTAGACATACTTTTTGAAAGTCGTTAACTGACATCTACTTAAAATTCAACTGCTCAATTACCTTTATATTCATAAACATACAGCCTGAAACAGTATTCTTACTGTAACGTTATCTACACAAATTAATGTTTCAAACGACTTGAGCACTTCTAAATCAAATTGTAACATAAATCAAATTTTGCATCCCTACCTTAGCTGGTTCACTAGTACTTATGGTCTTCAAAGAAAAAGCTCTTTCCTGCTGTGGTTGAACTTTTGAGGTATCCGCCTGAAACTCCTCTCCAGCTTCTCTATCCAGTTCTTCAGCATCCTACAAAAAGGGGAGTGGGAGGGGAAAAAAGAAGAGCCGTGTTTGCAGTCAAGTTCTGACTCTTCTCTCCTGTGAATGAGTTTTGTTGCCATAATCAGCTTCTATAACTAAGAAAATCTATCAAAAAGAATAATTGAAGTAGTGGGCTCATACTAGCCTATGCTAACACTCAAAATTTATAGAACATAATAAAAAAGTACCCACAGAACCCAATAAAGCCCAGAAAGCAGGACTCTTCATGCAATTTACTAAATTGCATGAAGAGTCCTAAATTACAAAAATCCCAATCTCAGAATGAACTGCACTTCACATTCCTGTTAAATTTTAAGAATGTCAAATTAAACTGAATTTACTCTAAACACTTTGCAAAAGTATCACAATGACACTAGACTGCTCTCGATTCTGTGCTTTGTTACAAGTTTTAAAATGCAAGCTCTGCATATTAACCTGTATAGTGTTCTATCACTATTATGCTTTAATATTTTTGCAACCCAGTTCAGTTTGCCATAATGCCTGTAAAATAAACCTCAGTACAGAAATTGGAAATATATCCAAAGTATCCAAGAGACTCAACCTTTACTCCTTAGACAATCTAATAGTGGAACGTTTTCATTTTAAACGTGGAGATAGTTACACTTGTTTGTGGCACTAGAAGAATCTTGTGGTAGTGAAGTGGTCTCCGAGTTTAAACTGGAAACACTGTTCCTTCACTTATTTCCACTGGAATCTTATGAAAACGCAATCACAGCCTAAGTCTGTTGATTCTTGACAGGAAGGAACACATACTGGCTTACTCCAAGCTCCTCAGTTAGTTTCTACTGCCTTGACAAATACTGAAGTCAACAAACGAGTGTGAACATTTAAGTATAATCAATGAGAAAGATGAAGATGTTTAAAGGAACATGTTCCATTTTCAGAGGATAAACATACAAATTTTAAATGAGTTTGAAGTAGGACTGGCAAGTTAAATTACTAAACTGTTATAACAAGGGTAACTTCTGTGATGTATTAGCAGTTCAGTCTGCTCCTAGCAAGCAAATTTCCCAATTTTACATAAAAATTTAATACAGATAAATTCTTATCTGTAAACTGATGACTTCACAGACTGCTGGACTGGAAGGAAAAGTAACAACATTGGAACGGTTGGAGACCAGTGACTAGAATAAACAAATCTGATTACGTTAATACAGAAAGTAGGACTCTACTTGAGATACACAATTTAAAAGGCAGCTCACAAGCAATGGAAAAAGAAATTCAGAATGCCCTCACTGACCTTAAGATTCATGTAGGACACTCACAAACACCTGTTAACCATAACCTATTAATCCTGACTTACACTTAGAGTCATAGCAGAGACCAGAACAGATTTCAATTACAAAAAAGCTGCAGCCCTAGTGCTCCCAGATTGATTTTGCCTCTAAAGAAACAAGGGAAATCAACACAAGCTCCACCTCCACATAGATAACTTGAAAATAAAATTTCATGTAACAGGAATTTAATGTTTTAGAATTCTTAATAAACTGAAACTGTGATAACCATAAAAGCAAATTCAAAGCAAGTATGACTGAAGTTTTTGCTTTCCCTCTCTAATTCATCTGGTCAGATTCCACTGAACATTGGTCATTTTGTAAAGAATGTAAACTAAGAATGGCTGTCACTATAAGCACAAGCAGGATGTATTCTGATCATGAGCTATTAAAAGCTTCCTCCCATTAGGAAAGTATTTGTTTTCATCTATTCAAACATGATTCAATTGGCATGTGAAGTGCAATCTGCTTTTGCTATTTTTACAAATCTGTCTCAATATAATTCTTCAAAAGCTATTTAAGTTACACAGAAAACTCCAACCATCCTCAGTTTGAAAATATTCTTTCCCTCATTGAAATATGACTCACAGAGTAGATCCACCAACTGAGTTCGAAGCATTGGGACTTAACATTTCACAGAAATCAAATTATAACAGTACTTCAGAAAACTATTATATTCTCACACAACTGTACTTGAAGACAGCTTAAGAGAAAACTTCAATTTCTTTCATTCTCCTAACTAGCTATATTCACCAAGGCAGCTGTCTTTCAAAGGACATGAGGAGAAGGCTTCCCATGCAGAAGAGAGATGCTCCTCCTGGAAGCATCCCTACAGTACAGAATCCTGATTTGATAGAAAAGAAATAATTCAGGATAAATTCCTTCCATGTATTTCATGCTTTCTATAATAAATCCAGCAAAACTACAAATTATCCCATGTTCAACTTGTGAAAACAACAAATTAAGGAAATACTAGTAAAATAAGAATTACTTTAACTCTTGAGAAATAAGAGTAGACAATCCAATTCTGTAAAGAAATTAATTTCCCAAAAATAATTTTTGTTCAAGATGCTAACATTCAAAGATAAGGCAATTTTGTGAATTCCTTGCAATTGTCTTTTAAACCATGCAGATTTTACCTGTGCAGGAGAGTTAGCTTCTTCACCCTGCTTCTTCTTTTTCTTCTTCTTTTTCTTGGATTTGCCACTTGTGGAACTCTGAAGAATTGGCTCTGCTTTTTCTCTTTCATTATCTGAAGTCTTCATACGGGAACAGAAGGTATTTAGCATTTAAAATGACGATGAAACATACCTTCTGTATACTAAACATAAATTAATAGCTATAAGGAATTACACGTACAAGTGTAAATGAACAGAGTCTTATCTGCTCAGTTCATTTTAGAAAGACCACAATCTTTACATGCTATCCAGTAATACAGGTAGAGGAGCTGGGAATGGAAGAGGCAACAGAGCACCAGGCACTAGTGGCATGGAAATGCTGTTTTTCATACTGAGAATTAAATATTGTCAAGAAGTATTTATAAAAACAGATCTAAATCCTCTCAGTCTATACTGATAAGGTGATCCTTATAATTACGGCAAGACAGAAAGGTTTAACATAGAGCTAAGTGACTTCTGTCTTCTCAGTAACATTCAGTGTTTTCTTTCTCTGTGTACAGAGCAAACAATTGTGCTACTCTTACTAATGTAACAGTGATGAGAGATCACCTTTATCATTACCCTTTAAGTTACTTTAACAAATGGCAGTGGTAAGAATAAAGTCTTGGAGCTAAGGAGAAAATGTCACCTTTTACCTTATGAGTATCAGATCTCTCTTCACGCTGAGGAACAGAAGCAATTTTTTCCTCATCTACCCAGTTTCCCCACTCTTCTGCTGGTGCATTCCAATCAGAGCTTGGATCAGCTGAAGAAAGTCCATCTACAAAGATTACAAGGTTTTTTCAGGAATATTGCCTTACTCTACAGGTGTTCTTTTCCAGTTTAAAAATGTAAAAAACCCTATACATAAACTCACTTTTTGATCTCAATATATAAATAGTAATTTCCTGTATTTCTGAAAAAAAAGGTAAAGACTTCATCGATAAGTGGAGGACTTTTTAAAGTAATGAGTATGACAGATTTTACAGAACCTAATCACAGCAGCAGCTAGCTAGATGCAATCACTTCAAGATGTTTTTCTAAACTATGTGAAGAGGGACAAATTTAAGAGCTGTTCTCTATCTTAAACTGTTCTCTATATCTTCTTCCTAGGTTGTGAAAAAATTAGGATGAACTGTAACACTGATCAATCTTACCTTAGTAAGATTCTATTACAAGTGATATATCTGAAACTGTAAATCTTACTGACTCAAAAGTCATCCTATAACACTGACATTTTTAACAATCTTTTTTTTCCTAAGACTCTTAAGCCCATACTGTAATTTGTTATTGTTCATTTATGATGGAATGATAGGTTTAAAGAGTCAGTTATATAAAAACTAAAAATATCTGAAGGGAAGAACTAAGCCTTAGATTGTTTGTTTAGTAGAAAGTTACAGCAAGCCAAGTTTAAAGGAGAACACATTATAAAAGAGTGCATTTTCAATTCACATTTATATTAACATCACAAATATTTCTGCCCTCCAGTCTATACCAAATTGAAGAAGAGGCAAACTTGGCCTGCCAACTATGGTGAGATTCAATTTAAACAACTGAAAATAAAGTCAAAATAAAAAGCAGTAATAAACCAAATTAAATTTACTAGCAAACATTATGAAGCCAAAAATACACTAAGAGATCTTAATATTGTTGTTCCAATTAGAATTGTTCCAATTCTAAGTTAGAATAATTCTAAGTTGGAATATTTAGAATAGTTAGAAACTTTCCTAATAAAAATATTATCTTAATTACACATACTTCAGATGCTAAAATTTAGTGACTTGAAAAAAAAAATATTACTCAATGTAACACTTTCCAGTTTATTTACTGCCCTCTCACTAGTTGCTTAAGAAAAAAAAAATCCATTCTTAGTAATAATAAAAACTAGTAGTATTTGTACATCCAGTAATTTCCTTGTCCTGATCCTGACAAAGCAGTAAAGTGTATCTGTGTATCTCATTGGCCTAAACTTGCATTTGCCCACTTCTGTTAGTGTACCCTTCAATTAGTTGACCCTTCAATTAGTTGACAGCTATGACAAAATTCTATTAACAGATGCTACAGCCGTAAACATTCTATGCTCCGATACGTGAATCAATTATGCTTTTGATAAAATATAAAACTGATGACTTTCAAATGGTTAACTGAATATGCTTCCCTTATCCTTAAACCAGATAAAACACCAAAGATAAGTTTCAAAATTATCTGGTATCAGAGTAGTCATGCAAACAGTGGTGGAGTCAAGGACTACATCAATCTCTTCCACTTTTGCAGTCATTTAACTGCAAGAAGTTGTTCTTAGAGAGAAGGTAATATGCATGAGTGCTTTTGTCAACTTCTGGAACAATTTTTCAGGTCAATGCCCTAATGAGATGCACTACACTTTTTCATAAACAGGGAGGACAAAGTGGGGAGTAAACACCAACTTTACTACAACTCCCAAGTAATTTCAGTTATTTCTATCCTGCATATGCTCCCTATATGTATAAGAACTTCCTAATGTTTGCTAACTGAGAAAGAAAGTTAGATTAAATACAAGAGTCTGATGTCACCATAACTTTTCAGTAAGGTACAAACATGTAGAAACAAGCTCTGACTCAAACTCTGTTTACTAAATACATATTACGCAGACTTGCAGTAGATTTTTCTCATCATTTGCAGCAAGACTGTTTTATTACAAAGATTTTAATAGCAAAAGCCAGAACTACCTTAAAATGCATGAGCTCTCTCACTTCTGAGTTCGAATATCCAAATATTTTTCCTAAAAATTAACCATTTTCTATCAGAATTTATCAAAATACTTCTTTCTAATTCCTTCAAACTGTCCATTAGCTTTACAGAAATCAAACATTCCAGGTTTTTCCTCAGGTACCCACCACTGCCTAATACAAGTAGCTAATATAAATAACTACACTTCAACAGTGATGAACAAGATTTTGTTAATGAACATTTTAGAGGAACATACTTAACCCAGACCATTCGTCATCAACAGGGGGTTGAGCATGACTTAAATCCCACTGAAAATCAGAAGTACCAGCCTGAGAAACCGATTCACTGTTGGATCCTGAAAGGGAATAAATAAAATTGTACTTGTAAGTTAGCAAGCTTCCCGAAGTTTTCTTGGGGAAAGAAATCCAATCAAAGTACTAAAGGAAGACAAAAGGCTCAAAGAAAAATGTCAGATTCTAAGGACTGCAGAGGACAGGAAAACTAGCAGGCTCTTGTGCATGAGATATATTCAGAAAACAAGGAAGCTGAAGAAGAAAGACAAAATAAAGTCATGAGAAGAATACAAAAAGAGAAAAGAAGGGTGAGTAAAAGCAGTCTCCTCAAACTGAAAAACAAAATGAAATTTTATGGGTAATAAAATTGTTACCCTGTATTAATAAGATGTCTTACAGGGAGAAGCTTAAAAGGAAAGATCACTAGAAAGAAACCTCATTAATTACATTGCAGATCAAACAATTAAATTATACATTACTAAGAATCCAATTCTCATTTGAAGCAAAAGGTTTCAAGAACATAAAAGCAGCAGGACAAACAATAGTAAGGCCAATACCAGTCATGATAACAGAAGGTGTTACACATGTAACGTAACTGTTTTCAGAAAAATAAACAACAAACAAAATCATTTCATAAAAAAGTAAAACAAATAAAAACATAATTGTAAGAATGAAATAAATTAATATTTTACTGTATGATGAGACTTCCGAAACTCAGTTTGAGTAGGACCCGGGTCTCTATTTTACACACACCTCTGCAAAAAACACCTCAGATGGCAGAAACATGGACATATTCTCATTTCTTTTGCGGTCAATTTGCATTACAACATTGTTGGCTAAGGTGCATCAAAGACAACTAATATTCTTCACTTTTTCATATTTCTCTTGAAGTTGAAATGATGCTATTACAGCTGAATCTTAGCTCAGTATGCCATCCTACTTTATTTAATAAACTTTCCTAAGTTTTAGCTTAGAGACTGAACTTGGATTCAGGTGGCTGCTCGGGATTTTTTTTTTTTTTTAAATTAAAACTCTCTTTACAATTAAGATGCTGGACACTGAGCCTGAGTTCAACAGTTAAAAGCCTGTAAACTGCAATACAAGCAAATATAGTCTAAGTGCATAAGCACTTGGCCAGCTACTTCCAAAAAGAAAACTGACATGCCAAGCTCATGGCGTAAGCAAGCAAGAGCAGAAAACTTGACATATGATCCTTTTAATGGATAATAAATCATTGTAGGACTTATGTTAGTTGTTTAAAACACAGGATTTATTACGAAGCCAGGCTTGTACTCCCTAGCAATTTCACCCTTCAAAAATGAAAACCCCAGAGCTCAGCATTTCCATTTGTCATACAGAAAAAAAGAGTCAAGACTTCAAATCCTGCCTATGGAACATATTTTCAAAGTAGTGATTCAGCTCCTTGATGGGGAAAAAACTCAGTCATCAAATAACAAACCTCCCAGAAGACTGGGGTAAATGGGCCTTCCTAGAAAGAAATCTTCAGATCTCTAACTTGAGACATCGCAATGCTGAACAATCTCTTATGCCCATTATTTAGACTTAACACACAAACAGGAAAGCTAAATAAGAAATCACAGAATCATAGAATGATTTGGGTTAGAACATACCTTAAAGATCATCTCATTCCAACCCCCTCTAGTTCCAACCTTCTTACTAATATTCTGTGATTGCTCTAGTTTTTGATTACCAACTTAAAACAGTTACTTTGCTGCATAATTTCAGTGTAACAATATGGTTTTTTAAGTGTCTTCCACCTCTTTACAGCACTATTTTCAAAGAAAAGTGAGAAAATGCATATTAGTAACACTTGGCAAACTCTATTTCACCTGGTGGAGCAGAAGAGAGTGGAAAAATCTTTGGAAAGGCACACATACCAGAAACTCCAGGAGTTAATCCAAATGAGGAGAAAGAAGTAGAATTCTGTTCAGAGGTATTAATCCTTGCATCCACATTCCAAGCAGCTGTGGGGGAAGGGGAGAAAAAAAATAAAAAGAACTTCTCACACTGCTGGCAATGTTGAAAATTTAGCTATTTAATTATGAATCAGATCAGAAAAAGCGTGGCTAGTCCAGCCATGATGACATTCCACACAACTGAGGGCATTAAGCAGTGCTGATAGAGATGTGACTTTAAGAACATACAGCTTGAAAAAATTTTCAAGCTTTCCAAGATCATCTTCCCTTTACGGCCTTTTCTACGTATAAACTTATCACAAAAGAAAAGTGAATTGTTTTTGTACCCCATACTATTATTCCTCCCATTACTGCAGTCATTAAGTTTTGAAAAGTACACATAGATGGAACACAGCTTGGAGTAAATTATACATATATGTTAAAGAATGGAATAAAATTCCGAACAATTTTTGACAAATAGGAGATACTGCTTAAAAATGAAGACATACTTGACTGTTAAATGCAGGGCAGAAAATAAGCAGAAATAGCCAGTAAAAACTACTAGTGGCTTTTATTTAGAATTACATTTATTTAACTGGGGGAGAAGGGGCTAAAAACTGGACAGGTATTCCAGATGTTGTCCAAAAAGTAGAAAATCACTACCCCCCAATTTACTGACTCCTGTGTTAATGCATCCCAGCATACCATTGGTGTCCTTTGCTGCTAGGATCTATGGCTGGCTCATGTCCAACTTGGCGCCCACCAAGACCCCTTACCCACAAAGCTGCAATCCAGGCAGTCAATATCCAGGCAGGGTTGCTTCCAACCCAGATTCAGCACTCGACATTTGTCCTCACTGAACTTCCTTGGGTTCCTGTTGGCCCATTACTCCCATCAGGTTTAGGTCCTTCTGGATGGGATCCCTGATCTGGACTGTTTCAACTGATTCCTGCCTCCACATTTAAGTTTGGTGTAATCTGGAAATGGGATGTGAATGACACGGTTGCCTCCTCCAGGTCACTTACAAAGATGATAAACAGGACAGTTCTAAGTACAGCCCTGTGATATCCCCCTTGTTACCAGCCTGCAGGGAGAGTAGGACTTACTAACCATTACCTTGGGCCTGACCAGTTTTTCAACCATTCTAGTTCGGATACAACACTGTGAGAGGCAGTGTTGAAAGCATTAGTCAAGTCATCACGAAAGACTTTCCCTGCTCTCCTTCACCCCCAAAATTAGTCGTTTTATGAGAAGCAAAGCAGCCTGGTCAGACATGATGTATCCTCAGTAACAAAACCATGAAAAGCTGGTCACAGTCACTAAGAACTGCCTTACTAGAACATATAGATGAACACATCTAGCCAGAACATGAAAAAAGCCTTTTGCTTCTACTTGGCAACAGTAAAACTTCCAAGGGTATATCTAGCCTCAGGAACTCCATTTCAAGATATGCTAGACAAATAAAAAAAAGGTCTAGACTTGTGCAGATAATGGCTGGGGCAGGGCCGTGTTTCGGATTTATGCTGAATGTAGGGTTTTTAATACAGGGATGTTTCTGTTATTGCTGAGCAGTGCTCACAGAGTCATGGCCTTTTCCACTTCTTGTATTTGTGGCAGCAAGGCAGCTGGGGCCTGTCTTCCCAACAGGAAGTTGGAAAGAGATACAGCCTGGACTGATGACCCCAACTGGCCAAAGGAATATTCCCTACCGTATGACACCATACTCAGTATATAAAATGGGGGAAGAAGGAGGAAAGGAGGGACATTTGGAGTTACAGCGATTGTTGTCACAAGTCACCGTTACACGTGATGGAGCCCTAGTCTCCTGGAGATGGCTGAGCACCTGTCTGCCCATGGGAAGCAGAGAATTATTTCCTTGCTTTGCTTGCATGCATGGCTTTTGCTTTCCCTATTAAACTGTCCTTATGTCAACCCATGAGTTTTCCAGCTTTTATCCTTCCGATTGTCTCCCCCATCCTGCTGGTGGGAGAGTGAGCGAGTGGCTGCAAAGGGCTTGGCTGCTGGCTGGGGTTGATGATTGCTGCCCAGAAACAAATCAAGTTATCTCTTCTCCATTACCACTACGGACAGCACAAGTGATAGAGGGAGAAAATCGTACTGAACACTAAGAAACAGTTTCTAACGAGAAAAATAGTTAACACTAAATGTCACAAGAGTTGAACAATCTTTATGCCTGAGGCCCAAAAAACTGCCAAAACGGAACACAGTTGATTTGATCATGTTGGATCAACAGAACAGACTTGCAACCTGCGTTTTAAGACATTACTTAAAAGAAGTTACACTTCAAAATGGCTTAGTAATCATCTTCAGAAATTTATGAAAGTGATATACAACACTGCATTTCTTCACAGAAATAATTTTATGTCAAACTCATAAAACCCAGTTTAACTGTACACAGACATAGATGCTAAGCTGTCAGAACTTACAGTAAACAGAAATTCAGTTAACATTTCACTAGACCACAAGATTTTTTAGCTCTTTTTTAAGATTTTTTAGCTTTTTTCAAGATTTTTTTAATATATAAACCAAAAAATATTTCAGAGATCCACTACTAAAAATACATTTATGTAAAAATACATTTATGTGAAGCAAGTTCTTGGAAATAGCTTACCAATAGGAGTGAACAAAGAACGCTCTTTCCAGGGCCTGCCCACCAGGGTTACACCCCAGTCCTTTCCATTTCCATTAGCATCTCCAGCATCTTGGCCCCAAGCCAATGTCTCAGTCTTCCTCTTCCCAGCTGCAGTCGAAGAAACAGATGTCCATTTCTCCTCCCCTACACCAATCTGCGAGGAGATTTTTACAGACTTCTCATTCCAGCTTCCTCCATTTACTGTATGGCTTTCACTCAATCCCGGAGAAACTTAAATACAACAATAATGAAAGGATTATTTAAAATAAGAATTGGATGAAGAATGAAAATATCACTTACATGCACATTCACTTAATAAAAAACCACCGAATGAACAGCAGCTTTGCTACACACCAGCGTGATACAGACAGGGCTGCTGCTCTGTCTCAGCTGATTTTCCAGTTCAGATGATATGCACCATCTGTCTACTAACTTGAACAGTGAGGAAAAAACAGCACCAACTGCACTCTCTTTCCTCATCCCTTTCTTTATAGGGCTGATGTATTGGTTGCACCGGTGCCTCTAGAATAAAAAAAGGGTGGGGAAGGTGCTTCCAACACTGTCAGCTAATTTCTGTTACAGAGTATGGTGATGACTTGTGAAAAGCCCATGCACTAAATGGAGAATATTTTGTTTCATAACTGCATGCAGCAGTTCTCCAAGCAGGATGTAGATAAAACTACCAAGTATTAGAAAATACTTCCCAAACATTACACAGGATTTACAAAGAGCATAGCTATCACACTGACTATAGAGTCCCTCACAGTAAGAGAGAAAAATCACAGTAACACTCAATTTGTAAGTAACATATTTCATGTTACACTAAGTAAAAGACCACAACACTGCAAGAGTCTCTGTTACATGTTACCCTGATTAGAAATTACTAGCCACTGCAAGTTTAATGTATACTGTGAGAAGTCAGCAGCACAGCAGATCACAATAGAAGTTTTCTGAATTGATGTCCCTATAAAATATAAGGGCTAGTGCACTCAGCCTCACTTCTGATGTATCACAAACCTTTCTCAAAGTGCTTTGTATAGCAAATCCCCTTTCTCATTTTATACATGCAGTGGAAAAAACAGAAAAACTGCTCTTCTACAAGCAGTTAAGAAATATTTGCATATTACAAGTGTAACACTTAAACAGTAAGCCAAACCCTCATGCACAAAAATCAGTATCATGTGCCAACAAAAACAACAGACCAAATATTTTATTTTTCAAATGAACTTGTAACTCAGGCAGCGTGAACATGCCCAATTCAAGCTGGCCTCACTGACATAGAATTAATTAGGTGAGATATGGCTAGATTTTCTCAGACAAATCAATTCCAAACAGACATCTGTAAGGTCACCACTGCTGTACAAAAACCATTGCTCTTTCTCTACAGCACTAGCATTGCTCCTATCAGTCAACTTCCTCCTGGCGTAATATGAAGTCTTAGGGAAAGGTAATAAAAGAATACTAAAGAGACAGAAACCAAACTGCAGTTGGTAGAAAAACCTTTTTGCAACTTTGCAAAAAGGCAGCTGAGGACCTAAAGCAGGAGCTTGATTATTCTCTGTTTATTATATTACTCTCCTGTAAAAAACTTAAAATTCTAAATGACCAGCAAGACTGAATCACAGAAAATTTAAGATTGAAAAGGAGCTCTCAAAGTCACCTAGTCCCACCTTCTGTTCAGTGCACAGCTAACTTCAAAATTATACTACATTATTGAAGTTCTGGAAACCATAAGGGCTGATTGCCCAGAGATGCTCTGAACTATCTCATGAAGAGCTTTTTTCCTCATGACCTGTCAGAATTTCCCCTTACTGAAACTTGATTAACACCTCCTGTCCTCCCATTAGGCATCTCTGAAGAATACAGCTCCCTCCTTCTCTGCCATGATACAGGAAGTTTGCATGTGAAGTAACACTCTCAAAAACAAGCAGAAAGGGATTCACTTTCTGGATCTGTGTGCTTTTAATAACTCATTTGTTGACTTGCTTATTTACACTAGCTACTTTTCATTAAAGCAACACAACCAATGTTGGCTGTATGTAAGAAACAACCATCTTGATTTCATTATGTCAAACTAATTCACTTCAAGCATTATTATAGCAGTATCTGTTATTAGAAAACCGCTAAGATTCACAAGTCAAATATTTTAAGTAATGTGTATGATATATGTCAAGTATATTCTTTTACAAACATGCGTTTATATTTAAGAACTTTCAAAAGAAATGTATCTGTGCATCTCAAAGGAGTAGGTAAAGAACTGAGTAACTTATGCATACAACTTGAAACAAGTGTAAACAATAACCAGGACTTGTGAGCTCTTTGCAGTCATCTATACTATGGTTTTCTTTGAGCAAATAATTCATTAACACAAATACGTAAGTTTGAAAAGCTAGCATAAAGAATTTTTCAGCAGAGCTTAAAAATAAATGCTACTGTTCTGAACATAAAAATTTTTATAATAGGTAATCTGTCTGAAAATTCTAGATACTGAATTGTATTTCTACATGTAACAGAGACTGTTTTCAACTTCTTAAGAAATAACTGCAACTTAGAAGTACATCTGCCCAGCCAAAAGACCCAGATGTATAGTAAAGTTCCATGTCAGTAACTGCTCAAAATCCTGCACTGACGGTTGCTGTTTTCACTTCTGTGAAATACTTCTCTAGTTACTTAGGTTCCCCAATAATGAAAACTTTTTACCTTGTGGAATTGATGATTCCCCCTTTCCAGGTTTAGAGCTGTTTATCTGTGCATTCAAAAGTGCATCACCTGATTAAGAAGTAAGAGGAAACAAAGCTAGATGAAGCTTTTTCAAACAGCAACACTTGTAAAAATCTTCTAACAATCCATTACTGATATTTTAAGAAAAGAATAGATTAGTACCTCACACAACCCAGAACACTTAAGAATAAAATTAAAATGCTCTATTTTTTATTATTTGTGTTTATGTTGCAGACAGAATGAACTCAAAGTGAAGGAACAGGGACATGCCTATGCAGCTGTGCAGCAACCGACAGTGCACCAGTGTGGACAGAGGCTGGTGTCTTAGCCACTAACTCCAAAACACTCTCTCGAGCTTCCCCAAAAATAAGGCTAAAAAAGGGGGGAGTTTTGCACAATGAGAAAGTACTTTTTCACAGCTTGAAATAATTTCCTCAAGAGTTTCACCTCCAAATATACCTATCATACATCCAAAACAGAGTCACTAAGCATTTGAGTAAAGTTATCTTTCTATGACACATTCACAGACCTATCCAGCATCATACCTTTATTTTTTCTGAGACCAACTGGAAGTGATGGTGTAGGCATCAGTTGTTCAATGGATACAGTAACTGTATTTTCTATACCTTGGAGATTTGCTTCTCCTGAGCCACCGTCATTCAGAACCTTGTCTCGCTTACGCTGCTGACGCTTTTCTCTGTTACTGATTTTTGTTTCCCAGGCTCCTAAAACATCACCCAAATGAAACCATAACTAAGTCAGAGAGGAAGGAAAGATTTTTAGCTTGTATCATATCAAACAGAAGTCTGAGGGCAGTTTAACGTGTCAGCTTCACCATTAGTTTGAAAACACAAACAAATAGCCAAAGGTAAGTTTTTCTGTGGTAATACTTGGCTTCACAGAGCAAAACACTAATAACATGAGCATCCTACTATCCAAAACTTCTCAGTTTTTATAAGATTACTTTCAAAAGTATCAGTTGAAGTTACCAAATACTGTTGTTTCAAAGATCACATTTCCAGATATTATATGTGGAGTTATGAGTTTCTATGTTTCTTTACAGCAAACACAAGCAAATCTTAAACAGCATTTAAGTCAAAATGTTTGCATTTTGTGTATGCTTGTGTTCAGTACCTTCATCAACTTCCTTTCCATCTGGACGAGATGTATCCTGAACCGTTTTGGAATCTCCCTTTGATTTCTTTTTTTTCTTTGACTAGAATAAAAAGAAGACATGAACTTAATAATTACTTACTGATTGGCACAGTGATTCAGAATTCCCTCCCCACCCCCCCCAAATAACAGGAATAAATTTAAAAGAGATTTTCCTGAACAACCCTCTGTGAAAGACTCATGCAGCACAGAAATGGCACGTGGGGGGAACATTACTTATGCTACAGAGTACAGAGCCAGGTAGAAGCAGCTATGCTGGCAGCATCAGTCACAGAGGAGCAATGAGCTGTTTTAGCAGGCAGATCCCACTCTGTCAAAATTTGTTTTGTGTGGAAGTAGAAAGTTACACATGGAGAAATAAATAATGCCAGTAACTCCTTTAAAAAAAAAAAAGGTAAAAAAAATCCAGCTTGGAAATTACTTCCAAACATAATCTGTGATTAGAGCCCATATATTACAAACTTTTTTCTCCCCCGAGGTTTCATCAGTTATGGCTTCTTGGCTATAAGAGCTAAGCTAAACAAATAGAACAGACATGACTGCTGCAAATAGTTTTGGTGTAACAGGTAGCAATTATCAATTATAGAGTGATGAAAAGATAGTATTGAGAAAAAACCACCAAGATATTGGGTGAAAATATATCACAGAAAGCCTTGGAGTTCAATTTTCCAATAAGCTAACGTGATGGCAAATTGACTTGACCACCTTCTTAGAAAGAAAATACAGTACTGAAAAGCTTTTCAACCTAGTGAAGAAAGGTATAAGAACCACCAGATAAACATGAATGAAAAACAACAAGACGTTTAAAAGAAATATGGTTATCCATTCAAATGTTATAAGGGGAACTATTCACTTACTGTCTCAGAAATATTAAGAATGCTGGATGTCTTTCTGGAATACATGTGCCAGAGTCAGACTAGTAATTGCCAGCTGTATACCCGAGTTCTCACCATTTGGTCTTCTAGTCTAACATGTCCAAGAAGTGTCTAACAATCTCTCTAGAATTCAGAATTGGTAACACCTAGATTATTACCACGTCTGCTGTAGATATTCTATGGGTCCCCATAATGGCACGCAGTTCACATGCCATAGAGTTACCATGCCCCAAAAGTCATCTGTAGCTTCAATACAGGTACTGAGAGCAGTATAGCTTGTTAGTGCAGCAGAGATGATAAAAAATTCACTGCTTATACACAATGCTGCATCGCCACACCTGTAACATTTAGGGAACTGATGTGAACAGTTAACTCATGGTTTAATGTACTAGGGGACCCAAACTACAGATGCACCCAAACTGAATTCTCATTTGCTCAGCAAACCTTTACCCACATACCAGCTAAGCAACTTCTGAAAAGTCTCCAAAAGAGAAGGGCTCATTTCAAAAGCAACTTTAGAAGAATTGGTTCTAAAAATATGAACAAGTCAAATTATTTGCTAGGGCAACATCTAAGGAAAGAGTTAAAAAGGAAACTGAAAATTAGCACTAAAATGAGTTTAAATTGCCTCCTGAAGCTCAAACAGAGGAAAGATTAGCAAGTTTGTACCT
This sequence comes from Aleadryas rufinucha, assembly GCA_013397815.1. Lineage (NCBI taxonomy): Eukaryota > Metazoa > Chordata > Aves > Passeriformes > Aleadryas > Aleadryas rufinucha. The sequence goes on along the minus strand of VZTH01011899.1, from coordinate 373,122 downwards.
TTGTCTCCCATTTACAGCTACACTGAGACTGGAACTTGAGATCTTCAAGTTTTCATCCACAAAGCCATAACTACCCAACTGCCCTCCAGCACTAAGAGAACACCTGAAATTACTTCAGAAGCCCAGACAACAGTTCAAGACGACTACTCTTCCAAATTTTAACTTCAGTTTCCTTAAATAACTAGTTCCTATGGAAGTATTGGCATCAAATTGTACACTTTTCATGAAAACATCAAAGTTTAACAGCTGAAAAAGAAGTTTGTGATTAACAAACACTGTTTTTAAAAAGATCAAGAATGCAAATCCTGAAAATGTGTTTACTTTCCTAAACTGTGTTACCCTGTTCTGAACAACCAGAATCATCATTTTTTACCCAATTTACTCACCACCTGCTAAACTTTGCACTGTACCAGTCATTATCTCAGTAACAAACTGACTGTAACAGCAAGAGATGTTAAAGCCAGAGCAAGCCACACAGTCGTTTTGCAGAAGTCTATGCATTCAGAGTGTCACCTTCTGCAACACACAAAGATGCCAGTGCTGGCTCTGCCAACAACCAAAGAGCACAAGGAATACTGCAGGCCTGCCAAATTTTTTTTAAGCCTTTAAGATGCATTGTATCCCATGCAAGAACAATGGAAAAATAAACCTTTCTTCCTGATGCCTAGTTGACTAATTATTTCTAGTATTCAAGACAAAGTAGTTATGTGCTTGCAAACAGAATGGAGTATGACATTTTAACTTCCTACAGTCTCATCCACAGAGTCACTTCTTAGCTAACAGGGCCTTACACTAAACACTAAAAAAACCCCTGTACTGTAGCAAGTCACTAATTGCAGAATCATAAACCCTATGAACAGCCACAGTCCAGACATTACTTGAAGCTTCCCCTCCCACAAAGCAGAACAATATACGTGAAACTCACAACCCTGAAGCAGCCAAGAAATACAGCGACACGGAGGATATGTGATTTTCACTGAAAGCATATCCTGAAGCACAAAAAAATAGCCATGCCCTTCAGGCCATAGATTGTATGTATTCATATATGTAGGCACATACCACTTCAATCACAGGCACTGTCTTGCACCATCCATCCCAAAGACGGTACACAAAGACACATACACAGGACCCCTTACAACCTCAGCAGGTTTATAATGCCACAAATGTAACAGATGCCCTGAGAAGCCCTACCAAATAATTAGAAGACTGTACAGTTACCTGTAGTTCAAAGAAGTTCTTAAGTATGCTTTTAATTGAAGGGTAACAATTTACTCCTGAGGCAATCAAGTTTTGCCCAGGGTCCCCAAAAGTGATATGAAAGCACAATTTGAATAATCATCCATATCCACTTAGTGGTACTCATTTCCGAGAGCTGCAGCTTCAACTTCACATTTTAAAATTCAGATCACTATGACTGCAATTTTAAGGTGAAGCTGAGTTTAGGATTTAAGCATCTTACCTACTTGAAAACCTGCAAATAAGTTATTCATTCAAGTTCAAATTGTGTTATGTTCTTGGGAAAAAAATCCAGCAAAGTCAATCTGATATGCAGAACATGGGGAAGAGAAAGAGGCACATAGCACGACACTTCAAGGCAAACCTATTTCACAGAAAAGTCACTCAATTTGCCAACTGCAAAAATATTTAAAGCCCTACAGCAAACTAAAAGGATACAGTCTTTTAGCCAAAATACTAACAGCAAAATAAGTTATTAGAGGGTAGTCAAGTACATTTATTAAAGCTTGAATGAGCTGAAGAAATGACAACAATCATGGAATGGCTTGGGTTGGAAGGGACCTTAAAATCCAGAACTCTAATTACGAATGGATACATCTGGCAAAAGAAATAAGCAGGCACGTGGTCTTAATCCTTTGATTAGTAGTCCCCCAATTGGTAGACCATTTACAAGGCACTTAACAATACTATCATTATGCTGCATCCCCACAGAAGCCATTAAAGATGAAACACAAACTTTATTTCTGTAGGCTTAACACTGTCACATGATGAACAGAGATATCAGTGTTTAGTGGGGGGCTGGGAGTGGAGTTTGCTTGACAAACATTCTGTGATAAGGCATGTCTCAGAAGTTAAGAAAATAACTTTAGCTCTTTCCAACTCCAAATTACATTACTACTCTTCACAGTAAGAAATACGCCTCTTCATTCACATAAATAACAGGATTTCAAATCACAAATAGAGTTATTAGATACTGAAATAACACATCAAACTTCAACACTGTTGCTTTGTATCCATAACTGACCTTTTCATTCTTCTTTTCTGTGTCCACAGGCTGCTTTATATTGTCTTTACGAACAGTTTGTATTACTTCATCTTCAGATACATCAAGGAAAGACCGTCCATTAGGCTGTAAACAATAAGCATAAATAATAAAAAAATTAGAGAAAGTAAAGGAAGCAAAGCTCAAATTACACTATTACTGAAATGCAATTACTTGCTGACTGAAAAATGCTTGTAAGATTATTGAATAAAGCAGACCAAATTGTGGATTGGTGTTCGAAGTATCTACTGCAATTCTGTATTTACTAAACACAGAAACTAAAAAGGAAAGAGAACCGGTTTTCTCACTTCATCTCACTTCTATTCAATCCAGGAATTTCATAAAAAAAGGTAAATTTCTGAAACTTGCCAGTTTTTAAAGTTACTTGTAGCTGTTCTGAAAACTGTTTCAGAACAGCTACAGTTGTATGTGCCATAAATTATCTAATTAAATTAACACAGTTACCACTTTGTAGCAGTTCAGCAACAGAACTAATTTTTATAAGTAATTTCTACATTGACCAAATATCTGCAATTTCTATCTACGTATATCCCTCCCAGCTCACTTCCTTCACGAGTTAAACTTCATAGTAGAACAGAAATTAAAAATCAAACATAAAGCATGACTAAGCATGACACCCCATTGTTCTTTTCAGACAGACTTGATTACAGGCGTTACATTAGTCTACCATTTCCCCCTCACACAATTAAGGAAAGAAAATTAGCATGTATTATTCAACATATAAAATTAAAACTCTGGACAACCATTAAATGAGTTTTTACATTACCTTTGACAGCAAAGGCACACACCTTAGCCTGTATATTCCCCATACAAAAATGTAGTAATTTAAAAGTAATTTACTTTTAACAAAAAGCTATGACTATAGTTACTTTGCTTAACTGCAGAAAAGATGAAAATATGCATATATTATACTACTGTCAGCCATTAATTTCACTGAGTGAAAAACAATTGTTAAGAACAGTAATTGATAGGCTCCACATGAATGTCACTGGTTCACATTCAGAATGACTTGGATAAATTAATGACTGAAAACTAAATAAGCATAAATAGCTACTTCAAAGTTGCTTTAATTCCTGCAATTCTTTCCAAATAAAGGTCAAGCTCTATTACCTTTAGTTATTTTTTATTAGAAACCCAAAAGCTACTCTTTAACTCTGCATCACACAAACCTAGTTGCTTTCAAGCAAAACAAAAGCCACATCACAACTTAGTGTGGCTTATTCCTTCAAATATTAGATCTGATCCTCAATTTAACTGTTAAAGGCATTTAAGCCTTGCCACATTGTATTGTGCTTACACACCACCCTAGGCATGATTTCACCAGTGCATAACGTAGTATTGCTTACTGTAGTTAGCAAGCATGCCAACTTCTTCAAAGTAACTATAAATAGAAATTGAAAGATCAGGTCACCTAACCCCTCTTCTCCTGCAACGATCAGTTTTAAGCTAGACTTCTCATATCTAACATGCAGTACATTTCCCTTAGCATTCTGAAAATGAAGTATATTTTACAAATCTGTGTCTAGGAACTCTCTCTAATAAAGTTCTTCTCAACGAAGTCCACAGTATTGGTGTATTCCACAGGGACAGCAAAGAACTGATACTCAATCCTGAAAATAACTCATTGCCAGAACTCAGTACTTGTGCCTATTTTCTCCAGTCTGTTTAGCAGTAGAGTTAGATAACGTATTTGATGCATCTAGTATTGGACATGTATCAAAAAAGTTTACAGCAAACTAACTTTTTAAATTCTGTACCTTGCTTTGCTTCTTTGCTATTACATATATACCTTAAATTGAAAACCACTTTCTTAATCCCTCCCAACTATTCAATAAATAGAAGTTTTAATCTTTAATTAAAAATAAAAACTTTGGCTGTTTCTCTGAATTAGTAAACTAATTCATATCCATTAAGAACCCTCTGGAAAAACTCATCCACATGACTGTTCAGGATGCTGTCTGATCACCTGATCATGTAAACAACAACCTTTAGAAATATGTTTGAAAACTTGCACTTTGATACATTCAGGGAAGAAATGCATCCTTTAATTGTAATACCCTCCTTTTCAGTGGAAGCCTTCCACATTTATTTTCCGCCCACAGATGAATCATAGAATTTTAACCAAAATCCATGTGACCATTTTTGGATATACCAAAGAAAGCAACAGAAGCGGGAAAGAAAAAGTTTTTCTACAGTATTCAGAAATGTTTCGTTTTAAAAAGACAACCACAGCCCAAAGTCTAAAACTTTATGGGTGATATATTAAACATCCACCAACAAAATTAATTAATTAATTCAAAATTGTGCAATTTATTACTTGCCATCTTTTTTACCCTCCTCTTAAAGCTGCCAGGCGCAATGCAACAAGACAGAAGTAGTGCTGTCAGTAACAGCACTGATTACTGAATGCTTTTCTTACCTGAGGACCTTAAAATTCCAATACTTAAATAAACCTTTTTCCACACACATTCATGAGGGTGGTAAGATACACCAAACAGAAATGGTTTTGCTCAGACTGTCAAAATGAAAAGTACTCTTTAAGCGTGGTAGTGCAAAGGGTAACTCAGTTTCACACTTCAAACACTGCTAATGAAATTGCTATCACCTCAATCTTACCATGCTGTATTAGCCAAAGTCCTCAGTTACACATTATAAAGATACCTCTGCTTAGAGTATCTTTGGCCAATGAAAGAATCTGTTTACCAATATTTTCTGTAAGCTTCTCTTCAGAAAGAAACTAAGCCATTTTCTCTATGAGGCCTGAAGAATCCTACAGCCCTACTTCTGCCATTTGACCATTAACATATACACAATCCAACACGAGTATCAGCTGGAAGTATAATCTTTACACAATCTAAGTGCAAATAAGCACTTAACAGCCATAGCCCAGAAAGTTCTTTCAAGCAGACCAAATATGAAACTTCCTCAAATGAATGCAAATACTTTTACTAGAGTGTGCAGCATTTATTCTCCAGGTGTATAACAAACAATAGGAAGTACAGAGTCAATCTGGTATTTTCCACATCTACAAATAGATGGGGTGAATGGCTTTCTAAAGTGGCAGCAGAGCACAGAAGATGGCTACTCTCAAGTTTCGGTGGTGTTTGGCAGATTACACAGAAACCATGTAAGAACAGCTTCACCTTTTTCTGCTCGAGTAGAAGGGAGAGGCACAGTAATTATTCAGAAGGAGAAGGAATTAAAATTAAATATCAAGTTTTATGAACATAAAAAAAAAAATCTTAATGGGACCAAAGAACTCTGCGACAGGAAAAAAAGAGCTCTGCCTCTTCCAGGAATTAAAATAAAAACAAAAAAAGAAAAAAACAGCTTCAGGTGTACTGCACAGAATCTGATGTAAGGACACCATAATACCTTGCTCCAAGCAGCCTGAGAAAGCCAGAACTGGCTCCATAAACTGTAATGTTAATGAATGCTAAACAGTTTCAGCTCCATTTTTTTCTCAGTCTGTTCACAGCACGTAAATAAACAGAATCTCATAGGTACTACTGTATTCAGTCAACGCAGTGCTACTCAAAGAAACCTATTTTACTAAGAACATAAGGTAAGTTGTACCCTACTTATACAGATACTGAATAAAGCCACATGCAAGTAAAAAAGCAATTAATATCCTTCCTCAGAAAAGCTACAGTAAAGAATCTGACTGTAGCTTCTGATCCTGACTGATGAGTGTTACACATCACCTGCCATACAGTGAGCTCAGTAATTCTGCATTAAAGTAACCCTACAGCTTTTAATTAGACATCTGTAGTGTGTTCTTAATGCTACAGACCAGTTGCTCTAAGCTTTCTGAAATGCCCACAATGGAAATCTAGACCCTGGCGTAGCAAGCCCTGTAGTAAATCTACTGGTAATAGGCTTACTCTTTTCCCCTCCCAGACCTCAGCATCACAGCACACAAAACCACAAGATAAAAATGACCAGGCAGCAATCAGTAAGAATTTTTGTTGCATCTTTAAATTTCCAATGTTATTTTGAGAATTTTTCACATGAAAGTTGGGAAACACCAGGACATGCTAATATTGGTCTCTCTAAACTTATCTTGGAAAATGAGCACGAGGCAGGCCTACTAAACTTTGTCACTGGTATAAACTTACTTGCACTACAGTTAATGATTCAGTTTGTACATTTCCTTTTGGAGAAAGGTAGGATTTTTTTCATTTCACCATGGAAATAATACATACAAAGTACTATCAAAATAACTTTCAAAATTGTAACAATACAGAATGACAGCTTAAAAACTACTTTGCTCTTTTGATTACAAAAAGATTCCCTCTTACATTGCCTTAACTTTCTTCTATGCCTATGTAAACCAAGCTCAATAGAGTACAATTATTTATATTTACTAAAAATGTCAGTTAGTTAAGTGTTATATAAAACTACTGAAGTTAGCTTTTATGAAGCCCTACACCACAAAGCACTGTCAAGTTAACACTGAATATCTACTTATTCACTCTATCTTCTGTGGTGGCATTTTTTTATGTCTTAGGCAATGACTTGCAAGAGTTTATGCTTTGTTTTCATGCTGGAGTTTAAACAAATCAAGCAAAATCTAAATAATTTCTAGGATTAGTCTTTGTTCTCAAGAAGGCATAACATATTTATTTAACCCTGAAGTATCTACTTCTCAAGATTGCAAAAAAAATTTAAATCTTTAGCATGCCTTCTCCAAAATGGAGAACCTAGCTACACTGGAAAGATTCTGAATCATGTTTCCTCTTCTTGGTGCTCAGCATTCAGTCTCTTGCAACTTCCAGAAACAACTTCAGCAGTTCAATGTTCAAAGACAGGTTGGTGGCATATGCAGACTTTTTTTTTTCTGTTTAAGATGGTCTTAAGCCTTAAGTTCTCATAAAAAAACTTCCCAAACTTCTCAAATCTTAATACTGCCACAGACTCAAATGAAGACACAAACCCATTGCCTCTCCTTTCTCTTGTCATTAGGGAAACAGTTCAGATTTTATAGAGCAAGATGTAATGATACGACACAGTTGTAACAGGCAGGGGACATCTGCTACACTTTCATTCCTATAATCCATTTGGACATAAATAGGATTACAACCAACCTAACAATATAAAAGCTATAGAAGCAATCCCTTCAAGCCCCAAAACTGTGACAACTGTAAGCTTTAAAAGGACAGTTGACATTTTCTGCATTCTACTGATTTTCTCATAAGTGGATGCATACTGTCAAAGATGGAAGGTTCCCATACCACATATCGAAGATTTAAAAAAATACAAATTACAGGAATGATCTCTTTTTAAGGGGCTGCTAAGACACAGATTTCCTTATTAAAGGAGATGATCCTCACTGTAACAACTAAATCAGACATATTCCTATTGAGGCAAGCTCACAGCAACATTGACAGTAACATGTTCTATTGAAAATAGAAAGCAAAAAGCTTATTTAAGTTTGAATCATCACAGCATTTATGGGGTTTAGAATGCTGCTTCCTGTAGTCTTTACCTGCCCAGACTACAACTCCTGGCTTGAAATTCTAAGCTATGCTAAGGTCTCCACTACTGGTTGCTAACCCTGCAAGCATTCAGTGAATAATAATAGTAATAGCAGCTTTCATATAATTTTTGTTTACAATAAAACGCTTCCAAAAAACTAGCCGTTTCCTCATCACCCAGGACTAGTAACATGTAATTTACTTGTGGCAGCGCTGCTCCTCCAGGTTTTCAAACCAACCGAATAACCCAGACGACAACAGACGGCTCCAGAGCAGTCAGGACCTCCCAGTCCCTTCCTTCCACAGGCAAATATCGCACGGCGGCTCGGTGGGAGCTTCACAGCACCCACATCCTTCCCACCAGTGACAGGGCCTGGGGAGCGGCAGCCGCGCTCGGGGCCGCTCGCCAGACGCGACCCCCTCGCCTTCCCAGTGGGACCCGGCC
>VZTH01011899.1:260949-364261 GCA_013397815.1 Aleadryas rufinucha | reverse complement strand
GGCGGCCGAAGCCGAGAGGTTGGAAACGACCTCTGAGATCATCAAATCCAGCCTATGACCGAACACCACCGTGTCAACTAGACCTTGGTACTAAGTGCCTCGTCCAGTCTTTCCTTAAATATCTCCAGGGTGGGCAGGCCATTCCAGTGTCTGACCACCCTTTCTGTGAAGAAATTCCTCCTAATATCCAAAGTGAAGCTCCCTCGGCACAGCTTGAGGCGATGTCCTCTCGTCCTGTCACTGGTTTCCTAGGAGAAGAGGCTGGCCCCCACCTGGCGACACCCTCCTTTCAAGTAATTGTAGAGAGCGATAAGGTCACCCCTGAGCCTCATTTTTTTTCCAAGTAAACGCCCCCAGCTCCCTCTGCTGCTCCTCGCAGGAGTTGTGCTGCAGACCCTTAACCAGCTTCATTACCCTCCTCTGGACATGCTCCAGCACCTCAATGTCCTTCTTGTAGTGAGTGGCCCAGAACTGGACACAGGATTCGAGGTGAGCACAGGGTGAGTACTGCTGAGTACAGGGTGACAGTCACTTTTGTGGTCCTGCTGACCACACTATTTCTGATGTAGGCCAGGATGCCACTGGCCTTCTTGTCCACCTGGGCACACACTGGCTCATGTTCAGTTGCTGTCAGCCAGCACTCCCAGATCCTTTTCTGCTGGGCAGCTTTCCAGATACTGTGCCCTGTGCCTGTGGCAGTGCATGGGGTTCCTGTGACCCAAGTGCGGGACCCAGCACTCAGTCTCATTGAACCTCTTAAAATTGGCCTCGGCCCACCAATCTGGACTGTCCAGATCCCGCTGCAGAGCCTTCTTACCCTCCAGCAGATCAACACTCCCACAAAACTTGGTGTCAGCTGCAAACTTGCTGAGGGTCAACTTGATCCTCTTGTCGAGGTCATTGATAAAGATGTTAAACAGAACTGGACCCAGTACTGATTCCCGAGTAACACCAGCTCCCAACTGGATTAGTTCCATTCACCACCACTCTCTGGGCCTGACATCCAGCCCGTATTTCATCCAGCAACCAGTGCACTCCCCCAAGTCATCAGCAGCCAGCTTCTCCAGGAGAATGCTGTGGGAGACAGTGTCAAAGGCTTTACTGGAGTCCAGGAAGACAACATCCACAGCCTTTCTTTCCCTCATACACTAAGTGGGTCACCTTGTCGTAGAAGGAGATTAATTAGTCAAGGATGCTTTAGCACAGACTGTTTGCATTTTGCAGAAACTCTTAATTGTCATTGTTGCAACTGGTTGTTGCACATTTCAGCCACCCTAACAACCCAAATACATTATTCTGTAAGTATTTTAAGAAGTTTAGGATGTTGCACTCTATAGATAATGGTGACAGAACAGTGATCATGGCGTAATAGTTTTAAATACATTAATAAAAAAATTATGCCTGACAATTTTGAAAGCATCATTCAGCTACAGTGGATGTTTTGTGTTTTGTGTATATATATATATATTTTAAACCGAGGCCATAGAACAGTAGATATTGTTCATTTTAAAGAAAGTACCGCGAGAATCTGGTGGGGCTGAATTCCACAATCTTAAGCGATTGACACGATGGTTTTCACAGCAGCACCGGGGCACCACCAAGTGGCAGTATCGTGAAGAGCCGACCTATCGTCGGAAAAACATTTCTGTCTTAAAAAAGAACGAAGGGAGCAGATCCACACCTGGAAATAGACAGTTTCGGTTTGATTCGGCTGGGAAAGTAAGTTAATCTGAAAGGAATAAATCTGTTTTTATTCTGAACCGATGAGATAGAGCCTTAAACAGGCATACAGTTTGTAGCAAATTGAAATATTTTGAAGAAAGATTGTCTGACTCGTTAAAACTGTTTGGAACAAATATACTACTCTTACAGTACTCATCAAATAAAGCAAACGTTTTCTTTGGAACTAATTTTGACACATATTAGTGTAGTATTGATCTTCAACTGTATTAATAGATCTGATCAAAGTTACCCCAAGGACTCTTCCAGCAGTGCTAATATAAAGCATCATCTTTCCCATGCCATTCTCCCAAAGATCACAGCATGAGATTGAATGACACATTACAAAAGATAAAATAATGGAAAACCCAAAAAGAATGGGGACAAAGCTTAATTTTATTTTTTAAAATGTCATCTCTGTTGACCCTGCAAACGTTCCTTGTTTTACTACAACAGCTATTAGACATTCCTTACATAATACCTTTCCACCATATTTAAAACTCCATACCTGCTGGTTGTCATGGCCTGAAGAAAACCTAGCCATTGCTTTACAGTCTCAAAATACCTGTTTCAAGTGGTTTTTATGATTATCTTGAATGATACTGAAGCAATGTGTCTTGCAACTGTAGACATTCTTTAGACTAGAAGTCAGATGGATACAGCAGAAGCCTCTGATCAGTTAAATAAGCAGAATCCCAACAAAACACATTCAAGATTGTTGTGACAGGAAATTGAAGACGTCTTGAACAACAAGCAATTTTGCTGTCTTATATGGATCATGACTCTGAGTTGCTTTAAGGTGAACTCAGTACACAATTCACTGAAAATGCTAAATTATATACCCATTATTTTTCTGGAAGGAGGGAGCAACAAAAACAGAAACATCCCTGATCCAAGAATCGGCACCCTTGGCAATGTTAGCAAGTTAAGGAAAAGGGATGAGTAGTCTGCAGACAGAGTTTTCATTGAGAAATTGCTCATCTAGGTCATGGCTGGGTGCCTTGAGCCAAGACTCAGCCCAGGCTGAGGAATGGGCTTAGAGTTAAGGATTGGAATTAGGAGAATTAGGTCATCATGCCTAGAGATGCACTTGGTGTGGAGCTACCAAGAGCTGCCAGAAAGGGGTAGGACACAAAAAAATTCTTCCCTGAGACATTTTTCATCCAGGCCATGGCTGGACATGTTGGGGAAGGCTCAGCTGACATGTGGGATTAGGGTTAATGTTAACATTACACACCTGGTTGGGAGAGAGAGAAAATCTAGAGCTATAGTTGGTGTGTGTGGGGAAGAAAAGGAGCAGCTGGAATAAGGGGTAGGCTGCAAAAATATCTCTTCCCTGAAATCTTTTTAATCTGAGTGCTAATTCAGGATCTGGAACTAAGGCTCAACCCATCCTTTGTGTTCAGACTGAGTTAGACTTTTAATAAGTCAGAGCCTAGAGCTCCATTTTGATAAAAAGATTTGCTGTAGGAATTCTCTTATGATAACTTGTTCATCATGGCTATGGCTTGGGGTCTTGGGCTGGTCTCTGCAGATACCAGGTGTTGGAGCTGTGGCTACAGTTAGCCTTAGGGACAGGAAACAGGCTGAGTTTGAATCCCCATTTGGAGTGGGACAGGAAAGAATTATTCTCAGGGAAATTTCTCATCTGGTTGATGGTTAGGGGCTTTGGGCTGAGTAACAGCCTGAACCAGTGGTTAGGGAGCTCGTTATGTTCAGCTTTTGGAAAAGAGAGAAAGCCTAGCACTTCATTACATCACGAATTGCCAAAGGAAGGGACAGGGGGCAAAAAATTTGTTCCCTGAGGACACATTCACCTGGGCTATGGTCCAGTTCACTTTGAAAAGCCGCTGAAGGATTGCTGCTGCATCCTCTCCAAGGCCAGGGAAAGGAAAACAACCCACCTGCCTGGGCTAACAAAAAAGCCAAGCTAGCCAAGGAGAAAACTCAGACCACGTGGCACACCAGATGCCTGGGAAGTGAGGCTTTGGAAAAGCCCACCAAAGAGCCCTAAGGCTCCCCACTCCCCCGGACCCTCCTTAAAGCTCCAGCAACCATTTTGGGCATAAAGCAGATGATCGGGGAAGAGACTAATCACCATAAAATCTCTCCAAGACAGCTGTGCTTCAATTTACATGAGGACATTTTTTATCTGAGTCATAGCTAGGAATTCAAAGTCTCATCCAACAGTGTCTGGGTGAAAAGTCCCCAGGAACACATAGATTTGGGNTAGAGCTCCATTTTGATAAAAAGATTTGCTGTAGGAATTCTCTTATGATAACTTGTTCATCATGGCTATGGCTTGGGGTCTTGGGCTGGTCTCTGCAGATACCAGGTGTTGGAGCTGTGGCTACAGTTAGCCTTAGGGACAGGAAACAGGCTGAGTTTGAATCCCCATTTGGAGTGGGACAGGAAAGAATTATTCTCAGGGAAATTTCTCATCTGGTTGATGGTTAGGGGCTTTGGGCTGAGTAACAGCCTGAACCAGTGGTTAGGGAGCTCGTTATGTTCAGCTTTTGGAAAAGAGAGAAAGCCTAGCACTTCATTACATCACGAATTGCCAAAGGAAGGGACAGGGGGCAAAAAATTTGTTCCCTGAGGACACATTCACCTGGGCTATGGTCCAGTTCACTTTGAAAAGCCGCTGAAGGATTGCTGCTGCATCCTCTCCAAGGCCAGGGAAAGGAAAACAACCCACCTGCCTGGGCTAACAAAAAAGCCAAGCTAGCCAAGGAGAAAACTCAGACCACGTGGCACACCAGATGCCTGGGAAGTGAGGCTTTGGAAAAGCCCACCAAAGAGCCCTAAGGCTCCCCACTCCCCCGGACCCTCCTTAAAGCTCCAGCAACCATTTTGGGCATAAAGCAGATGATCGGGGAAGAGACTAATCACCATAAAATCTCTCCAAGACAGCTGTGCTTCAATTTACATGAGGACATTTTTTATCTGAGTCATAGCTAGGAATTCAAAGTCTCATCCAACAGTGTCTGGGTGAAAAGTCCCCAGGAACACATAGATTTGGGGTTGGGAGAGAGACAAAGCACAGAGCTCAGTTAGGAGAGAAGCTCAGAGAAGGTTGCTGAAGGAAGGTGTATGTTGCAAAAAAATATTGTCCCCTGATCAGGAGCTTGTTCACCTGGGGCATGGCTGGCAGACCTGGACTAACGCTTAATGGCCTTCTCTTCTCAGAGTGGTCAATGATTTCAGTGAGACTTTGAACAGTTACAGTTTCTCTGATGCAGTGTTTCTGGAAGGATTTCTTTCCTAAGGGAAAAGGAAGTGTTCAGTTATATGAGTGACCCATGCCCCTCTCTGACCTTCAAAGTTCACCTTATTTTTTTTTCCTATTGGCATGATCAGCTTTTTGAGCTGAGACAGAATCCTGAATCAAAATTCACTGTTAAGGAGTAATATGTTCTTCAAAGTCTTTCTCAATTTTACATTATTTTTCATTATAGTTCATATTCTTGTACATAACCATATCATTCAAATATAAAAACATTCTGATAAAAATACTAAACTTAATTCCCCTTACGATGGGTAAGTCTGTTCTCATTAAACCTTTGACATAAGTAGTGTTTAGTCATCAAAGCTAGGTTGTCGTTATGACTGATAGAGCTCATGAGTGCCTTGGGAGGTGAAGAACACTTCGGCAGACTGTTCATGTTCAAATTTCTATCAGCCCTAAACACTGAGAAAAATAAATATGCAAAGACTTGCTATCCAGCTGAGAAAAAGCTCCTTGAATTAATGGAAAGCAAACACCAAATCATAGGCCTATTAGCTCATATTGCTGGTTGTATGAAATTGTATTAAGTGTACATTAAATATCTCCTGTAATATGTGTCTTTGGAGAGTTTTCATAGCTTTTTTTATTAGCAAGACAGTTTTCTTAATACAACATTTTAATCAAGAGGTGGTTGCTGCTCATAGAAATGGGCATTAACAAGTTAACCTTAAACCATGTGGTTCATTTATTAGCAATACAATTACAGAATCCAGGCATGCAGGCTCATTTACACATTTAGCCTGTAGCACTGCAGTCTGTGTTGCTCACTGTCCTCTGCTGTCAGTACCTGAGCTAGCAAGGGTCAGAAACTGCAGGGACATCAGTATAGACATATTCAAGTTCTTCTGGTTGTTCATATATGTCCTACTCTAAATAATTTTCTTACAGGCTTGGACTGTTTTCTGTCATTCTGTCCCAGAGGTAGGTGAAAATATTCCAAAATACCAAATCAGCTCAGGGAAATGACAGTCACAAAGGAAAATGTCTCTCTTTCAGTGAGCTTTCAGTGCAGCACACCCTAGGCACCCACAGGAAGCCTCATCTGGTCCTGTTCTTCCTGATGGCTCATGTAGCAGGGTGCTGTGAAGCTTGGGCACCCTTGGCTGTGCGGTCTACCACAGAAAAGACCTGCTCTTGGCAGCTGTACTCTTGGAAACCCAGAAAACCAAACCCCTTGCCTGAGGTAGGATATCATGTGTTTTCTGTCCCTTTTTTTAGTCAATGGAAAGCTGTATAGTCCCATGGGAAGAGAAAAAAACCCACCAGTCAATCATGAAACTATGAATAATACATAGAACATATGTGAAGTCAGTCTGAACTGTCAATCCTAGAGATGGTATTTCCTAACTTTTGAGTACTTGATTTGGCATCCTTAATTACTCTTAATTGAAAAATTTACATACAAATTAGACCTTTTAGAAAATCAAATAGGAAAAAAAGTTTTCCTGATTTTAAAATCTGCTTCAGAGTGACATTATTCCCACACAGAGTAAAAACCTCAGCCTCATTTGAAACTAATTGAAACCTGACTCCCTGAAAGACTGCACTGTGTATAGTATATGTGCCTATGGTGCTCAATAAAACAATCCTAGGGATTGTTTCAGTTCCTGACCCTGGGGTGGCACACTGGTTGACACCCACTACTTTAACTGATGAACTGTGTCCATACTGAATAGGTTGTGCCTCTGGGTTTCATTTGGGTAACATGTGATGTTCCTATGACCCTGAGAGATAACTGCTATTTTTTTGTAGGTTTTTTCTTAGATTGAGTTGTTGGACACAATGTGAGGGCTGTGTTGCAGCTTGCCAGAGAGAAGTTTTTATAGAATGAGATTGAGGGTTGCATGCTTTGCTGTGCTGTGTAAGGATCTCTGAAGATATTTCAACACATGAGGACTGTGTAGGTCCGAGAAAGCCAAGCCACATCAACAGTGCTTAATGTAAAACATCCTGAGCATGCTGCCTGAGTTTTGGTTGGAAAGTTAGCTGGCATGGTCCAAACCAAGTTCAGAATGCAAATTTCCTCCTAGACATTGGCCAAGCTCAGCCTGAAAGTCTAGAGTAGAGCATGAAATACCACTTGGATTTCTCTGTAATGTGTGTATTAGCTGCCAGACCAGTGCTTTTTGGTAGTCATGTAGTTGTTACTTATTCATTCGGTGTATTGCTTTGATCTGACCCAGAGCACTACTATGCAAAACATTCACATTTAGAAATACAGAGTAAATTAAATTGGAGTGACCCATGTATTCCCATCCCCTACAAGATGCAGCGATAATTCTGAAGTTTGATCAGGGTGCTCAGCCTTGTCCAGTCAGGTTTTGAAAGTCTCCAAGAATGGAGATTTTTCAGGTTCTCTAGTTTCATGTGCCAGTGCTTGGCCACACTCCTGTGGAAAATAATATCTGTATCTCCAGCTGGAATGTCCTGTGATGTGGCTTGCAGCCTCTTGTCTTTTTACTGTGCCCATCTGAGAAGAGTCTGTGGCTGTTTTCTCTACAACTCTTCTTTAGTTAGCTGAAGATGGTAATTAATCTCCTCTCAGCCTTCTCATTTTCAGGCTAACCAAAACAGAATCTTCTTCCAAGGCATATGCTCCAGCCCTGTAAGTATTGAAAAAATATTGAGGAAACAGGGACTTTTACACTGAGAAAATAGATTTTAGAGCCTGGAATCTGTATGTAAATAAAACAAAAGCTCAGAACTAAACAGATACTTGGGGCTGAAAGCTAAACCTGGACAAAGGCAAGAATTCCTTTCTGAAAAGGCAAAACCAATTTTGGCCAAAGAAAATGCGAAGCATGCTTTCCCCCCCATTTCTTTTAGAATTATATCTTTTTCTTGTTTTAGCTATTTTTAAAAGGAGAAAATGTTATTTTTAAACAAAAAAAATTATTTTACAGCTTTTGGCTTTTCGGAACAGAAATGTTTTATTGCAAAGAAATGTAACTGTTTCAATCTATATAGATTTTCCACCCTGTCTTCCAACTAAAACTTCTACTCATCAGTTTGACTCAAATTCATAAACACTTCCTTTTAGTTCCATTTTACCATATTCACTATTAATTGATTTTTCTGTGTGTTGAGCTTTAAGAAACATTTTATAGCTTCCAAAAGGTGAAGAGGCATATTTTATTAAAAAAACCTGAAGACCTAAAAAGTCAGGTGTTGAATTCCACATATTTTTAAAGGCGTTTCCATGATCATGAACCAGTGGGATCACTGGCAATCACTGATGACTGCACACTGAATTTCTGCACACTGAATGAGCAGCATTCCAACTTTCTGCCTGCAGCTGTGCTGTCTCTGTGCCATCAGAACATCTTACTGGACTATGGCCTTTGACCTTAAGAAAATTCTGCACGTCCCCTTGCCTTCTTTTTTTCCATTCTATTTGTAAAGTCCCTTTGAAGTAAAAAATACAAAGAGCAGTCCTCTAACCTAACGACTAACTTTTATCATAATTAGGTTTATTGTGTGTCATTTATGCAGACTATTCAACAATTGCTTCTCCATTTTTACTGTGTCTAAAGTAGTCATTCTGTTTCCTGTATTAAAATCATGCTCTCAAATCCTCTCATGAAGTGTAGGATATTCTTTGGGGAATTCTAATCAAAAACAGTAAGAAAATATTCTCAGTATGTCAGCAGTCTGTGTGCATTAGGGAAGAAATAACATTTCTTTACAAGACAATGCACACCTCTTAAAATCCAAGGTGATACAGTTATGCAGGTGCCAAAGTGCCTCCAACAGTTACATTCAATTCCTAATTTTTTAGAGTAGTTCTATTTATGGTGACCATTTTTCTCAAAGTTTTCTCTGATAAATCCTGAAATACTGCATTTCTTGCAGTATCATTTGAACAGTAATGGAGATAGGAGATTTTTTTAAAGGCCGATAGATTGTTCATTTATTCTACAGGGCACAAGTAACATGCTGCATGCTCCTGAGTGGATGTTAGGAGTTTTTCCTTTCTTGTTGGCCCTGTTTCTTTAACTGCCATTTCTGCAACCTCATCTGTTTATGCTCTGACTTACCCTCTTCCTAGACCTTTCAGTTCCCTATGACCCTGCTGTGTTTTTCATTCCAGAGTTATGCCTGCACTCTTGCCCTTTTCTAATTCCACACTCCCTGTAATTCATTCTCGGATGCTTCTCGTTATTAAAGATATAATGCTATAATACATAATATAACTGAATAAAAACCAATATAATACAGTTTAAAAGTTTGCTAGTCTTTACTAGAGTTACTGCATCTGCATGTTACATCTTGTCTTTATCCTATCTGTGTCATCATAAATTGTCAGACTTGCTACAGAGTTGCCTTAAGCTGGTGAAGAATTGATGAGGCTGGTTGGGAAAAACATGAGCTGAGCCTCTTGCGTACCTTGTACATGGCTTGAGTAAGGCTGAAGAACTGAACACTGTTTAGAGCAAAGTGGAGGCCTCGCTGCCCAACGTTATTCCAGTGAAGCACAGAAGAGCACCCATGCCTCCAGACCAGGCTTCACTCCCCCTTTCACCATGCAAAACATGAATTGCTACCAATCTGGTTCTTTAAGGAGATAAGTATGCATGAAAAAGCTCTCTGGTGAATGTCAGACAGCCTTTACTGCTTCTTTTGTAGGTGGAGAAGGACCAAAGTGTTTATTTTACTCTTTGTATCAACTATGAATTCTGAGTGAAAGTAGCCAAGACTGTCATTGAACGCTGTTTGTTTATTAATGTTCACCCCCTAAGAATGCAAATGAGAAGAGAACATGCCTTACATGTGTTGTCACAATCACCAAACCCCCACTAGTAACTTGCAATTGTTCCCTCCTTTTGACAGGCTAAAAATTATTGTATAAAAGAAGAGGGTCTTGGAGCAGAAAAAGAAAGATAAAAAGATAAGAGAGGGGGGAAAACACTTCTGCTTATTTGGGATCAATCAATGGACTGTGTCTCTCCTCCTTCCCAAAAGGAAGCCTTTAGATGAGCAACTGTCTTGGAGCAGTCCCAGGAATATTTATCTATGTATATATATACACGTATTTGTAATAGGTCTCTGTTACTGGACCTTCAGTCACTACACATATTAACTCTCTGCAGTTAGTGCATTTACCATGGTCAGTCCAGAACCTGTTTTCCTGTTTCTTCAATAAACCATGCTATTTGTGACTCTGGATCATGTAAGTTCTTACTGAACTTGGTCAGAGCTCTAGTATCAGCGTGGTAAATCACACTATGCCTGAATCGTGCTCACACACATTCATATTGAACACCATCAGACTCATACTGTCAAAACTGCACTACTTGTGAACCTGTGCTCTTCAAAGTTCTAATTAAACATGACCACGCTTAGAGTGCTGAACTGGTTATAATCATAAATTAAGCCCAGCCACACCCAGCCTCCCTGATCTCTGAGGACCGGCTGGAGCACAAAGGGTTTATCTTCTGTCAAATTTCTATACTCTTAATGGAACAAGTACAAACTTTTCAGGGCAAGTCAGTATCTTTTTTGATACATCATTTCCATTTTTTTTTGATGGGATTAGGTACACTGGCATCCCCTGTATGTGTCCCTTGGGACACCTCTGGAACATTGCTTTTTGTTACTGTTGTAAGGACCCAAACACTTGAATGGATCAGGCTGGCTGCGTAAAGGAAGAAAGAGGCTCCATCTGCTATATGAGTTAGAGAAGAATGACATCCTGAAATAAGGAAAAAAAATTGACTTAGTGTACTCCATTTTTGGCTCTTCCTTAGAGATCTCATATCAGTCTTGGCTGCTAGGGAGTACTTGGCACATTTCCATCCTGATTAAATTGTCTGTCTAGACTGATAACTATCCAAGCCTCAATAAAATTACAGCAAAAATGCAGCTTTTGGAACTGTCTTCTGAAGAAGTAGAGAACTAGAGTAGTTTAATCCTCAGGGGAGGGGAGAAGATGTTGTGGTACTGGACAAGGACCTATCAGGAGAATGAAGAGTAGTTGGTAGTCAGTGTTGGAAAACGGTTTGGGATAGCTTAAAAAGAAAACTTTGATCTGATCCCTTGTGCACCCTTCACCAGCCATGGTAGCAATATACTAGGGTGTAAGGGGAAAGTGAGAGCTGCATTAAGAGTAATAATGACATGAAAAATCACTTATTTCCTTTTATTGTCAGGGTTCTTAATCAATTAAGTGACATTTTAACAAGAAGTAGCTGATTAAGAACACTGGATGTGGTTGTTAAGATGCTGCAGCAAAGCATTAGAAAATAAGATTTCCAAACTTGCGTCCATTTAATGAATTTTGTCTGCTGTAAGACTGTCAGCAGATTTATCCAGCACTGAAAAATGATGTGGGTCACCTAGAAAGCTTTGCACTGTGGAGTCAAGTAGAAAAACCAGGTGAGCAGCACCCAGAGAAAAAAGACAGTGTTAGACTGGTGTAGTTCATCATGCCTCCCTTGCATTAATCCCCTCCATCAGAAGTTAACAAAAAGAATAGCAGGACTTCACACTTATTTTTGTTTTCTGAGGAATGTGCTGATCATATTTGCATTTCTTCTCAGTAGTAACAATCTGACAGTGTTGAGCATGTAGTCTTTTCCATTCAGCTTCTTTAGCTAAAATTCATGTTAGACTTGCACATCTTGAACATTAGATGTTGCTGAACATTCCTTGCAAGTGCACAATTTTAAAAGGAACAAAAAGTGGGCTACAATTTAACTACTTAAATTGACTTTGGATTGTCTAAGTTCTTCAACTGCTTATTTTTTTGTACTGTTGAGTTCCCTTGAGAAACCCAATAATATGTGTAGTGTACAAACAGAAAAAAAAGACTGTGTCCATGAGACCATACTTCCTTTATGAGGAATCTTGGTAGATATCTCCTATCCCCTCAACTTGGTTCAGAAATATTTATTGAGCGTGTAATCCTTGGTCATGTGCACAACATACAGAAATCTTGAACCTGTGCACATGCAGCCAGTTCTCTACAGAGGTACTCGGTGCCCTTTCCCAGAAATATTTTTGCAATGCCCTTCCTCCTTTTGTGCCTCTCTTCCAACTTTAGCGCTTAGGTGGCTTTGAAACTTTGGCCTTATTGTAACAAGTGGGAGGAGTTTAAAACAAAGATGAGCTACCCAGAGACCAAGGAATTGAAATGCTTCTTAATGGAGAGAGAGGCATAAAGACTTGCCAAAACCGTGAAATCATACCAAGAAGAAAAATGTCACAGATGATCCCACTGAACTCAATATGGGTTTTTGTATTGGCATGTGCCTGTGAATTTAAGCTCAAACATCCAGAAACTGGGCTACAGAGAGGTAGCAGCAAGTTCCAAGTGAGTTTCAAAAGGTTTTTTTTTAGCTCTGCCTCAATGTTGCCAGCTAAGAGATGGGGGAGAGAAATTTTGTGCATGGGGAATAAATATACATCACCCCACATTTGAAGTGTACATGTGCGATTTGGATTCTGTTTTCCTGACACAAGTCCAAGAGAGTGAAATAATTTTTTGATCCTTAAAAAAAAAAAAAAAAAAGGCGTATTTTCAAGATGCCATTATTTTTCTTTCTGGTTTTGTTCCTCCTGACACTAATTAGCTGCAGCACATAAGACAGAGCTGCTATTGCACAGCACAGCTTTTTCTGGGTACTAGGCAGCAATACCACAGGACTCTGCACTCACATGAACCCAAGACAGGAACAGGCATGGGTGGACTGATAAAGAAGAAAGAAAATAGCTTAGAACTTAGAGGAGGTTTAAAAAACTCTTGTTTTGACCACTTGGGAAAGCTTTGATGCCCAGGAACCTCTGCCACCAGAGAGCAATGGAAGCCTTGAAGTACACACGTCACCCACATAGTTTAAAAGACTCCCTTGTCCCTCACTGAATAACATGGGTTGTTCTTTCATATTTGCTCTGAATCCAGTGTAAAGAGACTAAAGATCACTTGTGGTAGTAAGGCTCTCTTAAAAGTATAAGAATAATACTCCAAGTACAAATATTTGAAATATTTTAAGAATTTGAAGTATTTGAAATATTTGAAACTTCCCCACCCCCCCCCACCCCCCCAGTTAGTTGCCAAAACCTACATTTTACAGGATATTACATATTTTATATGAAGCTTTTTAGGGAGCAATGGATACCTATCTATTCTAAATCCACTCATCAATAATGTTATACACATGACTAAGTTTCCTTTAATCTCATGTGCATTTTTCCTCTTACTCTCATGGAGATGAGCATTTTCACTACAGTCTTCAGTGGATAGGGGCATTATGAAGTGTGTCTGCCTTACTTTCTCCCCGTTCCTCAGTTGCATGAGAAAATGACATCTCTTTATTGCTGAAGTCACAAGATAACTTATATTCTAACCATGGTTATGAAAATCAAAAAATAATTAATTACTAGTGGTCTTTCAGTAGAGCGTCCCTGAGACCAATGCAGTCTTCAAAAGTTAGAGTACACTGCTGGGGGGGAACTCCTGAGATTTGGTTTCTCAACAAAGTAAATGTATGGCCAGGGACTGAGTGGGATCTTCATATTACCCAGTGCAAGAAATGCAGCAACTTCTAGTCAGCCTGTGCTCACTGCCAGCTGCCCACAGCTCTGCCCACGCATCTTGTCGTCTCCAGCCTGTGGTTCTCAATGCACTGGATCTCCAAATGTGGGTTTATATTTTCCAGCTCTCTTCATACCAGAAGAAACATGAAAATACTTGAGGTTCATTTTAAAAACAGTGTGCAAGAATGAGGATGGCACCTCTACAACAGTTTGAGATGGTAAAATCACTGTCTCCTCCTTCATACCTCCCTCCCACTCTGTGAAGGAAAGGTAACCTGAGAGAAATGCATGCATACACACACATGCACAGCCCTCCTAAGGGCTGTGGATATACTTGGAAATAGCCAAGTTAAAACCAGACTGGTTTTGATAGGTGGTATGTTTACTGAATAAAATCCTTCATTCACCTCTGTTAAACGCACATTTTGGCCAGCAAAGGATCAGTTTCCTTTACTACACTAGTAGTAAATGCATCATCAGAGCAGATGAGTGAATGAAACAGGAGGAAAAGATAATGTGCAATGACATCACGGGGGGATATCCAGCCTGCAGCCCCTGCCTTAGAAAGTCCACTGAGACACGTCCCATGTTGACAAAGGAGTCATGAAATAAATGATGGCTGAGAATATTCAGTCTGACAGACTTCTCAAGCCAGTACTAATCTCTGATCCAACTAAATCCCAGCTCTACTTCCACCCTATCTCCTTGACTGGCCCCTTTTCATTCCTCAGCTTGTTTTCATGCTTGTCTTACCCACACTTTCTCTTCTCTCCTAACTCTTCATCTAGCCTTTCTTCATCAGCTTCCCCATTCACCATGATTTCCAATCTTCTCCTTTAGATTTGTCATCTGCTCTCGGCTACTCCTTCTAGTGTCTTTTCCTAAACATTTCCCACTATTCCCATCATATCTGATCACTAATTGAATCCATCTCCCTTTCATGTCTCCTTCCTGCCAACTTATTTGTTCACTCTCACACTCCTCTAGATCTTCATCTCAATCCCATCTTGAGCTAGGTCTAAGGAAACTGCACCAACCTTTTATTTTCTCTTGATTGTTCCCACCCCACTGCTCTCAGCACCTTGGCAACCCGTCCCAGCTTTCCTCTCTCATGCTGCACCTTCTACACCACACCACACCACACCACACCACACCACACCACACCACACCACACCACACCACACCACTCTGTACCATACCACCCACAGCTACCACAGCACTTCTGTCCTGGCCAGCTCCCCTTTTTTCTCCATCCCATACCACCAGTGTTGGGACTGTTGAAAGTGTATTCTTGTTCTCAGATCACACACTCAGACCAGCCAGCCATGATATCAGCTTGAAGCCTGAAACGTGGGGAAAGTAGTGTGCAGCCTAAGGCTGGAGTGGCTGGATATACTGGGGTCTCTGCTGAAAACATGTTGGCAAAGGCTTCAAGGTTTATAACATGGATAGACTTTGATAAAATTTTGTGAGGGTAACAAGAAGTTTACCTTTGATAAATAGGCCGCCCAGCTTGCAAACAGGAAGTCCCTGTATGGAAGGATGAATGTACTATAGCTATTCAAAGAAAAGGCTGCCAGAATACTTTAACATGGTCAAAACAACATGTTTGTTTTTTGGTTTTTTTTTCCCCTTAATTGTGTTTTCAGAAACAGCTGAAAGCTTTTGACTGAAGATTTCTACAAAATTGTCCAGAGGCAAACATCCAGCATGGAAAATTCCAGACTGAGCTATTCATGTATGGCAAAATTATATGCAGCTGATAAGAGGGAAGTGGGTTCAGAAGTGATGGATAATTGTCCTAACAGTGCTACAAGTCCTATTACAGCACACTAATGTATTAACCAGGTAGTGTACTGCTGCTACCAAAAAGTGGCAAAGGCAATGTGCAATTTCTGTTAGCTCAGGTAATTATAGCATTTCACTCCATTCATTCACAGCATGGAAATATCAGTTTGAAGCCTAATGGAATGCTTTCAAGGGCATTAAAAAGCACAGACAAATAGCAGTGTTTTGTCAAAATCCCAAAGATACTTATTCTGGAAGTTTATCTGTATGCAATACATATGCATGTGGCAGTAACCATCTATATCTATAATACCATTACAGGAACACTAGGTTTGCTTTCCTTTCTAAAATGTTTTATCATCATAGTTAACTTAAATGCTTTACTTCTCATGTAAAATAAGAAGACCGAGACCCTTTTCTGTTCAAATATGCAGTATTGCTGTATTCTATGTTTCTGGCAAATAATTACAGAGTGGATAGAGGAAAATGGTATTTTTGAAATGATTTGAATAGAAAATAGGGTTTAGTGTGGTTTACTAACACTCCCCCCCCCNCCCCCCCCCCTTTTTTTTTCCCTGTAGTAGCAGTGGTAGCAGTGTGGGATACCATACTGAAAAGGGAATTAGGACTTTGATCAAGTCTCAAGTCCTGTTCCATTGGGTTGCTCTGGAAATCATTTCTTCTGTGACTCATTTCTCCACCAGTAAACAGCATGTGAAGGTGTTTATTATACTGCAGAATGAGTTTCAATTTCTCAACAGCTTCTAGAATGCTGTTAGTTCAATTTCTCTCTATTTGGCCACCTAACCAAACAATGCCAGCCTCATCAGTGCTAGAAAATATCCTTCCAGCAGATGGCAGATATTGCTTATCCAATGTAATGCTGTCATTCTGGTCAGTGCTGCAGCCGTGGGACCTGGAAGATCAAGAAAAGCAGGAGCTAAAACCTGAATAACTGATTCTCAAGACACACACATTTCAAAAAATCTTAGGTAGCATTATTAAAGTTTTCCTTGGTTTTTGTGCATTTAGTTAGTACCGAATCCCTAGAGTATGCTTCTCTTTCATTATGGGAGTATTTTTTGAAAAAAAAAGGAATATTTGAGTGAAATAATGATTAGGGATCTAGCTGTTCAAAAGTAGCAGAAACTATTATCATTTGAGCACGTGTCTATGATGTCTGAGTACTAATATTTCCTTTTAGTGACTTGCATGAATAGCCACTGATAATGTGAATTAATCAGTCAGAATTCTTTCAGTCTTGAAGTCATTTGGGCATTTTCTAACAGGAGAAACTCATACAAGTCTGGACAATTTATGGTAGATTTAAAGTCCTGGTATGCTTTACAGTAAATCTTGACATCTTCTTTATTTTTACTGCCATTCTTCCTACTGTACTCATTTGTTCCCTCTATCCTTTATATAAGTTCACAGAGCCAGAGAAATTACAGTAAAGTTCACCTCATGATGTAAAAAGTATAAAGTACACTGGCTGACGGAGCGCTCTAATTTCACTACAATGTGCTCCATTCTGTTATTATTTGTCTACTGCTTAAGAAAAATGGTCCAGCTGGGAAAAGACAAGACAAAGAAAATAGTAGGAAATAACTTGATATTTGCAAAAAGTCACAATTCAGTGACCTCTTTTGCAGAGCCTGAGTTATTTTCCAGATCTGAGATATGGTACAAAAGACCATCTTACTTATAAATTATATAAAATTTCATTTCAATTCTTATTTT
Organism: Aleadryas rufinucha; assembly: GCA_013397815.1. Classification (NCBI taxonomy): domain Eukaryota; kingdom Metazoa; phylum Chordata; class Aves; order Passeriformes; genus Aleadryas; species Aleadryas rufinucha. The sequence goes on along the minus strand of VZTH01011899.1, from coordinate 347,190 downwards.
GCTTTGACACTTTCTAAATCAAAACTCTCAAACTCCCACTCAGGAGATGCTATACCATCTAGGATTTTGTTCATTGACTGTTCTTCCTTGGTACCTTAAAAATGTTCTGCAAAGGAAACTAGTGAGTTTTGTAATCCTTTTCTTTTTTTTTTTTGGGTCACTTGGGAGTTGGTCTTCTTTTTCTCTAGCTGCCTGGGTTACTTTGTTTATATGGTATTTTAGGAAGCTGTTTCTTTCCAGTATTTTATTTTAAAATTTCCTCAGTCCTGTTTCTGTCTTTTCTTCTGTGAAACATTTTTTAGATAATGATCAGCTTGTGTCAGGACAGGGATCATCTTCACTTTAATGTGAAATATTACCTAGTTGCTTAATACGGTTCTGTGAATATAAATTTAAATGCTTCATGAACACCTCGAAGTAAATAGGTCTTCAATTTCTTTATTATGATAACAAGTCTCTTGGAAAAAATAGGTAATTCCAGCTGATGCTTTGTTGATGTTATTACTACTGATGGTATTAGTATGTTGGTAGGAGTTTTACCCACGTGTAATGTTGAAGCCATTCCATAGATCAGAAGGATCAAAAAGAGATTGTAAGGGCATTTTTCCATTGGTTATCTAGTATAAGCTTGAGTGACATGACACCTATTTGTGTTGAAGGCTGTTTAATATGAGTAAGAGTTTCAGGATTTGTTTGTGAATTAAGAGAATTTCCTATGAGGTGTATGCCAAAGGTCAGGTATTGAAAGTGTCCACTAGCAAGTCTAGTCCCCTGCTTTGTAACTAACAGGGATAACTGTGTCCAAGAGAAAATGCATTACTTTTTGAAAAGCTAAGCTTTCATGCCAGTGTGAAATACAGCATGAAGTGTTTAGTAGCACCTACATCAGTATGTAACATTGAACTGCTAGACTTCAAATGAGTAAGAAGAATTTAGTATTTAGAATTTAGAATGCAATATTTCTAAATTATCTGTGCAGTCAGATGGGGAACCTAAGTGTCAGTAAATGGACTTTAGGTCTTACATAGTATATTTTTTGTATGATAAAATTTCTATCACATAGAGAAAGCAAATATCTCTTGGTCATAAATAGTTGTCTCAGGAGCACGTACATATATTTACAAAATATTATCCTGTATTCCTCTAAGCATACTGTGCTGTTGTGTTATTGTCTTGATATGGATCAGGAGATCAGCCTGGGTTTTAATTCGGTTTGTTAAGAACTAACCATTTTGTGCTCTCCCTTTCACGCATCTGAAAGGAGAGAAAGACAAAAAAGGGGAAAAAGATAAAGGCGATTGAGTAAAAACTTCTGCTTATCTTTCCTCATGCCCTGTTCATTGCTGTAGGTGCTGTGAGGCTGACACGTAAACGCTTTTATGCAACAAGTGAAACAACAATCCTCTCCTGAGAATCTTGACTTTAGGAGGCATAGTTTTTCTTTCTTCTTGAATCAAAACTTAAAACTATATGTGATATAAATATTGGTATATCTGTCACATTTATCATTTCACATCTAAGCATCTACACAGACCAAACCGTGAAGGAAAATAGCAGGGAAATAACAATAAGAGGAACTATCGAGGTTTAAATGTGATTTAGTACTGCTGGAAGTTTCACTGTGGGACTATAATCAGCATCACGTTACATAAAGTTGTTTATATTGTCTGATATATAAACTTAGTTGGAATTTAATCATGTTCCGGACCGTTTATTTAGGCATGAGATCTCCAAAGCACGAAGTTCCTATATCCCCACATTGCTGGAAATTTATGTACAATATTTCCCAGGTTGAGTGTACACAGAAGCAGGGAAGGATAGAGAAAGGAGAAGAGAAGGATAGTTGTGGAACCTCTCACAACTCAACACATTATGAACAATCCAATTTGAAACCAGATGAATGCTTGCAGGAAGAACACCACTCTTGTTAGAATACACAAGAGTGCAAAGAGATAGGGTCAATTTTCTCAGTCATGCTGCAAAGCACTTATATCATCAGACACCCATATTTCCTTTCATTGGAAGCTCTTGTGGCAGATAGGTACCTCAAAACTTTGTCTATCTATCAGTAACTTCATTTCTCCCAGTGCTGAGGGTAACAGCATGTTCTTAATTAATAGGGCTGTGAGTATAACTGTGAAGCACTCAGAGTGAACAGAACAGAAGGCTATTTAAAGAGCAGAGAGGGATACTTCTCGTTGTCTGTGGTGGGGTTTTTAATAAATCAAAATTGGGCTGTTGGAACCGAACTATGAGAATGAACTTGTACTACAACTGCTATAATTGAAATAAAAGCTTAAATCAGCCCTAAATATAAATGGAGAGCATGAAAACATACTTGTAAGACTTGCTGAATTTCACTGCATGTAAATTTTTTGTGAAAGCACTTCATAGCTAATCTTATTGTAACATTACTCTTCTTTCAGCTATCTGCTCTGTGGTGGCTGCCTTTTTGCTGTGTGCCCCTTTATTTTTTCTGAATTATTTGCAAGGAACTATGCTTCTCTTTTACACTCTTTTTCAAGGAGGATCTCAGATGTGAAACCTGTGGAACATCTGAGAATGTACAAATCTGTGGAACCATGGAACTGCATGAAACACTAATTTTCTACAAGAAATCTTTCCCAAATTGTCCATACCTTTACAAAGTGTTTCTTCTTAATGTTTAATCTTGTTTGAATCTTTAAGATTTTAGCTGCTTATAGTTACTACAGAAATATTTGCTCCTATTATTTAATGTTTTTCCTCTCCTGCTTATCATTTGGTCTTCTCCCAAACTGTGTTTTACATCTCTTAGGACAGGGGGAGCATCTAATTGTGTTTCCCCAAATCTGCTGGAACCCCATTTGCTGTTACCCAATCCACTTCTATGTCACCAGGGTCTGCAAGAGCTTTGTTAAGCCCCAGCTGTCTGGGAGCCAGTGCTGGAGCCGGTGTCCTGCCATGGTCTCTGACAGCAGCCTGTCCACAGCAGCCAGCCTCCTCTCTTCGGAGCCAGGTGCCACACTCCTGACATTGTTTGACAGAGTGTTTGTTCCACTCTGCTTATATTACTGAAGGAATACACATAGCTACATTTGGTATACTGTACTTCTGTATGGCCACAAATCTGTACATCCATACTCTTACTGCCTCACTGTCCTAACCTTATCCTAATGATACTCACTGTCTTATTTGTTCCCAAGTTCCTCCGGCTACAACTCCTGTGTTGTTTATCATCTTGCTCTCCCTCTCTGCCTTCCACTTTCTTGATCTCAATACTCCAGCATCTGCTTATGTAATTGAGAAGGATGGAAGAAAATAATTAAGATATTTGTTTTTATGTAAACTCTAATCTAAAAATATTATTAACTGCATTGTTGTGAGAAAAACTTTAACACTCTAAACTGTTAAAACTTTTAAAATATTTAAATGCTTACCATTGAATCTAACTTTATTTCAGCTTTGGATATATGGAAGGAGGTTACAGCATTCATGCTGTAAACAAAGAAAAGCCAACACCAGTAGGACTAGCACAAATCATATTACAGTCCAAAGCAACTCTACTTTGTACTCTATTTTGTAATCTCTAACTTTTTTATCTTTCATCTTTTTTTTTTTTCTAAATTCGCTTATTTGATCTGCAAGCACTTAAACTTTTCATAGTTTTCCATATGTGAGACATTCCACAGGATCCAATGATCTTAAATACAGTGTGTTTAAGAGGCCCTGGTCCTTTTGAGCTGTTACACACACATACTTAGCATGGGGTATTGCAAGAGATCCCCGTGATCTCTGAAAAGTGAATACTTTTACAGGATCGTGGCCCTAAAATGTAAAAGCTTCAAACTAGGGCACAAGTACTACATTTGTTTTGAAAATGCTATGGTGTTGTGCAGCTAAATAGACATGATCTGTGATAGTGGTCATAGCATTGCTATTCATGAAGTAATCACCATCATGTTTTCCTTATAAAGCTATATTTAACCAATATCCCTCATTAAATTATGCCTTAGTTTCTGGTTATTTTTTGAAAAACTTTCCCCACTAAAGAAGCATTCAGTGCCTCTTGCTCATTGCTTGCAATGTGGCAGTGACTTTGGACAACAGAGTAAAGAGTGGAACTGATACGGAGAAATTGTCAGAAAAAACCAGTGCTACCTACATAAACATGCTGCTACATGAAGGCACAGATTGTCTTTGTTCTGCAAGTTGTGAGCTCATACATCAACATGGGAAAACAGATGTTTAGATGAAAAAAATAATGAAAAGGCAGAATGAGGAACATGTCCAAGTTCCTTTGGCTTTTGTTCAGGTGTTCCACGGACAGAGCTAATGGGAATCATGTGGAGTGGCTGATCATCATTGGAATCAGATGGTCTTTTTATAACTGTAAAAAAGGAAAGAAGCAATTTTACTCTGTATACACACATCTTTGATTTACTGCTGGGCTTAGTTAAAATAGTCTTTCACTGCTTATTATGAGAAGGATAGAAGTTAATTGTCAGAATGTACTTAATCCTCTTCTGTGGAAGAAAAAATTTGTATCATGATGTTAGCAGAAGATCACCAGATCTCTTCTGATCCTGCCTGTGGCTATTGAGATGAAATACCTGTCTGTCTCGGCCTTTGCTTCTCAGGTAGTCATCTGTGCAAAATGACAGCACTTTTTGCACGTTTTGATACTGACATAAGATTCTGCTCAATGTGCAATACTCTGGAAAATCATTTCCTGTAGTGTCCATTTGTTAATGCCTTCCAGGCCTAGTTCTTAGTCTTGACTGAAGTGCTGCCATGCTCTTTTACTTCGAGAGATGTGTTTCCCATGTTCTTCTGCCTTCATTTCCTCCTTATGATTCTGTGGGCTAGTTACTTCATAGCCTATGATGTGATTCGTCATGTCTGGCTAGGAAATCCATGTACTCCTAAAGAATAATTTTTTTAGGGATTCTCTTCTCTTCTCTTCTCTTCTCTTCTCTTCTCTTCTCTTCTCTTCTCTTCTCTTCTCTTCTCTTCTCTTCTCTTCTCTTCTCTTCTCTTCTCTTCTCTCTTTCCCCCTTCTCCTCTCTCCCTTCTTCCCCTCCCCTCCTCTCTTCCTCATGCTCCTCTCTTGCCGACCTATTCACACATTTGTTTTCTCTGATCAGAATGTGAAATGCCCTCTCTGTTCCAATAGGTAAGATACCAAATATTATTTTTCTTCTGTTGCTCTCAGTTTCAAAGAGCAAACAGAACTTCCCGTTGCAGGGAATAATTTTTATTATGACTTTGGGTTCCCATTTTTTTTAGTTGCCATAGAGTCATGAATCCTGATCCTCCTACACCTCTCCCAACCAACCACTTTCAGTTGCTGTCTCAGGGCACAGTGTACCATGGAACATTCTGGTAGAAGATTATATTAAAGCAATCAGTTATATCACAGACTTTAAACTGAGAGTTTCATGCAGCTAAGTTTTTTGAAAGATAAGAATCTGCAGCCTACAAAGGACTGCTGACTGCTTGTGCAAACTGCAAGTTTACACTGAGAAATGACTTAGGTATATTTATAAAAAGTAATTGTTGGATAATCTGATCTAAAGCGTCCTTGCTTGTCAGATTGCCAAAAGATAAGTTTATAGCATTACTTTAACATTATTTCATTTTATTAATTTCATTATTAAGTCATTTTTGCCCAAGACAATTCATACTGACCTTAAAATGAAATGGAAACAAATGGTGCCAGAAGTAAGAGTCTCCAAGGGAAGGATGATACTCGGCTGTCATCCATTTACCCAGAGAAACAATATTAAGGGCTCAGTTGTCAGCTGCACTAAGGCAGGGCTCAGCCCAGCTGGGACTGTGGGGGAGCATTGCTTTTCTTCCTGGGAAAAAATTGTCCCCAGATTAGATGGGAGTTAATACCTATTGAACCAGCTTTGCACTTCCCCAAACCACCAAGTTTCTTCCTTGGCCTTTGGGGTTCATATTCTTCTGCTTAAAATGATTTCAAGAGCAGAGTACAGTTTCTCAGTTTCTTAACTGAAGTTTGCCAGATTTGCCTTCTCTTGCTCCTCTCTTTGTTCGACCAACAGTGGTAACTTCCCAGTCTTCTGATACTTCTCGTTTCTACGTATTTAGTTTTATTTCCAGCTTAAAAGCATCCCTTTCTCTTTTGCCACCATCTCCTGACCCCAGCTGTCCTCTGCTTCTGGTAGTTGTTAGTGTCATGATGGCATATCTCCATGGAACCTGGAGCAGAAGACCAGAAGCCAGCAAAAACATACTTGGTCTAAAGTGAGTCTAACAATATCTGATTTGTCACCAACTACACCCAAAATGTCTTTAGGCCCATCTCCACATGTTCTTTTTATTTCTCTGACTGCCCAAAGCTTTCTAGAGTGGTTGACTTCAGACAGTATATGGTTGTATTAAAACTCAGAACTTGTTTGCTTGAGCATTTGATGCTTGCCAGTCAGCACTCAGAACAAATAGCCCAATGCTGCCCTGCAGAAAACAGCTGAAGCCACATTTGGAGACATGGCAGCATTAAAAATCCAGTCAATGATTGACAACCTGGCCAGACTTGGGATGTGTGCTTAAGGGAAGTTTCCTTTTGGTTCAAACTCTGAGCGTAGTTGCTTCAGGGTAATGGGAATGGAAGAACTATTAGAGACCAAAGTTGCAAGAAATCTTTGCTTCACCTTCCTACCAGGGAGTAAAGACTGGCCAACAGGGTGCTCCATCCTGCCAGGAGAGAGACTCTTCCTCTCCCACCACCTGAGAAAATCTAGCACACAAAACTGCGTATAGAGGATGGGATTAGTTCTCAAGAGCTTAAAAGATGTAAAGCACTGAAAAGCTACTCAAATGCCAGTGTGAAAGGATTTATATTCCCAGATGGCAGAGAATGAACTCATAAAGTGCTACTCATCACCTAAGCATGAAATCCATCTAATATTAAGAATAGAAAGTATAGAGCTTCAGCAGGGGAAACTTCTAAGATTAAACCTTTGCCCTCCTACTTGAAGGGCAGCTGTGTACTCATTTACTGCATAGTCAGAGCACGTGCTTACATAGAAAACACCTTCATGTGACAAGGCTATAGGATTAGGAAGGAAACTGTGGATTTCTCTACCCTATCTCACTGTTCTTTTGCTCCTCTTTCTCCAAGGTGGAGTTATACAACTTCTGCTACCCCTGAAGACTCTTTGGCCACAGGATAAATGTGGGTTGTGTTTTAACCTAAATTATGTCATATAATGAACTACTAAGAGCTGGTTTTAATAAAGGAATTAAAGAAAATGAGACTGCTGACAGACAACATGATGAACATTCTCAAATTCCTTCTACAATATTGATTTTATTCCAGTTTCTCATTAAAAACATTTGCTTGTTTTATACATAAACTATTTCTGCAACGGTTGAAGTCATCCAGTGAGCCACGCACAATCCAAATATAAGTTCCAGGCCTCTGTTTTCAGCAAGACGATTGTGTTGGATAGAAACCCCAGTGATGTCAGAGATTTAATATGTCAAAGCAGAAACAGCACACAAACATAAAACTGAAAGAACTTTGGAGAGCCTCTGTTTAGTAATACCACCAAAGTAGTCAGCCTTGCACAGGAAAGTGAAGCAGTGAATGATTACCCTCTACTGGCACCAAATTATTGATGCCAGGATTATATGTCACCTATAAATATAAATATAAAGAACTGGTTAGTCCAGAGGTAGGCATCCTGACAGATGGAGGAGTTCTTTAAAGAACCTATAAGAAAGGATAAGCAAGAAAAGGTTTTTTTCCTTGGTAGAGAGGTTATCTTTCCTCCAAGCTTTGGCAATCAAGATTTGAATCAACTTCAATGTAAATGGCAAAGGCACCTGAGGGAGTCTGTCTTATAAGTGGGATATTGCTGAAGGAGCATGTGGCTATTCTTTTTAGGGAATATTTACATTTGAATACTGAGATTTGGGGGAGAAAAATAGAGAAAATACAAACTAATTTTAGCTTTCAAGGTTGGGTTTTTTTAATTAGGAAGTAGTATTTTTCAAAGTATATGGTAATGGAATTCTGATTGATAATAAAATTGGAATAATATTCCAATATTGGAATGTAAACATGAGAAAGGCATTTGTGAATAAGCCAGTTTGTAGCTAGAACTTATTAATACTGTAATTTGCATGGCAGTCTACTTGTATTATACTTTAGAGCTGAAATAGAGTATTATTTCCCAAACATGAGAATTCAAGGTGTATCCTAATGAACATTTCAAAGACGGTAATAGAGAGCTGCAAATAAAATTAGCAATGTTCCTACATGATCACGTCCAAAGATAATGTAGAGATTTCAAGGAAGACACAGGAAGACCATTTGATTATTTTGTAAGTGTTAATTGATCTTTTATTTGCTTAGAAAATGAAATTAAAAACATTGGATTAAGATAAAAGATCAAATTAACTACCCCTCTGAGAAAGATTTTTTCTTAAGAGAATTTATCAAGACTAAAAGTAAAAACATTTTTGACAAATTAATGAAAAAACATGACAAATACAGACAGTTCCTGAGGCACAGGAGCATGAAGAGCTGACATGCTAGAGGACCACTGTGGTATTTATGGTATCAACAGTACGTTAATCTGAGAGATTCACTAACATTAAATTTAATTTAAAAAATTAATAGAACTCTTTTTTTGGTACCACAAAGATATTGTTTCTCCCTTCAAGAAAATACTTCAGTATCTTAATCAAATGATAGAGTTAATTTAAAGGTATTGAGATTTGGAAAGCAAGTACTGAGCTTCTCCCTACCATGCATTAAGTGTACTGATCAACAGAAGTTTTTTCAAACGAAGTTAAGAGCCCTCCCACTTACTAGACAGTCCAAATAAATTGAGATGCTTATGTTTCTCATGTATCATTGTTGATGAAATATTTCTACAGAAACAGCAGCCATTCATTCCATGGATTTTACAACATCATATAAGCCAATTTTGTTTTGTGCAAATCTACTGGGATTCCACTAGGAATGGAGTTTGTTCTGGTGTTTTCTACTTTTTCTTTTGGCTGCAGAGCAGCAGGTATCAGCCAGTAAACCCTGCAGAACAGATCCTTTTGTAAGGCATGAGCTGTGGGGCCAATCCAACAGTCAGTGCGCATGCAGTGCTCCCAGAGTTGTTACTGGACAACGGACCTGAGTAAGGAATGGAGCACTGTGTTACTGCACAACTAAACCTCTCCCATCTACATAAAAGGAATTTTAGATTTACATCATCTTGGGAAGAGAAAAACTCAACCTAGGGAGAGCAGAAAAAGAAAATAAGGAACTGTTGCTGGAAAAGAGGAATTGTATGTTCCTAAGACGCCAAATAAACTCTTCTATATACACAGCACAGAACAAAGCCATGAAAAGGTACTTTTTGGGGTGCTGAGAGCAAGAGAGACATGTCAGTGTGGCATTATACTTGTGTCAATTTGTTAATACAACAATTATACCTCTGGCTCCAAGCTCTGTTACTGCCATTGGCCCATGGCATCACACTCCATGGACCAGAGGAGAGATCTGAGAGTGCACAAATACAGTCAGCAGAACATTGGCCAGATTTTCATGACCATAGGCTGATGCTTCCAAAAACACCCTGAAGCAAACTTCAGGTTCCATTTCAGCAAGGTTGGAGGCAAATATTTTGCCTTGCCTCAAGAGGTGTTTCAGACACACACTCATAAAGTCTCTGCAGCTCCATATAGGAAAAAAAAAGAAAAATGAAGAGGAGATCAGTATAGTGAGCTGATAAAAACAAACCCAAGCAAATTGCAGCTTCACATTTTGGGTTTATTTGGGGCCCTATGTTTTTTATATTGGTTTCATACTTCAGTTAGATGAGGATGAGGGGATTCTTACTGGAACTCCTGAATATCTTGTGTTACAGCTCTGGAAAAGTTCCTTGGCTGTTTGCCACTCTTTCCAGTACAATGTTATGGTGTGACAGATGGATTCAATAACACTGCCTAGCAATCCAGAGATGTGAACCACAGGGAGTGCAGGACTTAAGTATCACCATGACTTGTGAGAGGCTATGCTGTCCTACACGTTAATACCTGTTTTCAGGAGGAAGGAAGTGGTCATCTGGCTATAAAGGTGCACCAGTCTGGTTTTTTATGGCTTCACTGATCTTGGAAGTAAGTAATCATTTCTGTCCCCTTAAGTGGTGGAGCATGGTGATAGGTTCACAGGTACTCCAGGGTAGCATCAACTTGTACCCACAAACTTCAGCATGTGGGGAGAAGGACAGAAAGGTGGGATGCAGTTTTCTGCAGCTGGAGAGGCCCCACCCACTCTGTAAGGTGAATTTGCCTAATGCATTCCCTGACCATCCCTGGCGATGTCTGCCAGCCTGGGTCTGACCTCCTATGAATGCTTCTGGTTTTGTTTAGGCTCTTACTTAATCTGACTGGAAGCATGCATCTGTATAGTGCTCTATCAGCCCATGCATGCTCTCCTGTTCTTCTGGGTGCCAGTGCAATATACTCAGGGTCTTCTGCTTCAGCCTGAACTGCAAAAGAAGTCAGATCATCAGGACAGTTCCCAAGCAAAACAAAACTATCAAGTTGCATTTTCTCAGCACTGTGAGACAGACTTGCTCTGTGCAGCTGCAGTGGTAAAACAGAAATGAGGCAAGAGAAAAGCAAAGGTTCTCAGCTAGCCTTCATTCCATGCTCCTGAGCTACTGCAAACACAAACTGAAAGGCTGGTTTAAAGCCATTTGCTGCTAAAAATCAAGTTGCTGTTTTAAGAAACCAGGATCAATTTACTGAACTCTTATGTACTTTCTGTGCAGGACATGATCAAGAGCTGTGTTTTCATCTCTCACCTACATTTTCTTACTGGAGAGGCCATTTTAATTATTCAGCTTCATTCACTGCCATGTGAACTAGCTGTTACCACACTCACAGTGTGCAGCTCCTGGGACCAGAACTAAAACAACATTTATTTTATTCAGAAAGAAAGTAGCTGCTGAGGCTACTTTGAAAAAATAGTCTCTGAAGTTGTGAAAGCAAAAGGTCAACATCTAATTTATAGGGGCTTGTGATGTATGTAGAAACCTGTCTCTGTTCCATGGTCTTTTATATTAGGCCAAATTTGATGCAGTTACATGGACTCTACAAAAACACTCCAGTGATTTGTTGTTGTTGAGATGTTGACTATAGAACAGTTCCTTGTGACTTTGACGTGAACAAGCAAATATTTCAGCTAGCATAGCAAACGTCTGTGTAAGGCTGATCTGCTCTGGGTTGTGCTGCTGCATGTTATGGGATGTGATTACTATAAAATTGCAGAGAACCACTGCAGACAGCCACTGAGAACCTACTCACTGTAATCTAGGAGTAATAAGAGTGGTCTTAGAGCCTTACAGCAAAGGTAAAAAGACATTCCAAGATCTGCTGATCGATTCCTCCCATTCCACCGTAGGTGCAGACTACTTAGGCTAGGGGATAGTAACCAGCTCTCCCTTTTATGTGAGTTGTCTGCATAGTTATCTACATCTATAGACTACATATGCCCATGTGCTGGTGGTACTTGGCTTGCTCCTTGCCACGTGAAGCCCTAGGGGTATTCAGGATGGCAGCATGTATCTCACATGCCTGCTCTTGTGGGTGCTGCTGAGTGTGTTACACACACTGAAGCCAGTTTGGGCTGAGCAGCCTGGGCACAGTGAGCTGTGCTGGACCTGGCAATGCCCAGAGTCACCCAGGTGGCTCTTCCCCAGGCTTCCCCTCACGATAGGTGCCAGGGCAACTCTTTCTCTCAGAGACAGCTTTGGACCCTGGCTGGCTTCCTGCATTCCCATGGCACTGCACCATTTCTTGTATTTTCTAAGGTTTTCTGTTAAAAGTAGCATCCCAGTCACTCATCATTTGACATGAATGGGAAGTGGAGTTGTTTCTCAGATGTTTCCCTGACTAGCCCTTTGTTTTCTGGGCACTTTCATAATCTGTAGCCAACCTTCAGCTTCTCAAATGCCAAAGCAGCCTGATTCTGCAACTTGCTAGGCAGCAGTGCAAGTTACACCTTGAACTGCAATGAGAATGAAGTATGTCATCATGCAAAAAAACCCCAGCCCTGCTGGGGGCATTTCTAGTAGCTCAAGCAAGCCATTAAAATCTATCAAGAGCACTATTCTAAGAAATCTAGAAGCGTGTGTATGTGTGTGTGTGCTGGTGGCAGTGTCTATGCAAAGATGAGCTGCTGTCTCCATGCCACACTCAGTATGTGAGGCTTTGATGGACACACACAGATCAAAAGCACAGTGTGCCTGGAGATGTGACACTTATTACAACAAGTAATGTTGTGGGTTTCTGCCATAAAACAATAGAATTTACTTTTTCCTTGTCTTTTGTTTTTTGATTTTCACTTTCTTTCACAGGAGTATGAAAAAATGATGATAATAATACTGACTCATATACCTTTATTCTCTAGAGGAGAAGAAAGATTTGTATTATTTGGAAGAAGCCTGAACTGGACATCAGCTCAGGATAACTGCCCAATATATGTTGAAAATCAAGCACCAAAGGAATCCAAAAATGCAAATACATGTGTGTCACAGAAGGTATTGAGGGGTTATATGTTTCTCCAGAAGAAAGCAAATACTTCTGAAAAATCCACGAGAGGCCATGTCATATAAAGAGGGCTGAGGCCTGGTTTCCCCCAGTTTAACTGGTCACTTGGACTTGGAGAAGACATAGAAGGTGAATGAGCTATATTGCTACACAAATTTTGACTTTCCAAAGCTAGAGATGTATTTTTAAGTTAGAAAATGTTGAGGCTGCATTCACTAGATGAACACATTTAAGTCACCGTTTCTCAGCTTTCATGCCCATGGCTCTTCCCTGAAAGCAGTGCCAGCTTTATTCACTAGTTGGCTCACCAAGGATGGTGTGGCTGTGGCTGGCTGGTTGCTTCTTTCCATTGCTACAGCCTCTTTTCCTGGCAGACGTTTTTGCTACAGAAGTCTGAATTTACCCTGGAAGAAACTGGCAAAAAACTTGCATGAATTTAATTTTGTATACCTTGAGTTACAGTGAGCCAGTCAACAACAAATTGAAAGCACTTTCACATAAACTGTAGCAATATCAGCTGCTTGCATTCCAGAGCCCTTCACTTCTGAAGTCAAAGGTGTCTACTTGAATTGCTAATTACCTTTCTATTGTTATAATTTTTCAAACTTAAATAATCTGCTTGAAAGCATTTTTCATACCTGCTCTAGTTGCCATAGCATCCATCACTGCATAGTTCAGCTACTCTTCTGCCCCTGTTTCATTGACAACTAAAACTATTAATTTCTTCAGGAAAAATTTGGTTTTTTGACAAAATGTAGAATGCAAATTGAGATAGCCCTTATAATGGCTCAGATAAATTCCTTATCTGGTAGCGTACTGAAAATACCGAATTCCCAGCACAGCAAATATATTGTGGAGTTCACTCTTCATTAAAAAGCACAAGCAACCACAGTACCAGAATGTGGGTAGTCTTAAAGACTAATGTGTACATTTGTGCAGATACAGTCTTCTGGGAACCAGCTTGTTTTAATCATAAAAGAACCCTTCAAGTAAATTTAATGAGGAGTTGGTTGAGGAATTTATTCTGAAACTTTAAACTATGTGTAAATTCCTGAGGATCAAATTAAGTTGAAGGTAAATAATGTTCAGAATGGTGTTTCAGTCAAGGCTGCCTAAAAGCTGGAGACACAAAGATCCTACTTAGAGAACATTTATTTTCCAGCTACAGACTTCCTTAAGGAGCCCAGACAGATGCCACATGTTGATGATAAAACAACATCTTTCACAATGTGACATTTGGAGCCTGCTCAGAAGATCAGTCATTTTTGTCTTTTCTAAGGTTGTCACCTTTAAAATAGATGCCATACAGTTATGGACTGGAAAAAGAGTAATTGCCAATAGTTATAGGTGTCATCACTGATGAAACATCCATAAGCAGATGTTTTGCTTTACATGCAGGGAAGTTCAGGATAAAAGAAACACTGTGACAAGGACAGCTGTGTCAAGGGTGCTTTAAAAGATCCTTGTACTGAGCTCTTCTCTCAGTGAGGGAATGCTTAGTCTACACTTAAAAAAAATGGTGCACTTGAAGATATTTTATTTAATGATTTACCTTTTGAATCATATTATTTATTTGAAGTTCTGAAGTACACATACACATGAACACAATACCCTCTGTTTACCTCTCTCATTTTCATAGAATAGAAGTACAAAATGGTTTTGGTTAGGAGGAACCTCTAAAGGTAATGTAGTCCAACCCCCTGCAATGAGCAGGGACAACTCCAACTAGATCAATGGCCTTGAACGTTGTCAGGGATGGGGCATCTTCCACCTGCCTGGGCAAACCTGTGCCAGTGTCTCACCACCCTCTTTGTGAAAAATTTCTTCTATATATCTAGTCTGAATCTAACCTCTTTCAGTTTAACACCATTACCCTTTGTCTTATCGCTACAGGGCCTATTAAACAGCTTGTCCCCATCTCTCTTATAAGCCCCCTTCAAGTATTGAAGGCCCCAGTAAATTTTCCCTGGGTTTTGTCTTCTACGGGTTGAACAACCCCAACCCTTTCCGCCTGTCCTAACCGAAAATTTTATCTGCACGTGGTTGATCACTGGATGGTGTTAGCAATATACATTGTCTGTGCTTGTTATCTGGACACTGTCATTTAATGCACAATTCTTAAACAAAGAAGTATATTCTAATAATGTCAGATATGCAGATGAAGCAAAGTATATATCTAAAAGCTAAGTAAGTTGGCATCATAAAGTGCAGCTTGATCATATAAGTGCTTGCTGCTGTATCTCACGGATCTGCAATTTCAAATTAAATTTCTCCAATATTAATGGGGAATAAATAAGATCTTATTTCACCTTCCTGAGCTGCATTTTTGGGTGGAAAATTTCAGAGAAACAGACAAAATGAAAAAACAGATACGCTCAAAAGATATTCCTTATGCATATCCTTAATGTGTGTTACTTTAGAGTATACTGAGCTGATGCATATATGGTTAGAAATTATGTGAAACTTGCATGGTCTGTGTCCTGGTCTTGCCTCCTTGTCAGTATTTACACAGTGTGCAGAGTGTTCTCAAGCATATTGGAGCACAAAAAAGGGAAGGTGCCTCCAAGCTGCTGAAAGTGTTTCCCTGTGTCCTGGATATGCACCTGAATAACTCATAGAAATCCTACAGAACCTGTAAGCCAATCTGCACAGGAAAAAAGGAGTTCAGAGTAGGTGTAGTAAGATACTGGCAGATGGGGCAGGAAGAAATATGGAAGGAGAAAGAGTTGGCGTAAGCAAATGGTCATGTTGTGGTTCTGCTGCAAATCATCTGAATATTTATTTCCTTTATTTAGGCCAGAATCTTGCAAACTCTTGTGTGGGGAAACAACTTTATACACATGAATGGTCCCATTCAATTCAAGACACAAGCTCATTACCAAATGATAAATACTGACATCTCTATAAGATTACAGCCTTACACTGAGAGTGTGCTTGTTTCTGGTTTGTATGTCACTTCACATGCTGGTGATTGTTAACAAATATCCATGATGGAAAAACATGAGGGAAATCACACAATTTGATTTAGGAGGGTGGAGTAATCCAGGAGGCACTGTTCTAATAGGAGGGAGAGCCTTGGAGACTGTACAGCTGAGAAAGAGAATGAGGCAGCTCTGGCTTGAAAAAAAAGAAAAAGTGGGATTCAGAGGGTAACAAATGTTTGAGCTACATAAAAGGCTCTTCTTGTGGAAGTTTCTGACAAGGAACTCAGCACTGGAATGAGAACAAGATGAGCATCATGGTGCTGAGAACTTGATAGTAAAAAAGCAGACAAAAGGAAAATAATATATAGTGCAACAGAAATACTTATGGGAAAAAAGGATTTAAAGAATATACTACATTTTTCAGAAAAGGCAGACATCAGATAATCAGATCTGGTTATAAAGTGCAGAGAACTTACCCCACAGAGAGCTTCGGGTTTTTTGTGAAAAAAATCAAATAGTCTGGATAAAAAGGCTTAGAGCTGAATGTTACTACTTTTTCAACAGAAAAAATATGGTGTGTTTTTTATTTTTTAAAGAAAAAGGTTCCATGTCCGAACATTTTAAATTAGTTGTAACACCCCTTTCTTGTAGGAAGAATATGTAATCAGCCTAAAGGACAGCTGAAGCCATTGGGAAATGCAGGTGATAACTATGTCAGAAAAATCAGATCCTAATTGGCTACAGCATGCTACATGATTGCTGGAAGCTTTAATTCACAGAAAGGACTGCAGAGCATGGCATGGTCATCATGAGGTTTCTGTTCCCAGCTGGCCTCCTACTGGAAGCGTGGGGAAAGTTAAAACCCTGATGATCACTTTACAAGAATGACCTCCCAAGCAATGACAGCCCTCATCCCACCAGAATCACTAAGCTGGCAGATGATAACTTTCCCTAGTATTAATTCTCACCTGATGAGCAATAGAGCCAGCTATGAAAGCCTGGCTTACAGAGTTTGCTTTGCAGTAAGGGTGACTCCCTTTGGGGCAGCTATGATGGTATTGTCTCCAGCTACCCATACCACCTCACTCCCTGCATGAATCTCCAGCCTGGGTAATAGCTGCTGATTGCTACCACTACTACCCTGAGATATTCAGTAAAATAAAAAATTGAATGTCAGTTTATTGACATCATATTTATTACACATCATCTTGTAAACAACTGGAGTTCATCTTCTGCTTCACTAACAGCTGACCTGTTCTTGCATCAGAGATGAGAGTCCCTAAGAGATGGCATTGTAGAAGAGTTCATGGCTGAACCAGCACAGCACCTCTAGGCAAAGTGTCCCCATTCATCAGTGTGAACTCGTAGTCTCAATTCTCATCAGGCATAGTTTTAAAATCTTACAGGCTCTCTTTCCATGACCATTTTGCTGTCAAACAGTGTTGTCAGAGTTTAACAGAAGTGCAATGTTCAGAAAGTGTTACTATTTCAGTCTTCATGGTAATTTGTCCATACTGGGATTGTATTTGTGATGGTGGTTTTGTGGCATGGAATCCTGTTTACTACAAGTTGAATTGGAACAAACTGAAACAGTGAATACTTTGAGCAAAAATACAGTTGGAGAAACTCCACTTTTTGTAACAAAGCATTAAAATAATGATAATTTTTCTTTTTATTGTAGGTCTTTCTAAAATATCTTCTTTGCTTGTGTTTCTTGGCAGGCAGAAGTCCATGTCCCACACTACTCTTTAGCCATGCTTGGAGTGTAAGGAGGAGCCACAGGTCTTTGTGAGGTCTGCAGAACTGGATTATTCTCTCCCCCTTTTGCTGCAGCCGTGGAGAAATCCTAAACAGCCCAACACAGAACCGTCATTGAGGGGCCTTCCAGACTCACAGGCGGTGAAGATCACATTGGTTTGTGGACTGCATCCTGGACATGGGGGTAGAATGCCTCCATGGACCCACACCTTGAGGGTGATTTTCCTCTGTGGGTAGGGAGCCTTCACAAAGCTATACACTACCTACCCACCACAGGGAGGTCTTCCTAATGTTCAGATCTTTGCATAATAAATTACTTCTGAATGTGAATCAAGACAATTAACTCTATGGCTACAGGGCAGGGGACTTTCTAATGTTGACTTAAGCTATGTTGGAGGCAGAATGAATATTCTGCAGCAACCCTACAAGGTAGGAGATATAAAACAATTGACTCACAGCATTTTCTAAATGTTCTGATACCTTCTAAATGAGCTCCATCAAGACTGAGACACAGAGTTCAGTTAATTGTGGTTGTCAAGACATTGCAAATGATCCTTCCTATGGCTGTTTTAATTAAAACACCTGCTTTCTAGTTTGTCATGTCAATATTGCACCTGTTTATTCTGTGCAAATACAAAGTAATGGTTATGAAAGAAAACTTTTTCCTTCTCTGAGCCATTCCAAGTCAGCAAGATTAAATTGGAAAACCATATCTCGACTTTCTGAGTCTGCATATCTGTTCATTAACATGTGCATGCCTAGAATATTCAAATTCTGTTTTAAGATGTGCATCTTTACAGCTAGATAAGAAAAGATTTCCTACTGTTAAACAGTTCTTTGATACCGTCAGATTCTATCAAATCTATCTCTGATTTTAAAAACAAACAAATGGGAGGGGGTTGTCACTTCTTTCAGTTTTCAAACATCAGCTTTGCTATTTAGTCTATAATAACACTGTTCTAGTACATAACTTAATATTTACTTGCCTTCTAGACAGAATTTCTTTCACAGCATGCTTTGAATTATGTTTCTGTGATGTAGAGAAATTATTTTTCTTGGCTGAGCACCAGTTTCTTTAGTTTTCCTCAATATTGCTTTCCAGAAGCACCTCTAAGGGGGTTTTCCAGACTGCCTTGCAAGCCTTGCGATCAACAGTACCAGAGGGATTTCCAGTTTTGTTTATTAGGGTCAGCTTTCAGGTTTTGTGCTGGTCTGCAGTTAGAGATACCCTTGAGTCATGGAGCATCCCTCAGCATCTCTTCCATGTATAACAATCACCCGTTTCTGCCTTCCCACAGCTTGGCTGTTGGCAGTCAGTGCAACCTGGCAGAAAGCACTCTCAGTACAACCTCCTCCCTCAGAATTTCTCTGGGTATGGGCTAGGGAGTCTGTGTATCTGTACTTCTTTGGGTCCACTGCCTTCTGGGAGATGCATTTCTTTCATTCATCTTGCTTTGAGCACTAGACAGGGTCAATAGTACAGCAGAGATGACTCACGCTAGCTAGACTTTAGATTGGAAACAAAGGTCAGAAAACAATGTAATTTAATTGTGCTAAATACTCTATTCATCATCTCTTACCTGGGTTCCTGAGATTTTGGCCTGCTGTTGTGTAGTGTTGAGAGCCTTTAGTGTTGAGAGTGGCATCTGCGTACCCTTAGGGTTACCCTCGGTTTGAAATGTAAGCCTTGCCTGGTATCCTGTCCACCAGGATGGGGCCATGCCTTCCTAGGAAGCTCCACCACCTTCTGAATCCTCTTTCCTTTGCTGCCCTCATTCTTGAAACCTTTAGGAGTCAGGTTTTGGGATTCAGATATAAATGTTCCTGATGATTTCAGGCAGAGACACTGTGGGAACTTATCAAACTCCTCCTCTCTTGGTTATCCTGGTGATAGGTGAATCTTTTGAGATTGTTCTCTCCTCCTGAAAACAGACACAAAACCTGCTTTATAGTACTACTGCCTGGAAGCTCACAACCCTTTGGCAGTAATACACTCCCACTAAATATGTAAATAAATTATTGTAAACACATTGTACAAAACTTCTGGTATGTAACAAGTTTAGACTGCATACAAGGAAATTAATGTAGACATCAAACTTGGAAAATAGTTACTTTTTTTTGGAGATACCTGTGAGTGCAGATCTCTGTATACATTTTTAATTGAATTTCTGTGACTTGAGTTTCTTTAACTTTGGTCTGGGGAGACTTTGAACAATAAATACTTATTTTATTCTCACCTTCAAATCTCTCTTGCTAACAGAGAATGGACTGATATTTAGTCAATCTGTGAGTACACCAAGCTTGGATGGAGAGCCACTAGACTACAGATTTATGACAGGTCATGAGAGCATGGATTTATTGGCCTAAGCTTGGTTGCACATCTTTAGACTTTGACTTGCAGTGTGAGTTGCAGTTCTCTGTAACAGATGTCACAGTTCCTTATCCCAGTGAGAGTTGAAGTGGAGGTCTCAAATAGCCACGATTCCAACATCCTTATCAGACTAACTTGAGGATCTGAGAAAAACCTCAGCAGAACTATCCATTACATCTCATTCAGAAAAGGAAGGAAGTATAAATGTATTTAAATACTCATGAAAATCCGTACATATAATTGCAATAGGCTTGACTGTATAGACACAACCTGTCAGTCAGAGGGGAGCATTTTATCTCCGCAAAAGTGTGTAACTCACCATGCCACAAGTATTTCAAACACTTGTCTTTCCACCTATCATTTTTGGACATTTTTTAGATTTTTTAAGAAAAACCTTATTTTGTTGCATGGTTGTGAAGCAGTTTGAAATGGGTTTGCTATACTCACAGTTGTTACATTTGGACTGTTTCAAGCTCATTCAAGTGTGTTTGTATAGCAGTGATAGAAGTCAAGGAGAGCTCTTCTGTAGTCCTAGAACAACTTAAGAACAACTTAAATTGCTGCTTGAATTTCAGGTTCTATGGACTATGATTTAAAAACACTGTCCTTGATATTAATTTCTGGTAAATGTGTTTTTTCACATTTTATTGTGTACTAGCTGCTCATTGTGCATCAGTGTCAGTCTTGGAAATGAATGTCTCCATACGTCTCCTGTGAGGAGAGATTTTAATATTGGAAGAACCTTTTGAGAAGTACTTGTTTCTTTAACACTTAGAGACTTTTCTGGTCTACTTGTTTATTTTCCTTTTTTTTTCAAGTAAATGTTGATTAAGATAGTCTTCATAGAAAAGAACTTGTCCTCTGTTGCACTCAATTTCCCTCCACATCCTCAAAACAGTAAGATTTTATTCCCAATCGAACTGGATTTGATACAAACAGTTTAGAAAAAGAAAGGTATTTTTGGTTTATGTGTTCAAATAATCAAGTGAAAGAAGACAAACAGCAATTTTCAAAGCCATTTCTTTCTTATAAAATAATAGATTGGTTCACAAGGGATCTTTAAAGGTCCTCTAGCACAACCCCATTGCAATGAGCAAGGACATCATCTTCAACTAGATCAGGTTGCTCAGAGCCTTGTTCTTGAATGTCTCCAGGGATGGGGCATCCACAACCTCTCCAGGCAACTGATGCCAGTGTATAACCACCCTCATTATAAAAGAATTCTGCCTTATATCTAGTCTGAATCTACCCTCTTATGGTCTGAAGCCATTTCCTGTTGTTCTATTGCTACAGGCCCTATTAAAAGGTCTGTCCCTATCCTTCATATAAGCCCCCTTTAAGTATTGAAGGACTGCAATAAGGTCTCCCTGGAACCTTCTCTTCTCCAGGCTGAACAACCACAACTCTCTCAACCTTTCAATAATTTTTTTTTACCCTCCTCTGGACTCACTCCTACAGATCAATGTTCTTTTTGTGTTGGGGACCTCAGAGCTGGGCCCAGAACTCCAGGTGGGGTCTCACCATAGTGGACTAGAGGGGAAGAATAACCTCTATCAACTTGCTGGTCACTATTCCTCTGACGCAGCCCAGGATAGTCAACTTCCTGGACTGAGAGTACATAAAGCCCCCTCTGTCTCGTGTATTTTTCTGCAAGAGCTACATATTTTTTCAATTAGCTTCACCAATCCTTCTCTCTACTTTGTGATCATTTGCATAAACAGAGAGGTCATGGAATGGATAATTTGCCAAGACACAGGAGATGGAAGGGATTAATAAATGGCCATCACTTGTGGCAGAGTGATGTCATCAGTGGAGAGATCTGTACTGGAATCTGTGCTATTCAACTTGTTCATACCTGATTTGGAAAAAGGATTCAACAACAAAGTGACAAAGGTTGCTGATGATGCACAGTTATTCAAAATATTAAGGATGAGCACAGCCTGGTGACCTGCAAAAAGATAACAACCCAAGGGACCTGGGCAATAAAGGGCCAGATGAAATTCAGCATGCATAAGTGTAATGTGGTTCGCATGGAGAGGAAAGGAATTCTAACTTCATACAAGGGCTCTAGGCTGACCATTGCTTTTAGGAGCAACTAGATTTTGGTATTGACAGTTCCATGTAAGCATCTGTTCAGTGCTTTATGGTAGTTAAGAAAACGTGAATCAAACTTTCATGTCAAAAGAAAGGACATAAAAGGACTGCAGAAGGTAAGAGGAGAGTAACAAATATAATCAAAGGTACAGAAAACTCCCATAAAAGCAACAACTGAATTTGTTGAAACCTCATTACAAAGAAATAACAGCTTTCAGGAAAAATATCGATAAGTTTTACCAAATCATCTCAAGGAAAAAGTTTTAACTGTTCACTGTCTCTTTACATGCTAGAAATAGGGCTAAAAAATGCAGTTAATGGGAGCCAGGTTCACAGTAAGCAATAGGACCTGACTGTTCACACAAAAACTAGATGCAGATCTGTGGAACTCCTTGCTACGAATGTTGTGTATGCAAGAAGTCTTTTTATATGCAAGGGAAGACTTGAAAAATATTTGAAAGATAGTGAGACCAACTATGTGTTTCTAAATATTGAAATAAAAACAAGTTAGGAAGGTCCCCTGAGCTGAAAACTGTTGTCAGTGAGGAGAGTGTTAGTGGGAAGGTATCATATATGTTTGCTCTGCTCTCACTCTTACCTAAGCATTTGTTTATGAACAGTGTTTCTTCTGGTTTTTCCTTTTACAGATAAATATTACAATCTTGCTAACAAAATGCAAGCTTTTCTTCATAGGGGAGGGGTTAGAGAAAAAGACAGCAGGGAAACCACCAAATTATTCTAAGAATGAAAAATGACATTAAGAGATGAAAGGAGCAGAGGATCTAATGGTCAAAACCATAGAGGCTGGGACAGCAAGAAGAGTACTTTGAACAATGCCAGCCATTCCCAGAAGGTGCCCAAGAAGCTCTGATGTGTGATGCAGCAGTATGAGGGCCTATTTCCAACTAATTCACCAGGATCTCCCACGAACCTTCTGAGAAAGAATAGTTTGGCCAGGGCCAAAGGGAGGAAAATAAAGAGGCAATGCCACACAGTGAGGTCTTGCTGGGATGGGTATGAATAAAAAAGAGAGAAAATCTGCACTCAGAACTAAGAGATACAGGAGGAGCAATCAGGAGCTGTAGTGTGGTAGACTTGCTATACCCCAGAATAACTGTTTCTCTGCTGCTGCAGAAGGAACATCAGTCAGATCAAGAACATGCCTTTCACTACTCCTCCATAGAAGATTTTCCAAACTAGGTGACCAGTGAGATGTAGCTCAGAGAACAGGATGACCCATCAGAGTTCTCTGACGTATTTTGGTGACAAGTGCCAGATGTGGAGAATATTTGTAAAGCCAGTACCAAACTGTTTGGAAGGTGTGCTGGATCACTGGACTTTCAACTTAACTCCTTCCCAGTGAAAGCAGTGTGGGACTGGAGGGAAGTCAACTTTGCAATACCTCCCTTTCTCCTAGGACAAATTGTTTGAAGCCACAGTGTTGCTAATTCAAGTACAGGATCACAATCTAATTTGTCCTCTTACATAAGCTTAAGGACAGAATTGAGCTAAAGCCGTTGTGCTTGTGTCAGGAAAAAGTGATTAGTGTTTGTTGCATGAGCTGTTTGGGTGTTTCATCCAAGTATTCATCTCTGAGGCTTCTTTTGTTAATATGCTTCTGCTATGTATAGCCAGGTACATTAAAACAGCATGAAATTGACTGACAATCAGCAGACATTTCCTCTGTTGATACTGATTCATGAAATGACAATCTAGATAGTTACATGTATTTTATTCATTGTCACTTAATTAAATACTCTGATGTGCACGGCAAGAGAAAACATTCAAAACCTTTTTGCATCACCTTATGTCATGTATACCCTGGTAAGAATACTGTCCCAGTGATACTGCTGGCTTCCACATGCTCCACTCTTTTTTTCTTAGTTAACTTCTAGTGTCAATGCTCTTTTGCTTTTCCTCTTGTATCTATTATACATGAAACTTCATCCATTACAATCATAGAGGGATAGAATATTTGGGGTTGGAAGGGACCTTTAAAGATCATCAAGTTTCAACCCCCTGCCATGGGCAGGGACACCTTTCACTAGACCAGGTTGCTTAAAGCCCCATCCAGCCTGGCTTTGAACACTTCTCTGGGCAACATGTTCCAGTGTTCCTCCACCCTCATTGTTAAAGCTTTCTTCCTCGTGTCCAATTTAAATCTACCCTCCTTCAGTTGAAAACCCTTGCTCATTTAACATTAGAGATGTTACTAGATATTTCCACTAAAAATACTAGGATTTTTGAAACAGAACAAATATGTAGCCTATTACACCTAAGCACACAGTCAGTAGTTGTGTAATTACTCTTACCCACCACAACAATAACAATAATCCACTTTAGGATATGTAATTAATTCATAATATGATAGCTGTTCGCCTTCTGTAGTACCCTACTGAATAAATCAGTGCAGTACTGAGCTAATATCAGTGTGGCATTTTCAGTAGATATTCTGTTTTCAGGCTGAAAATATTCCCTGAGGAAAAATTGTGATTTCGGTGATCAATGAGTGTTAGAAGCTCTAACACACATTTCTTCTTCCATTCTGGCAGCAGGCAAGCTCCTGAAAGAGCCAGGTTTATCTGTATAAATTGCCAGGTTCTAACCAAACTTCATACTAATAATTTTCATCTTTTCCCATAGGTCTGTAAAACACTGTTGTTCATAAATGTCAGTTTGAAACACCTTATGTGAGATTTTAATCCACCAAGCTGTAGCACCACTGTTCAGAATATGAGAAGATGCCAGCCTACAGGGCCACAGCACAGCTGTAGCAAGAAATCTCTTCATGACTTTTTACCATTGAGAATGCAAGGAAATTTCATGCCCAGAGGACATGTCTAGGAAATACCCCTCAGAATCCCTCTTTAATCAATTCACCAAATGTCTCCCAAGAGACTTTTCAATAACCATCAGTTACTTTTAATTTGTGCATCAATATGGGTGACACCAGCCAGTGGAAACACAAAAAGCTAATGCAATCTCAAGTCCCTGAATGTTGTTATAATGACAGTAGTTCCCAATATGAATCATAAATATGAATAAACTGGGGCACGACTGTTTCTGACGTAACCTCAGGTACTCACTACTGGCTGGTTGCTGCATTGCACATCTGGCCTCTCTGAGCTGATGAAGGGGAGGAAGTGTGTGCCTGGCACCCTCTGCCCCAGCAATGAGGCCACAAGCCCCTGAGGGCAAAGGAAAAGCTGCCAGCTATTAACAGGGCAGAGAGCATTAACAGGACATACACGTAATCGAGTGTGCCTGCTTCTATACAAAAAGGGAGAACTCGGTATCTCTAGCTACCCTAGCAACCGTGTTCATTAAACTATTATTGTCCTCATTTTAAAGATAAAAGCCAAGAACTCCCATTGATTTCGATGGCAACTAAGTAACTTGGTGCTGTTGAAAGTCTTTAGGTGCCAGAAAAGCTTTAAATATCTGTCTCTAAAGCTCCGGGCTCTAAGTATATTTAAACACCAAGCTCTTGGGTAACAGGTACGTATGCATTTTAAAAGTTGGTCCTTAAAAATTTGCTTGTAGAAAGTCTGGGAAAGAGGAGACATGAGACCCATGGGTTGCAACATATCCAGGAGACTTTCCCACCCAGAGCTGCTCCACATATTTACTACAGTGGCTGGCAGCTTGCAGTGTTTGCTGATGATCAGACCAGTCATTACTGGTTATGACCAATCTTCTCCCCCAGTTTCTGTAAATAAATATTTACCACAGGATACTTTTTGACTATACAGTTGTTTTTGTCTTAGTATTTCTATTTCCCTATTTTCATTTCTTCTCTCCTTTTCCCATTGTCCTGTGAGTGCCTTGTAGAAGCCCTGCAGCTTCTTCTGCTGTGCTCCCATTGAACCAAGGCAGAGATTTACCCCAGGATTCCCACTCTAGGTTCTTCTTTGGTACAGCTATTACTAGGAGAGCAGAAAAGCCATTTGTGCTCCCAAGAGGCCACATTGCAAAGTCCATTGGGTGCACTCTGTCTGGCTTTCCTGACAGAACGGACATGGATCAGACACAGAGCAGCCACGGGCCTTTCCCCTACAAGGCATTCCACTGTCAGTCACATGATGATGGACTCAGCACCAAGAACGAGATGAAGGCGTTGTTACAGGAAGAATGTGCACTATCCCATAGGTCTCCATACCACAGAAATAAGCCACCGAATATCCACAGTTGATATAACATCAGGCTTGGCTCCCTATGGGCTTTTCAGTGAGGTAATGGGAGTTTATTCTGTGCTTGGTGTTAAAGAGAAAAACAGAAACGGTCATGAAGGACCCTTGTGGTCAGGGCTTATTTTAACATCTGTATCACTGTCATACTTGAACTGCCTTAAAAGTTATTTTGTTGTCCTGTGACCACTTTACATCAGACTTGGCCTAAAGTCGTAGAGCAAGGACTGAAAATTCAGTTCCTGACCTTTGTTTCTGCCTATGCCAACTGTAGCTCTAGGCCAGTTTAAAGACTTAGCATGTACCCACTGCTTTGGGAGCTGAAAAATTGTCCAGAATAATGAGTAGATTGAGTAAAAATAGCTCAACAAATAAATAGAAAAGGAAACACTGTGGAATGAAGAAAAATATGCTCATATACTTGAGACTCTTTTTTTAAGTGCCAGTGAATGAGAGAGTCAGTGATTGAACAACAGGGCATGAGCTAGAGGGAGCCATGGGACAAAGTGAGCCAGGACAGAGCTGGCAGCTTAGAATAAACAGGCAAAACTAACCCTCTTTACAAGAATTCAGATCACAGACAGGTTAATAGCATTAGTCTCCTGTTTAGTTGTTCACAGAAATTAAGGCATCTTCTTAAGCTACAACTCTTATGTGAGACTGGAAGAATTTTCTTTCATAAGATGTATAAATTTACCTTATAGCAAGGGCAGAAAATGAAGGTTCGCACTTGAAATGATGAATTTGAGAAATGGAAACAGTTACTTCTTTCCTTCACGTTTCTAGTTCAAGGCAGTCAGATCAGCCTAAATTTAAAATAGTCAAAGGTTGTTGGGTTTTTTAATGTGGACAAGGGAATGAAAAATACAGTTTCAGATGGAATGAAGTATTTTATTCACTATGGATGAGAATATTTTCTTTAAATGATGTGAGTATATTATAAGCAAAAATGAAATAGTTTGACATTCCAAAACAGAAGTTAATTTCCAAATGAGCAGCTGAAATAACTATTCTGCCAGGACTTTTTCCATTCTTGACCTTCCCATGCACTGAAAAATTTGACAAAACCAAAATACATTTTCAAAGTATTTGAATATTACAAGTACCTTCTGTTTTTCCATAGAGAAATGTGGGCAACACTTCATCTAGCTTTAGTATTTAGAAGACTGGCCAGAAGTGAGCCCAGGTGGCCAGCAATGAAATCCAGGCCTGGATCAGCAATAGTGTGGCCACCAGGACCAGGGCAGTGTTTGTCCCCCTGTACTGGGCACTGGTGAGGCCACACCTCGAGTGCTGTGTCCAGTTCTGGGTCCCTCAATTCAGGAAGGACATTGAGGTGCTGGAGCGTGTCCAGAGAAGGGCAGTGGAGCTGGGGAAGGGTCTGGAGCACAAATCCTGTGAGGAGCAGCTGAGTGAGCTCTTGTTGTTTAGCTTGGAGACGAGGAGGCCTGGTAGGGACTTCATCACTCTCTACAAATCCTTGAAAGGAGGGTGTAGCCAGGAGGGGGTTGGATTGGTCTCTTCTCCCAGGTGACAGGACAAGAGTAAATGGTGTCAAGCAGTGCTGGGGAGATTCAAGTTGGACATCAGGAAGAATTTCTTTGCTGAAAGGGTGGTTAAGCATTGGAACAGACTGTTCAAGGAGGTGGTGGAGTCACCATTTGTAATGGTTTCAGTTCACCTCTTTATCTTTTGTGAGATAGGAGATTTGGAGGAATGCAAAACAGGCTCAAACTTATCAAGAAAATGAGAAGTTTATTAACAGAATTAAAAGAGAAAAGAAAATAATAAGAAAATCAAAGCAAAATCCCTCTTTTTACTCACACCCCCCTCCTCCTTTCTTGTTCCCTAAACCAGCACAAAGGATAACATTACCTAATTCTTAGTCAGTATCCACAATTTTAAGAATCTTTCTACTGGATAAGGAGAAAAGAGGTTTCCTTTGCAATCCGTGGTCTCCTAAAACCGTATCAGCCCCAGTACAACAGCCCCTGCCTGGGAATAAAGCTGTTACCAGGAAAACACCTCTCCCATTGATATGGGATCACATAGGCCACAACATGGGGTAGTCCTTTTTTAAGGGTGAACAGCTTCTAGCTTAAAGCAGCAACTCGCTTCTCCACAGAAAATCTTAAAAGTTTCTTACATCTCCACACATTACAGCTTCCCACATTTCTGGGCACCTTGCATGGTCCTCTTTTGCACATAGGCTGCACCCAAAACTCTTCATTACCCCCCCACGTCTTTTAAATGGATTAAAGAGAAAAACAGTTTGGAGTATTACAGATTTTACCACGGTTTGCAGAAGGCAGTTTTAAGCTTTCGCGCTGCAAGCGTGACCACGCCCCTCTTTCTTCCCCGTCCGCCATTTCCCGGCTTCACTTTCTCTTTCTTTCTTTCTGACTTTGAAAAATGCCATGATGAAGAGTGGTCTCCATCGTTCAGGCTTTATGATGAAGAAGGCCCCATTCACCTTTGTGCTGCTGGCTTCTTGATGTTAGTCTTTCAGTCCATCGGTCTCGGCTAGGATCCCCGCAGCCACGTGGGGGGTGGGGAGGGGGCAGTTCTCAGGAGTCTTGGCTGAATGTTGCAGCTACTTGCAGCGAACACAGTTGTTCCTCAGCTGCCGGGCTCTGAGGAGATCGTCCCGCCGGCATCCCAGGGCCGTGCCCGGCACCGGGGGAGGGAAGAGGCTCGAGGCCGCTCCAAGGAGCGAAAACCTCGGCCGCCATTTCCGCCCCCCGCCGCGGGAATGGCCAAACCCCAAAGAGAGAGGGCACTTCCTGTCCCTCCAGCCTTTATATATGGAAATTTCGAAAAGCGCCACTGGTCAAACGAGCTGTCCATCAGCTCAGGCTCAACCTACCACACCATTTCTGGAAATGTTCAAGAAATGACTGGAATTGGCGCTTACTAACCGTTTTGTTGGCGGGGCGGTGTTCAGTCAAATTTTGGGCTTGATGACCTTGGAGGTCTTTTCCAACCTTAATGATTCTATGATTCCATAAGATCAAACTAGTACACAGATCTGTAGCAGGGTGGCACTCAACAAAGACATAAATCTTTTCTTTTGGGTCTCATCCTTCTGTTACCTAAACAGAAAATTCCTCAGTGCTTTTGCAAGACCTGTGACTGACAACGTGTCAGAGAGAAAATGTGACCTCTGCAATGCGTTCCCCTTGAATAAGGACAAGAAAATCTCGTGTAATATTAGTGTCTGGAAAATGAAACCAAATGATTCAGCTACTAGAGAAACTGTGCCTTAGAACAGTGTGAATTTTATATTTTCCTTTCATGTCAATCTTCTTTTGCTATAACATTGTCAATCAGTCAGATCACTCTCATGTTTCCATGGTGATCCTTGCCTTCAAAGTTAAAAATAATTGTTCTGATGCTGAAACTTGTAAAGAAAAAGACCATATGTAATTGCCTACCTGAAGTTATGTGCCTCGTATATATGGAGGTAGGTACACCAAAAGGGTATTCATTCACATTTTTTCTAGTTTTTATAGCTGGATAATACAGTAGCAACTGAGATAAGCCCCTTTCTCCACTTATTGCAAGTAAGTCAAATCAGTGTGCATCAGTGACTTTTTAAACTACACTACAATTTGTTATATCTCAAAAATTACCCTGATATACTGTCCCAAAGTAACATGCTTACAATTCATACTCAATATGTATGTATTCAGTAGCAATTTCTGTGCTTAATATTTTCTTGCTTTTGCTGAGCTGTTCAGAGAGACAGAGAGATATTAGCTGATGGATTGACTTCATTGATGCAGGATGATATTTGTGAGAAGCACGTAGAGGAACACTGTACTTTGTAATGGTGCTTTTTTGGGAAATCAAGGCAACAAGCATGGAAAATCTGTAAAAATACTCACTTATCTTATCTCCATAGCTTTCTTCTTAACTGGCTAATGCAGCCCCTAGGTCCAAGGTGCATCGTTTGTAAGTAGAATGCTGCACCAGCCCAGTTCTCCAAGGCAGCATTCAGCTTTATGCACCCTACGGCAGTCCCTTCTTCTGGAGCTCTCCTGAGCCATCCACTGCCTGGTGACTTCTGTCAAGAGGAGTGGGGATCCTACAGAGAAGGGCCTGTTTCTATGCACAGCCCTGATCGTCCCACTGTACCCTGTCCTCCCTGTGCACTACAAAAGACATAGAGAATACAATAGAAAAAAAGAGCAATCTTCCATTTGCTGCGGTTTCCTTTCTTCCTGCTTTTCATTCACCTCTCACTCTTCCCCTTGGGAAGCTGGTCTGGATGGCAATTAATACTCTTTGATACTACCTTGATTACCTCTGAGCTCCAAGGACATAGGAGAGAGTCTCCTTGATCTGCAGCACCTCAAGTACAACTGACAAATACTGTGGTGAATACAGCTGTCAAAATTTAGCACAACTACCATGCACATGCTAACAGACTTTGTTCCAGAAGTTCATCATTTGGCCTTTTTTAGCTTTTTTTTCCTATCAGAACAGCAAAATAGTATCTTAGCAGTAGGCCTGCTTTCAGTAAACCTCCAGTACCTGTGCTGGAGCGAAACTTTACACCAAGTGGATTGATGATTTATTAATTATTTTTTTTATTACTAGGGGAAGAAAACAGGAAAAATATAATACAAAAAGGCAGGATGGATGGTTTAAATTTGCGCATGTTACAGCAACTAACACCAGGATCTTAAAACAGGATTCATCAAATGAGCTGAATTATATGCAGCATTTTCAACTTTTCTGATGTGAAGTAGCATGCCTAACTAACAACAAAAAGATATGACTCTTTGGAAGCCAGCGAGGCTATTCCTGCTCCCATCTTACTCAGAGAGAAAAGAAAACGCTCTCTCTCCAGCTGTAGCAGGATTAGCTCCTTATCTGGTGCCTGTATTTAATTTTCTGCTTTCATAGAAAGAAAGCACGACAACCATCCACTTATCCAGAATAACGTGTAGCAGGCTCTGACATTTACTCACAGAAGATTAAAAGTATTTCTGAAAGCACAACTGTAATTCTACTAATTCACATTTTAAATTGAAGTAAAAGCTTTTAATTATTTTTAAACACCCAAACTCTCAGTAGAAATTGTAGCATTACTGTGAGAAAAATGTGGCAAGAGGAAAGGTTGCACTTTCCTGAAGGGTAACAGAAGACTTTAAGAGAATCTCTGTACTTGTTGCTGTGTTACCCTTTTGTGATCTGAGACTAGCTCTGTGCTCACACAATTTGCAGGCAAGAAGACATGTTATTAGGACCACCTGACAGAGACTCACACGCACAAATGTGTCTGTAGCGGAAGCAGTTCAGCTGCTGTACCAAGTATCCAAAATGCTGGTAGCCCTTGCCTCTTCAGGTTGACACCAGCTAATGGCATTTTATTTTCAAGTGATTTCATTACAGTGAAAGAACAACATTTTTCTTTTTCATGATGGCATACAAGTGGAAGAAACAGAACAAATTATTCTAAACAAAACAAATGAAATGAGAAGCCTCAGCTGAACAAAAAACAGGGGGAGAAGCACTTATACCTTCAGAGGGAAGAGCTATGCTGTAGTGGGTGATCTTGCCGTCTGTTTGCTCTGCATCAAGTCTGCTTTGTTCCAGGCTGAGGAAACACATAGAAAGTGAAAGCCACTATCCTGAAGAATATATGGTCTGAAAGGACAAGGCAAACCGGCCTGGTTGTCATCACCAGCCCCTGAAGGTGCAACACTGTAACCTCGTCTGTTGTGTAATTAAGAGACTGCTGGGTCCTGCCCTGGCTGTGACTGGGGGCAGGATTGGATTGGCACTGGGCACATCAGCTCGCAGCACTACAGATGTAACAGGCTCTGTAGTGCTCTCAGTGTAAGGAAGGGCATTATGGTCTTTTCTGTACAGTGAGAAAAGTAACACAGGCAGAAGTGAATTTCAGCTGTAGGCTGAGATACTCACCTTCATTCTCTCCATTTAAAAGGATGGAGAAGGGGATATTAATAACTCCACAAAATCATTTTGGCTAGCTTTTCACTTTTCAACTTCCCAGCTGACTATCCCGGCAGAGCTCTTTGTAGGGCTCTTTATTTTTCTGAAACTGGCTTCATAGATGCTGCTTCTTTTTACTTCTTGTGACCTTCAGCCTTGGTGCAATAATACATCTTTATTGAAAGACAGTTTTACCATTCTCATTCCTCATTCTCTTGCAGCATCCAAAAGGTGAATGCATCCAAAACGAATTGAAATTTCTTTCCCAGTTGGATCTTACCACAGTAATAAATGAGTTACCATCTGCATTTCTAATTAAAAATCCAATTGGTGTAATGTAATGAGGTTTCTAGATGCAATTAGCAACTGCTGGGGGTCTCTTTATAGAACCAGGACTACAATTATGAGGCAAGTAGATTCTATCATATGCAATGAGGGACTTTTTATAAATTTTCTGTCCTTAGCTGGATGGATTCACAACAGGGAGTTAGATACTTTTAGATACTGTCATCTACTGAAATGCAAAATTCAGGTTGGTACTTGGGTTTTGTGCACAGCTCAGGGCAGAATAAAATGCCTAATAGGGTTCATTGAGCTTTCAAAATCATGCCTAACTTCTGGAGTTTTACATTTAATGCAGAATCTAAGTCCATATGTTTATGCTTTTACCACAAACACTGCCTTAAGAATAAATAGTGGAGACATTTGCTTTACTCAGAAGTAGAGCTGATAAAAATGGTGGAACTTTCTGAGGAAAAAAGGCTTAACCGGTTTTTTAATGGTCAGTAAAAATTTTAAAGCCACAAATTAGTCTTGAAGCTACTCAGGGATAGCTTCTTCTAGATCAAAATTTCTTAACTCTGTTATAGCAATGACTTATAGTTCAATGATCCTTTACAAATTAGACTTCATAAAGAGTGAGAATGATAGAGAATGTATTTAAAAGCGTCTTTCTCTCCCTCCCATTTCCCCATGTGTATGCACACACAGAGCTATACTCAAAGGCTTGCATAAAAGTGTTCTGCTGGAGTATTGCCACATGTCTGAAGCATTTCCATTTTCCAGACTCAAATGGCAATGTTTATAAAAGAAAGGGACTCAGTAGAAAATGCTACTCTTAGCCAGCAGCACTGTCTTATTTGCCCCATTCAGTACAGTTAAAAGCAACCAAAGATCATCAGTGTGACCCAGAGTCTCAGGCTGCCTGGATTTCAGGTTTCTTGGGGGCAGGCCTGAGAGATGTTCTCAGGTTCTTTCAGACTGTTTAGTCTTCTGTCTCTCCAGGTACGTGGAGGCATCTCCTGCCCTCTTTTCAGGGCCACCATGTCATCAGGATCTTGCAAAACAGGACAGTGCCTGTGTGGGACGGCTTCCACCTATTCCTGTGAGCCTCTGACAGCAGTGCTTCCTAATTTATGATCCTTAGAGGAAAGAGAAGCTGAAGGACATAAATAGCTTAAAGAGCATGTCAGAATTCCATTGCTTCCTCACAACAAAATCAAAATTACTTTAGCTCTAATGATACAGTAACAAAGGCAACAGAAACAACTCTACAAAATGCATTTTTAATGCAAATTTCTGTGTATTCTTTGTCAGAAAGCATAGAATATTTGATAAAACTTCTTCTAGCTCACTGAACGTGAAAAAAAGACAGACATTTCCCCTAGTTTTTTTTTTATTGCCAACATACCTATAGAAGCTTGACATCCCTGGCCAAATTTAATTCTATCAGGTATTTAGTTTTCCTAACCAGATCCCTGACTTCTCAGACAATTTCTTTATATTCCTTCCAAGTTACCTGTTCTTACTTCCACCCTCTGTAGGCTTTCTTTTTCTGTTTGAGTTTTGTCCAGGAACTCCTTGCTCATCCACACAGGCCTCCTGTTATTTTTGCTTTCCTCTTTGTTGGGAAGCTCACTCCTGGGCGTAGAGCAGGTGATCCTTGAATGTTAACTGTCTTTCTTGGGCCTCTCTTCCCTCCAGGGCTTTATCCCATGGTACTCTAACAAGCAGATCTCTGAAGATGCCAAAGCCTGCTCTCCTGAAGTCCAGGGTAGTGAGATTGCTATGCACCCTCCTCACAGCCCTAAGGATCTAAGGATCTCCCATTTCATGATCACTGCAGCCGTGGCTGCGCTTGAGCTTCACGTTCTCCACTAGCACCTCCCGGCTGGTGAGAGCAAGGTCCAGGATAGCACCTCTCCTCATTGGTTTCTGTACCACTTGGAGGAGGAAGTTACCATCAATGCATTCCAGGAACACCCTGGCTTGTCTGTGCCTTGCTGTGTTGTCTTCTCAACAGATGTTGGGGTGGTTGAAGTCCCCCGTGAGGACCAGCGCTTGTGTACATCATGTCCATTACAGTCAATTCAACTTACACTGAGCTTGTACTTGTAGTTCAAGCAATTTCTCTGGAGTTCAGTAGTGAGATGAAAGAAGGGGTTCCTGGGAGTATCATTTTATATCTCCTTTGAGCTGAAAGACAGCAATGCATACAGCTGTTTAACAAGATATGTGTTATGTTTCCTTTCAAGAGCAGAACCTGTGAGCTGCCCAGCCTGCATAATCATCCAATCCACGCCTGGATCAACATCCTCCTGGAGCCATGGTGTGCCTTCACTGTGGTGGGAGTCACTTCTGTCTTCCTCAGTCTAGCTCTTGAAGATGAGACAGTGGGAGGGAAGCAGGAGGCAGTACGAATCCTCAGGGAGTAGGTTTCTTGCTTTACTTTTGCTACTCAGTTTCTAAACATATTTACCTTGACTTTGATTGACTATATGAAGGTTTCTAGCCATCTTCTATGTATCTCTGATAATCAGCACGACCTCTGCAGTTGCTGACATATCTAAACCTCTCTGGTGCCACAAATCATACTGTTGGAATACCTCCCAGTCAGAACAATTTGAAGAACTATCTTGAACTGTGGGCAAACTTCTGCGAAGAGAAATTTGAAAAGTGGGGATAAGTTTCCCACAGCAGGAATATCCGCTGGGAGGTGGGAGAGGCCATCATGGTTAACCTCCATGAAAGAAGCCATCAGCTGGGATCTGGTCCTAAGTGTATAGGGCTGAGTAATAGTCCTACAAAACCAAATCGCACGTTGACAGGTAATGGCCAGGGTGGCAAGAGCAGTTACAGCAATCATGTCTGAGGAGGCTCCTGCACTGACTGGTTTCCTTCAAGTCTCAGAAAAAAAACAATAGGAGAGACAGCAATCAGGAGATTATTATCTACTGATTCTTTACTGTCATGAGAGGCTGCTTTGCTTTACAGGGGTAGAAGTGTCCTAGTGTGATACAAGTAATTTTTTGGTTTGGTTTTGTTTTTTTAAAATATCTTGGATATATATGTCAAAGACTGCCAAAGGAAAAAAAGGAAGGAAAAGAAAACCCAATTTTTCTGACCTTTAGGGCATACACAGCAGTATGGTTAAGTCAGTGAGCAGAGTTCACCATTAATATTTAAAAGATTGCAGGGTCTAAGTTACCATTATTGAAATTCAGATGACTTGGTGCTTTTCTGCCTAATCTTGCAATCCTGATTCTACTTTGATTCAGTTCACTGAGGGGTAAATTCGGGCTCTTGGTCACTAACATGAAGTCAGATATAATATATTGGTTCATATTTTTTTTTCATTTGCCCATTCTTCTTGAGTTAAGAACTCTGATAATATAGAGCTGACATTTGGGAAAAATCTAGAAAATGAATTCCTTTTTATCTCCAGGCTAAGCTGCACCAGTGAATAGAGAACTATAATAAAACCTATTTGTATGCCTGTCATACGAAGACAAACCTTTTCCAAAGGAAATGGATTTGAGTATTTGCAAGAAATGATAAACAGTCAGACAAAAAGGTACTGAATTTCCCTTTGAGATGCATAGGAGAAGAAGGCTTTAGCTTCCCTTTTCAGGGAGGAGGGATTTGTAAGAAAGCCGTGGCAGCTGAGAGTCTCAGAAATGAGATCTTATCTGGATCTTTGTGGAAAGGAGTAACTTGGAAATATCTTGAGGGGTGTGGTTGAGTTATGAACAAAATGTCAGTCTGCATGTGTATCATAAATCAAAAGAGGTGTATCCACTTCTGATAAAAAGAATTTACTGGATGTCACTTGTGCAAAATCCTTGTGCAAAGCTGTGTTAAAATGTAGTCCTCTCTCTGATGTGTGTAGTTGAATTACTGTGAATAGGTGCTTGTACAAGACAAAGTGTGGAAACCATGCCTAATTTCAAAGTGCTGCCACTATCCTGACTCTCACGTGAAACTGAAGTTTATTATAATTTTGTTTATTATATTATATATTATAATATTACTGGCAAAACAGCTACACAGCTGGGGGGCTCCTGGCCACCTCAGACAGCCTGGGTGACACAGCCCTGTGGCCCTGCTACATGGGTGACACAGCTTTGTGGCCCTGCTGCCTGGATGGCCTCACAGCCTGGGTGACACAGCCCCATGACCTGCTGCCATGCCCTCTACAGCGAGCGTGGCAGGCTGCTGGGTGCCCTCTTCCTCCCGGGGTGAAACTTCATCATGAAAAAAGTGGCACAGGTGTGCCATGGAGGCTGAGGCATCCCACCATGTTCGAAAGAATTTTTGGAGAGGTTACATGGGACAAAGTTGTCTCAGAGCAGCCTTTTCCACATGGAGTTGCTGAATGTATTGGTGTCAGCAATTAATTAACATCTGAGCCTCCTGGAGAGGCATGACTTATGCTAAGGAAAGGTGGGTTGAAGGCAAATGTATGCAGTCAGCTGAGGAATTTCTATCATGGAGAAGAGATGGGTGAGTTCTGCAGCTGCATGTCTGTTTTGTGATATTCAGAGGTATTTTGTGATATTCAGAGGTATTTTGTGATATTTGGAGGTATTTTAGAGATTTCAAGCAATTGCTATAATTCTAGCTCTAAACCATTTAATTATTGGC
The DNA here is from genome assembly GCA_013397815.1 of Aleadryas rufinucha. Classification (NCBI taxonomy): domain Eukaryota; kingdom Metazoa; phylum Chordata; class Aves; order Passeriformes; genus Aleadryas; species Aleadryas rufinucha. The sequence goes on along the minus strand of VZTH01011899.1, from coordinate 310,399 downwards.
TAAATGTAGCTGAAGGATACTGTCATATTCAAGTCTAGAACAGAGAAGTTAAGACACCTACTGCCTGAAAAATGTCATGGTGGGTTAATGCATAATGACGGTAATTTTACTAAATGAAGAATATTTGAGTGCTTACCAAGCTTAATTAAACTTTGCAGCACTCCTAAGACAGAAATATTGTTATGGTAATTTTAACAGGTAGGTAAATTGCTCATCCTGGCACATGAAGGTTGGGTAATTTACTCAAGGTCACTCATCAAGCCTGCAGTGTAGCCAAAGTAGAGCCTATTACCTTGACTCCTAAGCTGACTTCCAGTCTTCAAATAATTCTCTCTTTTCTAACATTTCAGCTTTTTTATTTTTTTTTTTCTGAATAGAAACTGGCTTTCATTCGTAGACCTGGTTGTTGATAAATTCCACTATCCTCGAAGGACATACATCTCTAATCTTCCTCAGTAATTCACGCCAATGTGGCAATTTGCTAAAAAGTGAAGGATGTGAGGACAAAGAAGAGGACAACATGAAGAAAGAGGAAAAAACTAATAAAGGAGAGTGGAATGAAAGGAACTAGGGGCAGAAGGAAATCATGGCATGCAATTGAAATACAGAGGAGTCAAGGGGGAATAAAGGGTCAAAACAAAAGTGAAAGAAATAGGAGAAAATAATGAAATGGAAAAGGACATAATCAGGAATCAGCAGACAGAAAAGTGTGAGTGAAATCAAAGTGGCGTAAGAATTGAGATGCATTTAGTGGAAATGTATTAAAAGTAATAATCTACTCTTTCTACTACATTATTCTGTTTACAGGCCAGGAAATTCTTTACATCCTCAATCTATTAAGTGGTACTGTACATAGAAACAGAAAAAACTGCTGCCTCTGAGTAAGAATGAAAAACACAGCAGAACTCCTGCAGAGTAACCCTAAAATGGTAATAAGGGCAGACTACAGAAGGAATCCCTACTGAGATCTTTTGATTAACCTTGATATGATGTAAGTGGGGAGCTTAGATTAAACCAGCCATTTCTTCCTTTTTTTCCCTATCCTTTTATATTACAGTAATGCAAATAACTAGCAGAAATAGATAAATGTAGGTGGTTATTTGTTTGGGGTTTTTTTTTTAACTTTTGTTCTTGCTTCCTTAAATTTGCAAGTAAGTTATTTTTCCCTTTGAAAGCAAGAGTAGTTCAAGATACAGTTAAAAATGAGTAGATAGGAAATTCAAAGACAAAGCCCCATGCCTTAGCTGACAGCCACATCATTCCTAAACCAATTAGGAAATCAAAGCATTTAATGTGTAGAAGGAGCAGAGCATTTAATGTGTGGAGAGCAGATCAACAGCTCTTGATCCCAATCTGTTTCTCCTAACATATACAGTGTGCAGCTGACAGGCTGCAGGATGGGATGCTCTCCTCTTCCCAGTGCTGTTGGTAATTCTTATGCATTATTTAACAAGTGTAGAAAAGGTATTGAGGTGCTTGGAACAATGATTTCAATCTGTAAGAGCAGTCTTGTACTCATCTTTGTGCTTCCTTTCATGCAGACTTCTTCCCGGAGACGCTGAAAAGCATCTTCCCCTCTCTGTAGCCAAATCTTTTTCAAAGATTTGGTCCTACCAGGATTTCTATCAGAAATGTCTGACTGCCAGCAAAACAGGTAATTTCTATTCTCTCATGAGAAGCATGTTTTGTTGCTTCATTCGTTGCCTTGCTCAGACTTCCCAGCATGATTCTCCCATGGAGGCCATGTGCACAGACACTGGGGTGATAAGTACAGATAGGATTGGTTTGCTGAGCACCGTTTCCATACAGAAATCCATCCTAAGAAATTTTCAAATTTCCTGTGGAACAAGTGTTTCAGATGCTCATTGTGCTGGAAACATTTGGCCCGTATTTCATTAGGAAATGGAGACAACTTTCTCCTGAGGATTCCTGGTCCTTTTCCAAGAGCTCTTCTGCTGTTCGCAGGAGTTTGGGTCAGTTGAGGGAGTCTCATCTAACCCAGGTCAGTCACTGACAGCTGGAGTTTATTCTCCCAGAGCTTTTTGGGCTGCTGATTCCTTGCCACAAGGGTGACTAGATACCACACCAGGAGTGCAATAGTTTCTGTGGCTCCCTGCTGTCTTGGGTAGTTTTTTTTCCACTGGAAGAACTATGGCTTGCAGAGATTTTGACATCTTGGTTTCATACCTTAAAGGCTAGAAAATATGTCTCCAGTTTTTGAGGCAGTCAGCAATGCTGAGTTGTCCTGCAGCTACAGCTCCTGGATGATGTAAGGTTTCCAGGCAGTTGACCCAGTCTGGAAGGGATCATGGTAGGGTAAAAGTAGGGTGGCTCACAGGCCAGTGTCTTTAGGGTGACCCAAGGATCCATAGAAAAAGTGCAGGGACAAGTGCTGAGGCTGCAGATAATGCAAGTCCACATACGACATCAGTCTGTACTTGTCATTCTGGCAAACGTCACTGAAAATGAGACATTTTCTGAGATAAAGCAGCATTTTTTCCTGACTTCACAGAATAACACAATTTTCTCTGATGTGATTTTAGGAAGACTTGTTATTACTTTATCCTCGGTCCCACGATCATGCACAGATTAAATCATTCTTAACAGTTTTATAAAGCACAGAACAAACAAACACGACAGAACTTGATTCAAAGTGTTTTCTCTGAAAGCCATTTTAGATAAAAAAAATAGAGGCTTGTAAAAATAAAAGCTCAGATCTGGTTTCAGCAGATGTCTATAAATCCAGAATAAGTACACCAAAGGCAATGGGGCTATTTAGATTTTTTTTTACCACTGATGATTAGTTTTATACGGTATTTTTATTCCCTCAGTGGATCCCTTCTAAATCAAGGGAGACATTTTAAGGCAGCTACTTTAATATTCGGAAGGCGAAAGTTTTTGTATAAATTCACATTCACTGGAATGTTTACAACATTTTTTCCTTTTTACAAGCATTCTGGTAAACACAAATGTTTGTGGAATGAAGCTGAGTGGCTTAACGAATACCAATAAAGCCACTTCAGTTTTTATTCAAAGGAATAGTCTTACATTCTAGTTAAAATATTCTTGGACATTGGTTGCTGTGTTTAACAAGTTTTGGGGATGACTGGATTAGACATTGTTAGAACTTGTATGTTTTTCAACACTATAAAAATTTGCTTTCCAAACAGCTACATGAAATAGCAAAAATCTCAACATTTCAGATGCTTATTGCTGAAATAGCACAAAAACCTCTGGGTGCCTCTGGTGAGAATCTGAAGCTGCAGATCAGTTTATATCCAACTGCTATAGTTACATCTCCTCTCATATAAGCACCAGAGAAAGAGAAAATCTTAATCCTACCCCATGTGGCTGGTTTAAAGTCCCAAGCTCCACGTTGCAGTGCTGTCACAAGTACCCTGTAAGATAAGGGAGCAGGAGCATCACTGGATAACACGCTCCAGTGGATCAGGACCTGGCACTGCTTGCTGGGGCAGCTCAGGTCTGTGATGTTAAAAGTGCTGTGTGTGTAAATGGGCCAGGTCAGCAAGGGCAACTACAGGAGCACTTGCACCTGCAGTGTCCACTAATTAGTAGGCTCTTCTTGTACTGTAATGCCTGTCTGATGTTTGTGGAGGAGGCTGAGCTGTATGGCAAAAGGGCATCTACACCACACATGATACATTTTAAAGGGATCATTTGTAGTCTTCCCATTCAGCCATGGTCTGCCTGAAGGAGCCCCGTTCAATATCTTCTGTGGGAGCAGGGTGTCCACAGGCACCTTGGGGCAGCTGAAGGTGCTGCTTTGTCTGCTTAGAAAGGTAAGGAAGAGAAAACAAACTCTGCAGGAGAGAGCTGAGGATACACCCTTATTGATCTATTCTGTGAGCACCTGGGACAGAAACACAGGAGAGGCTCTGCTGTGAGCCTGCATGGGTCAGGTCTTACTGAAAGCAGTGGTTGCTTTGCAAGATCCTTTCCAAATAGCACAGCAAAGGTTTGCAGGGGGCTGGGGTAGTCTGTGAATGCGAAAGGTCTGGTTTAGCTGACTTCATGGGAATCATATCTTCCCTGCTGTCTTTCCACACCTAGAGATATGTGGCCTGGGTCCCAGCCTTCAGTTTGTTCTGGCCTGATGTTGTTCATGCTTTGGACTGAGGCTCCTGAGAGCTACATGGAGCACTGAAGTGGCTCCAAAGAGGCCATGACAATCAACATACAGATTTGGTGATAAACAGCCATTCCTGAATCTCCAAGGGAGTTTCATCTACTGTTTACTGGAGCTTGTATAGCCTTCAAACTGGGGTCACTGAGCTCCTTCAGACAGAATTATTTTATGGAAGAAATTATTTTAAATGAAAATTATTGAATAGTCACACACAAATGTGGCACCTCTAGGAATGAGTTTTCACACCAGAAACCAGGCTCTGTGGTACTTTTATCCATCCAGAAAATAGAAATAGCTTTTGTATAAAATTAAAATTATTGAAACCAGCTTGAGTCTTAAACACCAAGCAGTCACAATAAACTGCTTGTCCATAGCCTGATGTATTTACTAAAAGTGCATTCAAGAGAAACATGAGCTACTTAGAAGCAATTTACAAAGAGGAAAACAGAGGAAATTGGCTAGATAATTTATTCTCCAGGAAGTATTTGTGTAGTTTTGTAAGCAAGGCACCCAGCAGAAAGACACTGTCATGTCCTACCTGTTCGTGACTTAAATATCAGTGTCTTTCAGCATATTTGTTGTGTTAGTGCCAGGTGCATGCTAGTGCAAGTGTCAAGTGAGGATTTAATTTTAGGATGTTTTTCCCATGAAAGAAGACAGAAAACCCCTTAAAACCCAAACTGAATGTGAATGAAACATCATACACAGGCACAAACACATGTGGAGAACTGAGCTGCCTACAGTAGCATGTAGGATGTTGAGACACTGAGATGAGATGCAAGGTTTTCATCTTTGTCTGAATGTCCAAACCTTATCTCTCTTTATGTTTGTGATTCTCCCTGTCATTTGCTGCTCCCTCACTGAGAACCTGCTACATCCAGGACTGTTTTGCTGTCTTCTTTTGCCAATCTCTTCTTCTGAATATTATCGCTGGGAAATGGGAATTAGTCAGAAGGAAACATCTCTCCCATGCAGCAGCACCCCATGCTGAACTGTGCTTGCAATAAACGAAGACATGAAGTAGGAGGAAAAGCAGAGTTGAAATGTGTTGGGGCATGTGCTGTACTCTGGATCTCTCCCCTTTCAGGCATACCCTTTTCCTGCATCTTTATCACTTGTAACAAGAACAGAGATTGACTGCAACTGTGATCAGGGTGGTAGTGTCTCTGTTCAGAGTCAGAGGGTTTCTTGCCCTCCGGGACAAACACAGGCACAGAGGAGTTGAACTCCAGTAATATCTAGTGAAACCCCAGCCAGATTTGACCCTTTGAATGTCTGCTTTTAATATCAACATACTTATCAGTAACCAGTGACACTATCCTGACAGCCTGAGAGGGGAGACTTGCTTCAGCTGAAGGAGTAGGGGCAAGGAAGGGAATGGAAATCAGCTCTCTCAGTGAGATGCTTTCTGCTCCAGCTGCTCAGCCACACATCTTGTTCCATGTTAGCCTTGAAACATGACTTAGAAGTAATTGTTCAGCACTGCAGAAGAATGGCTGTGTACCCCACCATTAATGATTAGCTTCATTTTGCATGAATTAGTTGACTTCCTGCAATTATGTCTGCTCTTCCCCACCAGGCAGCCACGGTGTTCTGCTTTCCAAAGACAGCGAATTGGCAGCTTGCTGACCCCAAATGCCTGCAAGCTACAAGGTGCTCATTCCATTTTCTGCACCAGTCACCAGGCTGAGGCATCTGAATTCCAGCAGACACAGGATGGTTTATGGTTTACGGTCTGCACCAGATGCTTAGCAGGAGGGACAAAGTGAGTGCAGAGCATGTGAGAGAGGAATGTGTTTGCCTTTGCCAAGCTGACAATCAGCGTAAAGGAGTGGTGTGGTTGTGATCAGAGAAGTGACCCTCTTAAAGAAAAATGACTTGGTGTTTTTTATTTATTCCACTTCCATGCTCTCCACCTGTGGAGTACTCCATTGGACCAGGCAAAGTGCTTTGCAAAATTCTAATTAATCCCTGCATCTGGAAAATTAAATAAAGTGCTTCTTGCTTTGCACCTCATTGATAAGGATGAAGCATCTGCAGCTGGAGCTTGCCTGGTGCTTTTGTTGATCCACGAGGCAGTGCCGAGGACAGGCGCTGTGCTGCAGCCAACCTGCCTCTGCTGGCTTGACTCCTGTTAGTGCACTTTATTTCCATTTAAGCAGAGTGCTGTGACTCAGAGAGCAAGCAGGGGAGATGTGAAAGCAGCAAGGTACTGTGTGCACAGCCGTGGCTGTACTTTGGTTTTCTGCTCTGTGTGCTGACACTTCGCAGTGTCATCTGCTACTGTTGGGACTGACTATTGTAGAAAAAGCACTTTGGACTTGGACACAGCTGAAACTGCAGTCTGACATTGCAAAATAAGCTACAAGAGCACTCTGGAATAAAGGTTTAGACTTAGCAAGGCCACTGGTCCCAGCTCCAGCACAGTCGACAATGCCAGTTCACACCACAGAACCACTAGGCAAAGAACAGAGATACCCAAAGAGCACAGATGAGCTCACTATTTCCACAGAAAATCCCATGTCAGGAGCATACACCCAAAACTGATGCCTGGAAAGAGGGTACTGGAATGGAAAGATGCCTGCAGAAATACTGGGAACTTGGTGAAGGGAGATGACATATTCATGAAGAACAATCAAGAAGGTGAATAGCCACGCAGGGAGGAGCTGTGATATTCTCTGGGGTGGAGAGCTGGGATTTGACTCGGGGCCTGGTCCCAAGGAGAAGGGAAAGGGGGATCATCCATGTGTCACTTTCTTCAAGGGAGGAGTTTTCTGTTACATTTTCCTACAGCATATGAACTTCTGTTTGAAATTACACACTGAACATGGGATTCCAGATGCTTGATTATGCTCCTCATTAGACTCAGCAGGTCTTTGGAAACATAGCCTTCTGCCTCCAGCTCCCACCATTTCCCGGCTAAGGTGAAGACACACCTCCACATGCCAAGGAATACAGCCATCACAGACATGCTGGGCAAGGAACTTCGGAAACAGAGAAGTGCTACTCTTTATGGTCTTTGTATCCCTGAGGAGCTCCTGAAGAGCCATGGCACTGTCTGCCAGAGCAGGAGCTCCAAAGAGAATATGTATGTGCAGTGAAGTTGTTATGCTGGCATGGCTTGCTTGTTCCTCCACACTGCTGATGATGTTATCAGTTCTGCATCCTTTTATGCACTGTCTGTACTGACGTGTGCCTTCTGCCCTGGGGGAGTTCACAAGAGCTGCAAGTCCTGGAGAACAGAAACAAATGCCACCCTGAAACACATCCTGCCTCCTCTTGGCTCTTCAGGCTACCTCCAGAAAGACACCAGTGGGTATTTGCCTGCGTCAGACACCTGGAGGGGGCTGCTTCAGAGACAGCAGTTTTTCATTATATACTGGCCTTTACTGACTGCTGCTGTGAATGCACAGGCACCTTTGCAAGCTGAATACAATCAAATGAGATGGTAAAGCTGGATTCTTGATTGCCCTGACAGGCTGAAAGGAGAAATGTTCAAAAAGGTATGTGCAAAGGGAAGAATGCATACTTACTTCTTTAGGCTTATCTACAAGTGTAACCTCACAGAACCCCAACACTGCACTGACCAAACCTTGAACGGACGTGAAGCCCACCAAAGCACAAGACTGTGAAGAAAATGTGATTTCAGCTCTCCAAAGCAGTATAGCTGCATATTGAACAATAAACCTTAAATAGACTCTGTCTTTCAGCCAGAGCACCTTCAGTGCTGGGGTCCCAGCAATTTGGAATACTGTCCATCACCCAGCAAAGCAAGCACTGAGATCCATAGGCCCAAATTAGTGAGCTTCACTTGATGACTTAACTGATTTCAGAGCTGAGCTCCCAGGGGGTGCCTCTGCAGCTGCTGTGGACAGGTGGCTGCACAAGGACGTTCAGCCCTGAGGTGTGCAGGACCTCCTGCTGCTCTGCTCTTTGCAGAGACAGCCCAAAGAGCTCGAGTCCTAACTCAGACCCACTGGCAAAACAGATAGCGGTGAAAGTGCAGGTGAATTTTAGGAGTGATAAGAGATCATGAGTGAAAATGATTGCCAAGTGAAATGATTGTGAAGGGGGTTGCTCAAAAACTCTCTTAATGCAGGTCCTGTTGCCATATCTCTGAGTAAGTCACCTTCTGCTGGCAGAGGGAAAAAATCCTTCTGCCAGTAAAATAAATGACTAGAGGAAAAAAAGGACTATTAATGAAAATTGCATCATAATAGTGAAGCCTCCAGATCATGAAAACTTACTGAGTTAGAGAAAAATGCACTCTGCTGGAGTGTGTGCTGTTATTGACCCTTGAGACACACCAGTTGTTGGCACACACTGCTACCTCCTGTCCTGGCCCCTCCGGCACAGCCACAGGTCAGAGGCTGAGGGGAACCTTTTCCCTGTCCCAGCCTTGGGCTGGCATTGCCTGGCCCTGACCCCAAATTTGCCAATGTCCAGCGACACCCCAAAGCACCCTAAAGAGAAAAACATGCTGCTTCTCTCCTTCCTGCCTGCTCTCCCATCAGCAAATGCTCTCAAGATTGATGGGGTGACAATTGAAAAAAGTTGTTGCAAATAACATTGAAGCTCAACATACCTTTGAGTGTGCAGTATTTCCTAGATATATTGCTCAATTTTATATGTGTGTATAACTGTAATATTAAATTTGTGTTTGGTATGTGCGTGAAGGAAATGGATTTCAAAGGCCCATCTAAGAGTATATACCAAACACAAAATCTCTCAAACAAATTTTCATGCAGAAATACTTACCTATTTATATTAGCAGGAAAGAGGCTCAGTACAATATAATCTATTGGGCTTTATTTGAAAATTCAAAATATTGAGCATGCTGAGAGATTAGCAGTCCCTTTATAGAATTAAAATATGAGAAAGACACACACTGGATACTTGAAGACATTGAATGAAGCTGAGAAAATGAAATCCTATTAACAAAAATATTATGTTCCCTAGAGATAACAATTATGAAATTACTGAGCTGTCATCAATACAATTCTTAAAAAATATATATAATACACATAGAAGATAGAAATCTAGTTTTATTTCAGTTATACTGGATATTTGATTCAGAAAAGGTACGAGATCATTACTTATGTTACTAGAGCTAGTGTTAAGAATATATCTTAATCATAGAACTGTAGGAACACAGAACTTAGGCCAGCTTCAACACTGCACAGCTTCACAGCCCTGTTTTTCATTTGAGGCCATTCATCTGATTGCAATGCAGTTCAAAATATGAGTCTTTTCATTATGAGCCACTGCCTGTTTCTGACAATCCCACAAACATTAAATCCTACTGTAAGCAGCCATTCAGCTTATTGGCTGCCCTGTGCAGCTCCACAGTGATACTTTTGAAAAATTGCACAGAGAAAGAGATACACTCAAGGTAATGAATTTCAAATATCTACTTCCATCTTTCCTTCTTATTTTTAATTTACTATGGTGTCAGAACAAGGGAATGTGATAAGAATAAAGGACCTTCAGGTTAAAAAACACAGTTACTGTCTGATTAGGAGTACCAATAGTTTGTAGTAAAGTTGGTCTCATTAAAGATACTAAGCTGCCTAAATTGAAAGAAATATGCAAATACCATGCCTAATATAGAGCAATATCCAAGACTATCTTAGTTTCCTGGTTTCTGTGACCTCCTCCATGCCAACAGCCATCGAGACTGCATAACACCATTATAAAGGGAACAATGCAGGTCTCTGCACCCAGCTGCATCTCTGTGGGCAGAGCTGCCAAGACCCTCTTGTGGTGGGTGGCTGGCAGCAACTTCATGCTGGATCTTCTCCCATGAGAGCCACAATTGCTCACAGACAGCAGGGCTGCCCAGCAGTGCTCCGCTGCTGCCACCTCCCTGACACAGCCCGCGGTGTCGACCGAGAGAATTAGTGCTGCGTCTTCCCCGAGCGCCCTCCAGAAATCCAGCACTCTCGGAGAGGCTGATCCTCGTTGGAGACACCCGGGAGAGGCTCTGGAGCCGCCACGCAAACACCCACAACTGCCAGTGCGATGGAGAGCACAGTCACACACACAGGCACACACTAAGTGTCGATCGCAGATGAAGGAGCAGAGAGGGGTCTTCCGTATGGTTATCCACAGGTTTATTCCAGGAAGGGTCCACGGACAAAAAACAAAGACAGTGGAGAGTCCAGGGGTTTTACAGGGGGAAGAATAACCAATCGGCTGAGGGTCAAGGGGCGGAGGGGGTACAGCGTGACAACCGGGAAGCCAATGGGTTAGGAGGAGGGAGGGACAAGGGAGGAGAAGACCAGTGGGGTGTCGAAAAACGTGGAAGGTTCCAGAACCAATACATATTTAACAGAGGATATACATATTTAAAAGGACATACAGAAAGAGGGATGGAGGGCCAATGGGCCAACCAACAACTAGTGATTAACATATGAGAACAGGGAACTGTGGGAACTCGCCCTAAGCTGAGGGAGATATTACACCTTGGAGCCAGCCCACCACAACACCAGCTCAGCACTTGGCCCTTGTGGTTCTCCAACCACTCCGCTGACGGCTGCAACCGCTGCAACACTTCCCCACAAGGCAGGCAGCTCTGTCCCTCACAGCGCTGTCAACAAAGCGCTTGTAGAGAAAGGGTCTCTCCCTACAAGGCTGTCAGTGCAGGTGGCAGAGGTGCGTGATGAAGTCTCCAAATGCAGCAATCAGATCACCTTCTTTACATGTGCTCCCTCTGTGCCATCTGAATTGCCTCAGCCCTGACTTCAAGGAAAGTAACAAGAGCATAGTCAAGTACTCTGCAGTCTGGAGGAAAGGAGAGATGCAGGACTCAGATACTAAACAGCCACTTTCCTCTTTGCAGAACAGTAAGTAACAGATCAGTGTGTCAGTTCTTAGATAAGCAGGTCTCTTTGCTGAATTCATTACCAGGAGGGCTGTCAGATACCGCAGTGCAAGAGACCCTCAGACAGGAAAAGCTGGCAGAGACCAACATGAAGGACCAGCTGTTTGCTTCAGGACTGACTTGGTAAAATTTAGCCCTAAATAAGAAGCATGAGGGGAGATTGCTCCCCTCTAGGTACATAAGAAGTTTATTTGAAGAGTAAGAAAATGAATTTGGAGTGGAAAGGAAGCAATATGACTGAGTTGCCATAGAGGTGACTTAGGAAAATCTGCTTTTCAGCAAGCTGGCTGTGACATGTCCACCCCTGACCTCCTCTACACAGGGTCTAGAGAAGCACTTCTCAAAATAATATAGATAAAGATGGTTATACGTTAGGAAGGGATTAAGTGTATTACCTCCTAGAGTCCTCCTATGCTATTCTTCCGATTTAATATTTTAATTGCTTGGGAGTTTTGCTCTAACTTTTATTTGCTAGGTAAGACTAGGAACATTGTGCAGCTGAACACTGGGAGAAGGAGACTGTTGTAAATAGCTGGGATTGGCAGGGTCCTTGAAGTTTCATGGCTAGAGTGGTAGTCTTAATGGCTGTTCATTAAAAACATTTGTGACAAAACTTTCCTAGCAATCCTTTTATGACTAACAAACTGGCTTTTGCTTTATCCTCCAGAGCCTGATGTTTCAGGTAAAAAAATATAGTTGTGAAGAATGGAGTTATCACTGTTTCTTATCTTCTTTTTACCTGGGCACCATTGAGACAGCGGATTATTCTCCATTCATATACTTCTGCAGCTGTCAACAAATGTCGGGGTCCGTACCGGTGTTTCTGGCACCGGCAGGCTGGCCCGACGTGCCGGCGGTAAGAATAGAAAGCACTCTGTGTAGATTTCAGCAGAGCTTTATTCCATGCTGATGGTCTGAGATGAAAGGGGGTGAGCCCACGAAGGTTTGAACTTTTCCTGGGACTCCGGCAGAGAATTCTGGGCAGGGGCGTGGGACATAGGCGGGGCCCCAGAACACAGGGGAGAGGGGGGCAGGGCACTCTGCCAGCCAGGGGAACAGAACTGAGGGTCTGTCCCTTTGGGGGACTCTGTCATGGATCCCACAAACAAACATCAGAAATAATTAAGATATTTTACCTAGCAGTAAAACATTAAATATTATTTGAAAAACTTGCTTAATTGAAAGGAGCATCTTCATTTTCCCCCTTGTCTAGTATGCCAGATCCTCATTTTCTCTGCTTCATGCTGTAACATCCTTGCACCTCTGCAGGTATGTTTTGCCAGCTCTCTCAGCTTTGGAGGCTTGCATCTTCCAAGCAACATTGTAAGGAAAAAAAAATGGGCTCAGTAGAAAACAGATATAAAATATGCTTTTAATACTGGTATGCCTGGAAAACCAAGAGCATAACATATGTGGATTAGGTGACTCAAGCTGCTTGAAGAGATGTTCTACCCCAAGGGTTATAGATGAATTTCTTTAAAAATCTGCAATGTATCAGGCTCTTGCTTGACAGCAGTGGGGCTGAGGATCAGGGAGAGCCTCTCATCTTCACTCTCTGACAGCTCATTCCTTCCCCTTTTTCGTTGTACATGATCTGCTATTTTGCTTTAGCTAATAGTGGTCAGAAATGAAGTGAGCCTTATAAAATATATGTTTCAGCTGCCACTCAAAATAGACATCGGGAAAATGAAGTAAACATCATGATAATGACTGTTTTCCACTAGTCAGGGGGGAAACTCAATATACCTTAATGGCAATCACTAACGAGGAATGGTCACGGTGGTGGGTTTAGGCTTACAAGTCATTCTCTTTTCCTTGTTATTCATTAGGATGGAGTGAGCAACAGGCATGAATGACATAGAATGATGAGCACAAAGCCAGCCTTATGATCTAAGAGCCTCAAGCAAAAATAAAATCTTATCTCTGACTGCAGGAGGAAGAAATCCCACAGCAGCAATAAATCCAAAGGAACAGGACCGGGCTTTTAGCTCCTTTGATTCGGACATAGGACTGGAGCAGGCAGCCTGTGCAGAGGCAGAATACCAAAAGATGAATGGGGCTTTTTGTTTTAGCCTAATATAGGCAGAGCCTCTTCTACAGTTATCCTCCTGCACAGATGATCCCAGTTCTGTCCTGAAGGGCCTCTGAAGCCTTGTCTACTTGCTGTGCATGACCTGAAACCGTTGCTCCCTTGCATCCAGCAGTATCGCTATGATTTGCTATTTGTGCTCCTCTATGGATCCTGCAATTATTGTCCTAAGTTTCCCCAAAACAGGGATGTTTTTAATTGTTGTTTCTAAAATAATAGTTTCCAGAGGCCATTCGCCACCACACAATAAGCATTTGAAAGCAGCATTGTGTTTGGAGGCAACCTAATTCCCCTGTGGCTCTTCCCAAGCACCAGCACTGCTGTGTTATTGAGGATGCTTTCTCCCTCCTCCCAACCTTGAAATGCCAAATATATCCTGACTACAGATGTTGCAGATGATATAATGACATTGGATTGTAATACAGATCATGATTTTATTGCCAAGTAACATCTTAGCTGTGACTGCAAACCTAGCAATGTTCTTCAGTGAGAAAACAATATTTACAGTAGGATTTCAGCCACAGCAGCTCCATGGTGCATTCAAGCATCTGTTTACAAAAAGTTCAAAGAGGTTGAATTGGTTACTCTAAGAAATGACCAACATACCACCTTATTAGGACAGATCTCCATACATACTACCACCAAATTGTACTTCCACTGTAATACTAGGATAAATTTTATAGACATAAACACAGAAATAGCTGCTTATATAATTTTGAAGTTGGAGCACAAACGCTCCTGGTAGCAAGAAACACTAGAGGGGAAATCCATTGTTAGGCAACTGACGTAGTGAGGGTTGTGCTCTGCATTGTGTTGAGCAACCAGGACCTAAGCTGAGATGGAGGCTTTAGCACCATCCTAAGTTTTAGCTTCCTGATACATGTTGATTTGTATCACAGCCTTCATATTTTTTAAACACAGCAATTCCTGTATGTTTAATACGGAAGCCACTGTTTGCTTCAGAGTTTCCAAAATTTACATGCCTGCAGGATATTTAAAAATATTTCCAAATCAGCCTATCAAGGCAGGTTTTTCTCCTATCCAAGTGTTTATGTAAAAAAATCAAAGATCTCAACAAATGCCCCCTTTGTAATTTTGCCTGTACACAGAGTGTGAGGCTTGTATAAAGCAGGTGTCAGTTACGTGTGTTTCCCTGCACTGCTAAACATCTACTCTGCTCCCTAAATTACTAGCTCCATATTTAAATGTAGCAGGTTCACAAAAGAATACACCACAACTGACAACATCCAGATTTCATCTACAAAACTAAAGTTGCAAAATTACAGGGTATTTTATACCTTTAATATCACCCACTGCTACACATATTTTAACTGCCTTCTCTAGCAGGAGACATGGACCCTACAGGGAGGAAGGGATGCCTTATTGTAGGATGGGGTTTATGGTGATTTTATTTTGGTTTTTGGTGGAACACATGAGGGGCAGAAGCCACACAGAAGGAAACATTTAGAGCTCCCCATGCTACAGTGCAACACTGCTTACAGCCATGGTTGGATGGACTGGAGGTTTGGCAGCAGAAGGGGATGGAGCAGCTGCTGAGTCCCAACCCCAGCGTTGCTCCCAGGTAGAAGCAATCCTACAGCACCCAGCTCTACCACTGCCTGACACAGACCAGGAGACAAAGGTCGAACACCTCAGTGCAGGTGCACTCTCTGCTTTGAGATGACCCTGTAACAATCCTTCAGTCAGGAGCAGTGAGTGGAGGGCTAGCAGCAGCATCACGTGAAAGGGCACCACCTGTAAGGGTGCTGGGTGCCGTGACCAGCCCCAGCACTTGGTGTGACACAACACAGAGCCAGCGCTGCCTGTGGCATCCCTTCCCTGCATGGATGGTGAAGGCGGTGTTGGGTCTCTTTCCCAGTTACAAAAGGAGGCATCAAGTGCCCTCATTTCCCCCTGCTGCTTCCAAGCTCCAAGCCCTTCTTCTCCCACACCTCAGGGGTCCTTCAGCCACTTTTAGGATGTTTCTGATATCTGACACTTTGCTGCTCTTCTGTGCTCCCCTTAGTGCTTCTTCATGCAATATTCAGCGATGTTACCAATTCCTTCCTGGTGGCATGTCAGCCTTTTTTGTCTTCTACAGCTTCTTTCTCTAGTAGGTGTTCTCCAACTGCAGTCTGAAATAAACCCCTGTTTGCCATGGGGTTTTATACAGCCCAGGACTGCCTCTGCACTGCCTCTGCTCCAGAGGGCTCTTCTGCAGCCACTTGGGTACTGCCCTGCATTCTTCTAGAGATGCACCCAAGAGCCCACTGCCCCACCACAATGGCATGAAGGGTCTTGACACGAAAGAGAAGCAGATGATAGTTTTTTCCTAACTACAACCACCTTGCCTTCCGGCATGGAGGAATTAAAAAAATGGTAGCAATACTCGTCAATATCTCAGTAACTATTCGGGATGGACAAAAACTGTCACCTCCCATGGGAGCTGCCCTGAAGCGATCCAGGATCGCGGCTGTCCTGGAGTCCTTTCCAAGGCGCCTTTGTGATTCCTTCGGAGCAGGGAGGGCAACTCCTTGCGAGGCGAGGGATGGTCTCTTAGAATATAGCCGTTTGGCTATATTAATGATTTCAGCTCAAAGTGATTTCAGCGAGTGATTTCAGCTCATAAGAGACATCCCAGGCAGGCCAGGGGACGAAGGGATGAGGGTGTCTGGCACGGTATATTCCACAGGCAAGCTTTATTGAGCCACACCTTTGAAGGGGACCAGCGGCCAGGTTCTCCCTGCCCAGCCAGGGTCCCTTCTGGGAATTTATGGGGAAAGCAGGGGGTAGGGGGGATGCCAGTTAGCCAACAGGATAACAGTGATTACCATAAAACAGAGCAATGCATGTTGGGTCTACCTCTTGGTCACCGTAAGTGTGAGGAGAGTCCTTATCTGAGGAGATTGTAGCCCTCAGGCGTTTCTCCTCCAAGGGAGCACAGGGGGCTCCTGCATTGGAAGCTGGCAGCCCTCCTCAAAAAACCAGAAGGCAAGACAAGGAAAAGAAAATATTATGAATATGGGCAGCTTTCTTAAAATATGCTCATGTGAAATTTTCTTCCTTACCGGGGGAAGTCAGAAAAAAATATGCTCTCGGAAGAAACTGTAGTAGTTCTCTTCAGGAAGTTCTATTTTGGTATAACATAAACTATGTGCTGGTTGGATTAATATTTAACATGTCTATAAAAATAATATCGTCGTATTAAAAGTTCCTCACAAAAATGGACAAAAGCCAAATTACATTCTGAAGTAAAACCTACAGAAATATAAGCACCTCATAGGAGGAAGATACTACCATAAGTCAAATAAATGTTTGAATATTATATTTATAATTAAGAAGTTAATGACAGAAGTAAAAAACCACAGATATTTGCATCTTGGTATTCTGTGGAATCACCTTTATTTATATGGTTGATAAATAATCTGTTGATTTAGAATTGTAAATAAATGGGGATTCTTTTCCAGATCTGGAGGGTTTTTTTTGAAAAGACATGCAATAATTCATGCCAAACTACAGAGACACACACATGTATATTGAAAGCACTTTATTGGGATTGAATCATGCTCTTTTTTTACCAGTGTGTTGAAACTTTCTAAGAAGAACTGAGTATTTTTCAACTTCCCTTATTAAACATACCTGTTCTTTCTAGATATCATGAGTTCTCTCTTATTACCTGCAACAGTGAAATACCAGCCCTTTGGAGCCTGGTTCAAAAAGTTCCTACAACTTCCTTTTCTATTAGTTGTAAATGTTTTCTGTGGCTAAGATTCATGGCTGTACAGATGGTCTATTCATCATGTTAGGCTCAATTACCTCTGAAAATATATGGGGGAAAACATGTTTCCATTGAAGTCAATGTTAAAATTCCTATTACTGCAAAGGGGCTGCATTTTCAGTCAAAGGCACATTGACCTTTGGGAGTTCCTCTGGATGGGAGTGAAATTCTTACAGTGTGTGTATCACTGTGCTTGATAGCAATGTTTCTAGAAAATACGGTTTCTGTAGCATATATTATTACAAAAAGTGATCATGCCATTTGTCAAAACAGTTTTTCAAAGCTGAATTTGCTCAATGTGTTTTATAATTAATGACATTATGGAGATTCTAAATTTAATTATTCAAGAGAGTCTTCTCTCTTTTGATGGATGTCATTGGTCATTAATCACCTTGCTTCTTTTTCAATTAGCTTAGCTAGATTTTTACCCTTACAGGTTACCCTTACAGATAACCCTTAACATGAACCCAGCAGAGGGGGTGCAGCCCTGATCTGACTCATGGCACGAGGCAAGGATATACATGTTGCACACTGTCAGCTGTGCTAATGCTCACACACACACAATTTACGATGACTTACTGACCTTGAAATTTCTTTGTCAACTTTTTAATTTTCCTTCTGTAAAAATGGGTTTAAAATCAGATCTAAAACTCGAATATTCTGTCTTTATACACTTCTTGCAGAAATTCAAAACAGTGTGGTAGACACCAGTCGTATGTCAGTATGTGTTCAGGATTTCAAAGCAAACCCTTCTTGAAGCAGAAATACTGAAAGATCACTCTATATGTTTTCTTAAAGAAAATTGCTCTTTTAAACACTCTGGCGTTTCTCCTGTGTAAAGACTTGGGGACTATGAGCCTGTATGGTGAGTATGTGCACAAAGGATGTTCTGGTTTTTAAATTACGTGTATAAAACAAAACTCTTAGTAACAGTCTAAGGCCTTAAAAGGATAGTGCAATTTACTACTTATACAATAAGAATACATGTGGCAAAAAGGTGTACGAAACTTTGGATAGTAAAATCTTTTGCAACTGGCAAAACCATGAGTATATAAGTCATGACAATGAGAACTGTATCAGGAAAATTCACTTCAAAGGCAAAGTGCAGGAAAGAAGGATAAAAGACTATGTAAAAAGTCCATTAAAAAGCATGATTTTGCCTGATTTTTTCCCAGGAACAGCAAAAGTTCCCTGAACACCATCTTACTTGATATATCTTTCCTCACACTTACAGCCAAGAAAATACCTCTGAGGGTGCAGGAATAAGACCTACAGCCATGAGACATGCTGTGAGATACGTGGTGAAGGGGTTACTGTGAGCATAATGGTCTGTGATGGGGATGATACATCAGGGTGCATTATCACTGCAATTGGCCAGGCAGCAGAGGAAGTGATACGAAGGTGTCACGGTTCTGTTCCACCCTTAAACAAACCCAACAACCTCTACATTCTCTCTATTTGTAATTCTTGATGTCCCTCAATTACATATAAAGTGACTTCCCCCCCCATTTATGACAGCAATAACAGAATATTTGACTACAGTCTCACCTCCACCTCTCCCAGAAGCATAAATTCAGCATTTTAAATCCTTCCTGGCAGAGGATGAGAATACAACCACCTTGCAGATGGAGCGATGGGCTTGCTCCTCTCTCCTCCCCAAAGTAGAGATGCCTCTTTGGTAAGCTTTTCTTCCCCAAGAGCATCGTAGTATGCCCAGGAACACATGTATGTGCTTATATTTTGTAAGCCTTGTGAATTTATCACCACTAATCTAACAAGAATCTATAATCTGTTGATCTGATAAATCACACTCTTTATGACTCTGGATCATAAAAGTTCTTATAGAATTCAATCAGTGTTGCAGGTAAACTGCACTACCTATGAATCTGTGACTGTGAATGAGACCAGACTTGCAGTGTAACCCATACAATTTCTGCATCTGGGACTTCGCTGAATGTCACCACGCTTACAGTGCCCAGTTGGTTCTAATAAGAATTTAATCCAGCTGCACCCAGTCCCTCTGATCTCTGAGGACCAGCTGGAACACAAGGAGGTTTATTTTTTGCCAAATTTCTATGCTCTTAATGCAACAGTGAGACACATAAGAAATCATATTAATGTACTTTTCACTGTCTTGCTCCCCTCTGAATCTGCATTCATGGTGTCTAGCATCCCAAAAATGTAGGTCGGGGGAGATCATGCAGACTCATGGTAAGGAAGAGGGAATATGTGATAACCACCGTCATCAGGCCAGCTCAGGTCCTTTTACAAAGACTTCATTTTCTTTCCCAGCAGTCCTGTTCTGCTGTCCCATCACCTTGTCCCGAAATCTAGAGGGAGCAACTGTCGACCTAGGTACTCGATCAGGTCTAAAAACTGCAATTACTCATTAAGTCTTCACTTCCTTCAAGGAAAACCATTCTCTGGTTCATCTTCCCTTCGAGGAGTTCCTTCTTGCAGAGGAGAGCAGCTGAACACGGCTCTTTTGTCATTCCCCAGGAGATGCAGCACAGCTCAAGAAAAGATTGACACAACTCCTGAAAGCAAATTCAGCCTCCCTTTTTCAATCAGATAAGGCAACTATTTGTAGAGTCAGCTAGGCCAGACCTCAAACATCACATGACAGAGAAAATAACACTGTAATCTTGGAGGACAAATGCTGGGAATCTCACTGCCCTTTGTCTGTCCTTGTGCTGTTCTTCATCCTAGAAGAGGTGACATGAGACCTGCACATTGAAAACACAGCTGTGACGGAGTGATTTCCAGGTGGAGTATTAAAGCTTGGGAGCTTTGAACTGTGCCCTCCAAATTCCCACATAGGGGAGAAGAAGCACGACCTGGATGTTCCAAAGCCTCAGAAAGCCATCACCTGGCCTGACCTCTGGGACCATGCAAAACTGACTGGCATTTAGAGAAACCCAGAGGTTCCTCTAAAATGTGCCAAATATATTAATATGATATTGAGATGATTTAAGGGAAATACGTTTTCTCCATCCCATCAGATATTCTGGACTTGCAGCTGAGACTCTTGCCTTCAGAATTCCAAAGCAGGCCTTATTCAGTGATTTATATCACTATGGCAGCATTTGTGCGATTAATAAAAACACCTTCTTTACCTTTCATTGGAGCCACTTGAGCTACTCTAAAGCACTTCTTTTACCAGACACAGAAACCATCCTATATTTCTGATCTCTCTTCTCCAGTTTATAGGAAAATATGGATTGTGCATGACTTATATTTTACACAGAAATAAATCCTGAAGAAAAACCTGTATGGTTGCTGGAAGTGTGGAGGGAAAAGAAACACATAGTTTTCTTCCAAACTTTAACTCGGCTCCCCTTTGGAGTCCTCACTTCTGGTCTTTAGGAAGTCTAACTGAACATATTTCATAATGACTAAATCACAAAGCAGCAACACAAGAATATGAGAAATAAATAAATAAAAAGGCAGCTGATTTAAGAGAACTTGCTGCTGGAGTATGGAACTGCATGTTTAACAGTTTTCCTATGTCTACTCCTTTTTTATCTGTTTTAAAAGTAATTACTATTTATTTTCCATAGTCGCTGTCCTTTAACATTCCCTTTTTTCCCCTCCTGTTTGCTTTTCTTCTGTTTACAAGCAGTTCCAATCAGATTGAATGTATTTATGCAATCATATGACACAACAGAAAAAAAACAGGGTTCTTTTGGTTCTCTGTGGAAAATCTTCACTGCCCTCCTACTAGGAACTGGCCAGGTTGTAACAGAAACTCAACAGCACCTTTATTTATTTTATGTGTTTGTTCTTGGTGAAGCTAAATCAATGTTATATCCCCATTGTTAGGAGCTGTATCCCAATTGATGAAAAAAGCTTGAAGGGTTTGAATGTCTA
This sequence comes from Aleadryas rufinucha, assembly GCA_013397815.1. Lineage (NCBI taxonomy): Eukaryota > Metazoa > Chordata > Aves > Passeriformes > Aleadryas > Aleadryas rufinucha. The sequence continues at coordinate 289,632 of VZTH01011899.1, read as the reverse complement.
CCCTGGATGAAGACTCAAGTGTTTATAATTTGTCCAATATTAAACTCACAGAAATCAAAAATAAAAGAAGAAAAATATCTAAATGGTCACCCCTTCTGTCCTTCCCTGCTAGTCATGAGCTTCACCAGTAACACTGCTATAGAGCACACGCTCCTCTCCCTGTGTCCTTTTCACCCCTGCCAAGGAGAGTGCTTTGCAAGATGGGGGATCTGTTTAGGATTCGGGACTCAATTCAGACCTGCTTGCCAGCAGCTCTGAAACCACACAGCCTTGAGTAGCCCCTGCTGCCTTGCCCTGCCAAGGTTTGCAAGGAAGGAGCAGGGAGCTGGCAAAGAACAGGTCTAGGGACCTTTAAATGCTCCCGATGGGTAGATTGCAGAGGAGGAACTCCTAGAAACTCCTATTTGTCCTGATTTCAGTTCTTTTTCTCTGAAGTCATTCTCCGTGTCTTATGGCTCTCCAGGTGAATGTCTATTTAATCCTCTGGTACTGCATCATGGGACCCTGACACAAGTGCTGAAGCTCAGCTTCACCAAAAAAGGTATGTGTGATGTCTCTTCTCCTGCCTCCATGCAGGGAGTCAGCTGTGGGAACGGCTCCCACTAAGAGGATACCTGAGAGAAAAGATGTGCTTTAGGCTGGATCAGCTCCAGCCCTGCAGACCCTTGAGCAAGCAGAAGGGAGGAAGTGGAAACAACTGGCTTGCTGTAGAAGACCAGACAACATCACTCAGTTCTTTGGATAGTAATTCACATTAAAATAATTGAGAAACTGGATCCGCATTTCAATAACACTCTGTGTGTTGTGTAGGGGATAATTCCACAAGCACATCATGCATATCTCCCCTTCTGTTCTGCATTTTCAAAGAAAAAAATATCTGATTGTTTACCTCTTTTCTACCACAATGGCTGATTTTATAGATATTATTTCTTTCTGTGGCTGAACAATTCTTTTTCAAACTTGGCTTCTTTGCACACATGAAATGTTTTTGATCAGATTATATTTACAGTGAAGGCAAATGCTAATTTAATATCTGTCACAAGATCTTGCAAGATTTCCCATGAGGTCTCATGATGGTGTATCAGCATGTAATTAAATAAGAGAGCCAAGTCAGTCTCAGGTGTAAGTCCTGGGAAAGCAGTGATATTACATCAAGAAAGTGTTTAATCCTACTGCATTCAACTCTAGCTTGCCTGACATCTTGTTATTTTAAATTTCTTTGGCTTTTTTTTTCTTCATTTTTCCAATCACCCATGTGAAAGTATGTCACTTGTCACAGATTTCTTTGATGTGCAGGGTGGTTTCAATTTGTTTTATTCATGTACTGGTTATCTGCTTATTTATCATTTCATCCCCAAACAGATTGATGCTTACTGCTCTCAGACTTGCACAGCAAGGGGCTTGCAATAGTATAACACATGGTGTTACAATAATGCCTAGAGCTTTAGCTAGGATTCATCACTTTTCATATGTTTCCTTGAACTTTTCCACAGGTGCCATACATTCATTCACAATGAGAGGTTTCTGTTTTCAACCGTTCTCTGTTATGACTCCCCACTCTGTCAGGCTTCACCCCAGCCTTGCTGAGACCATCACAAGTGTTCTGGTGCTGCATGTCATCTCTGGCATCTTCTCCATCAATGTCCCCAGCTGTTGAGACTATCCCTGCTGGCAGCTGGACACAGACACTTAGAGCAACTCAGTGCTGCCAGCCTCTGCAGCTTGAGCTCAGCCTTTTGTCTGCAGGGAGGGGACATCTGCCCCACCCAGTGCAGCACTGTGCAGAGATACCTGCCCTGCAAGCCAGCTGCAGGCAGTGTTAGTACATTTCAGATGGACCTCTGTGCAGGATGATGGCTCTACAGAGGGGTGGATGCTGGAGCCAAGCAAAAGGTGCTGCTAAAATGGCAGCATTCCTTTAAGAGCCCCTGCGAGAGGGCCAAGGCTTGTTCAGGTTTCTGTGTATGCTGCTGCATCATGCTGTGTGGACAAGCTAAAGTGCTGGAGGGATTTCTTCTGCAAGAGTACACTGGTATGACACGGGTAGGTTTCTCCCATGCTGGAGCTCTAAGGAGAGCCACAGGCACCGGGCATTCAGCTGGCATGTAGTGTGGCCACAGGTTTCTAGAGTGACTGCAGCTACAGTACAACAGCTTGTGGAAGAAGGGTAAAGATGAGTTTTCTTTGGGGTTTTTTTCCATTGCAAATTTTCAGCCAAAAGTGATTTGGAGAGTGAGTGTGATCTTAAAAATCCAGATTCCAGATCTGCTGAAAAAAGGCAGTATCTGTGTGGTCAAACCACAGTTTTCTATGTAAAAATATGCCAGTGGATTCTGGATCCTCACACCAAGTCATTTAGTCTGTCCCATGCTTCAATCCACTCTTGGGAAAATGGAGACTTCACTGTCCCACAGCAAAGAGCTGTAGTCACGGCCTCCAAATATATTTCACACCCCCAAGCCCCTGAGAGCCCTCTTGGATCTTTTTCCTGCTGCATTCATCTCCATTCTGGCAGTCCCCTGAACCCTTGCTGCCCCATCCTCCCTCCCTCTGCCCCGAAAACCATCATGTTCTCCCCCAGCCCTCTACCTTTCTGACCCCTCTGCTTTCCCTATTCACTTCCCCGCCTCTGTAAAGCCAAGATTTGCTTATCCCACTCTTAGTGATCTTGGTTGCTTCATATGATCCCACCTTTGTCCAGAGTGGGTGCTTTCCTTTTACACTAGATTTGCTCTCATACAAATTTCACTACGACATATCCTGGTTTTGACTGCCAAAATCAGTTCCTATAACATAGACCTTTCCAACCAGCAGTCTGGCTGTCCTCCAGGATGTCTGCAGGAAAGATATTCAAGGGAGAAGCTGAGGGAAGAAAGGCCTGGCAGAGGACCTAGGTTTTTCTCCTTTAAATAAAGCTGCAGAGAGCAGCAGTAATAAGTCTGGTGTTCAAGATCCCCATAAACATTGTTAGTGGGGAGAGATCTGGGAGCATCTATTGAAAAGCTTGAGAGGATTGTTAGAGAAATTAAGAGCAAGTCAATGATTTGCATGGTGCATTTATTTTCTAGAATGGAAAAAAAGGTCCTAATTCAGCATTTTATGTAATTAAAATCTTTTACATGGAAAAGTGAAGTCTCTGCTACAGATGTAACAGGAAGTACAAAAATACTTTGGATGTTCTAAAGATAGTGCAGATAATTAAATGTTCTCCGTACTTCAGTTCTCTCTCCAAGATCAGGTATTACTGTTTGCTTGTGCCAGATGCTGGATTACTCACAGATCCTGCTGTGCACAATATGATTCTCCCACAAATTCCCATTTGGGATGAGGTAAGTTGAGATGACCTCACTCTGTTATGGGTCTCTGTACTTTTCATTCCATAAGTCGCATCCCTTGGAGAGGCTCAGAGTCCCATGGTGCTGGGAGCTGCCCAAGTGAAGAGCAGGTACCTGCCTGAGAGCATTCCTCAGCAGAGCACTTCACAACCTGTTGCATATCTGGGGAGTGGGGATGAGAATAGGGATGTATGGAGCCCAAACACTTATCCTAGTGGCAGTAACTGTGCCTAATGGGAAACAAACAAGCATCTTTTTCTGGGGAGCAGAAAAAGATGACTTTGCAGCGGGATGTTTGTGCTGGTGCTGGTCAGTGGGAAAATACCATGAGATGAGAGAGAACAGAAGAACCTCATGAGGAGTTTCCAGATATTTTTTCCATTCTGTCCAGCAATTCAGGTTTTCTTTAGATTCAAACATGAACATGACTACTTGTCCTAACTGCAGCTTTGCATTTCCAGTGTGATCCCCAAATAACTGTTTATTGGAAGGTCCCGATGGCCCACTTCTGAGTGGATTCTCAGGGGGCAGACGGGACTCACACCTGTGTGAGAAACAAAACTCTTACATGTTCAGGAGAGCATCTCATTCTGGTACATAAAATATTCTCGCTTTTCTTCCCCCTGTTTCTTGAACTAATAGCAAATCAACTATTATCAGACAAGCAAAAATGTGAAAAAGCCTCATTGAGAAGCAACATTCAGTGTCCTCACCTTTTTAATATACAGTTTCATTTACTTTTGCTCCTTGCATGCTTGAATGTCCTTGTGCAATTTCAATTTCTTTACACTCTGCCTTCTTTATTTCCTGTATCCAAATGCGCATGACTGTTGCAGAGGCGATTGGACAAACAAGGTGGTCCTTACTCACTCAGAATCTCCATTGATTTCAAAAAGCAATTTGATTAAGTGGAGAATACAGGATTTGAGCCAGCCAATTTCACACAGATTAAGGGGAAAACATGCCTGAAATTGATTGATATGGAAGCAGGAAGCTCAAGTCCATTGGGCACTCACAGTCTGTAGACACCATGCATGCTGTATCAACAATAATATAAATTCATTAAGAATACATGGTCCAGAAGCAGATTTGTCTTTGATAGATCTTTAAAAGCTGCACAGGGAAGTTCTGCCTCTGAGAGCATTGCAATCTTTCTTGTCATTGGGATGCAGGCTCAGCAAGGTAATCAATACCATGCTTTTGCCCAGCTCACTGCTGGACTAGGATACCCCTAAATAATTACCCCTTTTGTGACAATCCTTCTCTTTTATCAGCGCACAAACTTAACGCTGCTGCTGTCAATAGCACTATCACAAACTTGAATGATGTAGGGAAAGGCAGGACCTATGAAGGTGAGACACCTCCTGAATTGGAGTTCAGTCCCATTTTGTTGAAGATATCATGCCACCTAAACCTGTTCATACATTTATACAAATCTGTTTTATAGTACACAGCACAGACCAGCTCTGTGCAGCTGCCTTCTTCTTTGAAAGATGATTTGAAGGAGAAATCCTAATAAGATGCTAACTCATAATCTTCCTTTGAAGCCTCTGGAGCCACCTCCTTACAGTCAACTCTTCCATGCTCTTGCTTACTTTAATATCTGCTGTCAACAGGGCACTGTAGCTTTGGTGAGTGCTGGTTGGCATTCCTCTTGCACTGGGTCTCTGTGGAACACACCTCACACAGCCTATCTAACCTCCTGGCTGGGGATGAGCCCACACTGTGGACCTAAACTTTTAGGTCAGGAGGATATTCCCTGTAAACCTTCTCCCTCACCCTTGCACTCGTTGACCAACAAGTGACCAATGCAACTGCTCCCTTTGAAACAAGAGAAACACTCATCCCTGACTCATGTTGTAAAGACTTTATGGAAACAAAGAGAAAGACCGCGATGAAAAATCCTCTCAGATGGAAAAGGCAGTTCTTATCTTCACTCCAGCAATTTTCAGCAAAATTTACGGTTTCTTTTATGTAGCAAATCCTCTGTAAATGATTATATATACAAACATTGAAAATTTCCAGGTCCCAGAACACATAATAATATTTGCCACTTATAAAGCCTTTTTCATCTTCAAAGCACTCCTCAAGGATCAGCTAATGAATCCTCAAGTTGTTCCTTTGAGGTTAAGTGATACGCTCAAGGTCAAAGCTTGTATCAGTCTCAGAGCCAGGATTAGATATGAGCAGATTTTCGCCTCTGCATTCTTTATGTAAGCCATGATCTTCATATGAGCAATCACTCACCATTCCATAACAGAAATCCAGATATAGCAGCATTACAAATTCTTTAAAAGACACAAAACGGAAGTTGGGTGTTTCAGAAGTAATTTCTCACCTTTCCTCCAAATTATAGCTACCTTCTGTGCTTTAGAAATAGCAGCCTGCTGTGTTTTGCAGTTTGGCAGGAATGCCTGCCCACCTGCTTTACCAGATGAGTCTCTCTTTCTCAACAGCCTCTGCCTTTTTCTTCAGTCAAGCCATCCCCAGACCTACCCCCATATGATGACCCAGTCATCTTCCTAGCCAGGTGCCAGCCCTGTTCCAACTCTACCTCTGCTCTGTTTTCCACAGCATTAACAGTGTTCACTTGAACCCTGAACTAGACATAAAGGAGAAAGTCTTATTAGAGAGATCCAAGCACAATGCAATTACATCACTGAGCCCGTTTTTTTTGGGTCATGCAGAGTTAATTCAGAAAATCAGAGTGCTTATCAGTACTAATTTAACAGGATACTTTCTTATCAGTACAAATCTTGCCAAAGTGGGGTTTTTTTTCCAGGACTAAGGCAAGTGGTGTGTAAATCAGTTTAAACCTTAGAAAGGTTTAACTCCCTCAACTCCTAGGTCTCACTGGAAAATAGCTCCAGTGGCGCACTTCATTTTCCACTTGTGGCCTTGCAGGGATTACATAGTGTAATTTGAGTCACAAGAAGTCAGAAATGGGGTGATGCCTCCCTGGGGTGCCTCCTTGTCAGGAGGGTGTCCCCGGGATCCCCTATCCTTCCTGGGCAGCCTTGCAGAGCTGCACACAGCCTCTCCTACCTTCCTCTGTCTACCTCCGTTTGCCTCCAGCTCCGCTTCGGATGCACAGTGCATGCAATCCCAGCACCCAGATGAAAATCTATCCCAACAGCTGAGTGGTGGATGACTCAGCCTAAATGAGAGACTTTTTTTGTCGTAGCCTGTTTGGAGTCACTCTGATAACATATGATTGCAATTTAAGTGGGTGGGGAGTAGGGCGGACAGAAGGGGACATCTTGCAGGCAGCTTGAAATGTCCTGAAAGTTTCTGAAATCAATTCCACAGTCTCTTTTTGGCTCTTGTGAATGTTAGTCAGAGCCCAACATGTATTTATGATCCGAGGCTTACATTGCCCAGTTCACTCATATCTTCCAGATAGTGAGCCACAGCCACCTCACAGTCTCCCTGTTGTGTCCTCCACTGGCAGCTTGAAGCTGCTCAAGACATAATGAAATGAGCTTTTTGTAAAACTTGTAAGTGTGATAAGAGTATTTTTATCAGCCAGGGTAAAAGTATCCCAGACTAATAAAAAGAATGTAACCAGATGGTATGATACAAAAAATACAACAATCCTGAGAAAGAGCATCCACTGTACAGCAGTTTTCCCCATCTGCCCACCTAGTAGCATATACTCATGCAACTTCTTACTTTTGCTCTGATTGAGTGAGTCTGAAATCTCTTTTGCATGATTAACCCCCCTTGGAGAAAAGGGATTTACCCTTTCCTCTTACATTCAGGACATTCAGATTTCAGTCCCACGCAGGAAAAAAAAGCATCAGGGTCCTCCACATTCATCCCATGATGTTATTATCAAAGCACTATATCAAAGATAGCACAGATTAGCATTACACCTCTCACAATTTTCAAGTCAAGTGGCAGCTGCTACTGTATTTTGTGTGGGACCTTGTGCCCTGCCTTGCATTTGGCATGCTGCAAAACCAGGCTTTGCATCAGGCCCCTGGGGAGCACTGGCTCAAATCTGGACTGGGGTGGAAGCCAGCACCGTGCTCTGGGATGGACTGACACAGCCCTGTCCTAGGTCTCAACATGATTGGCACTATGTAACCCAGGTGTTTCTAGCATTTGCAGTAGCCAGTTGGGACTTTTGGGATGTATTTCTGGATTTAAGCAGTTAAAGTCCTCCTAGGTCCTTTTTTTAGACACTAAGTCCTGGATCTAACCCAAAGAACATAAGTAGGAAAAATATGAAGTTTTTGCTCTCTCCATAAAGATGTCTAGCTGTCTTTTAAATTCATTCCTCTTATTTGCTTCAATAGCTCTACCTAGCAATAATTTATTCCACATGCTTATTACTTTTTGATTGAAATAGCTGTGCCTGAATTCCCCTTTCACTCTTAATTTCCTAGTTTTTAGACTGTCTCTTGTTTTTCCAGACTTCTCATCAAACTGAAGAGCTTATCTCATTCCAGTTGATCAAACCCTTTTACAACTTTAATATTTCTTCAGGTCTTCTTTTCTCTGATTTTTCTGACAAGAATAAATAGTTTCCTTTTGAACAAATGTAGATTAAGTCTGATTATGCTTCCATCTCCAGAAAGGCAGAAAGCTATGTGAGAAAGTAACCATGTCAAAATCCTGTATTTCAGTCTTATGAGGCCTCCATTTAGGAATACCAACAGTGTTTTAGGGGTGAGAAATCAAATGTGCTACATGCTAATTCCCATGTTCCATTACCTTGACAGCTCTAGACTTTTTGAGCTAGCTTCTTTTGTGGCTGAAAGTGTCCAAATAACTTCATGACAGGGAATGATTTGGGAATAGTTTTTTACTCATTACATAATATTTTTTTCATGTTTATCTCACAACCTTGCAAAAAGATGCAGCATACAGCAGAAAATAGCAGGTTGTACATGGATATATCTGCAGGAATGTGTTTCACTGATTTCAGAAAGACCAACTATAGAGACTTACCTATAAAGATGTGGGATCAGCTTGGAGGAAGAACTCATTGAATTTATTTTGCTTTATTAGTTTTTGTCTCTTGCTGGCTTTCCCTTTTTCATCAAGATAGGTATTGCAATCTGAATAAAAGTTTTGGGCTAATGTCCCATGACATTTACAGGGCAGTTCCTGAGTACTGAAGTTATTGTTTTAGCATCTTTGTGGAGTGTGGCACCTTGCCCAGCATTAATACTTTTTCTGAAAGTTTTTCTTGCAGCCAGAATGGTCCAAGGTATGGTTTGGAACTGATAGCTTCAGTTCAGGGGAACACAAGTTCCTCTTGTGTTCAGGGGAACACGTGCCTCTAAAAGGAGATGTCACAGTGAACTGCAAAGCCGTGGATTGAGACGTGGCTCATTCATTGAATGGCTGAGTTCTATCGAGTTCATGAGATGGAGAACAAGCAAACCAGTCGGGAAAAAAAACCCCAACATTTTAAACTGGTTTTGAATGTATGTTCTCCTCTCAAATCTCTGCTTGTAATCCTGAACTGAACCTGCTCTTTAGAGACTGAGATCTGTCCCCATTATTTTGTGCCAGGTAAGTATTGTGGGACTCCCCTTCTCCTCCCAGTAGCCTGACCATGGTGCCCTACACACCCAGCAGGGTCCTGGGGAGACACCTGGCCCTGCAGTGGTGTCAAACATCATGAGTGGTACCCAGGGGACAAACAAGGGAAGAGACAAAAAGAGGAGTTGTGGGTCTGTAAAGACCCTGTCTGCTGCAGGCCACAGGGCAGCAAATTGGTAACTTTGTTCTGTTGGACTGTCTCAAGATGATATTGCACAAACACTGCCTACTCCAGATGTTCACAGGTAACCTAGCAAATGTCATCATTTTTCACCTGTATGTGTCTACTTTTCCTTACAAAAAGGAACAGAGCTGTTGGAAGGTGAAGAAAGCTGCTGGAGGAAAGGAGGTAGCCAAAATGGGTAATGAGGAAAGGAGGGTGGAAACACATGAAACTGGCCTTGCCCATAGGGCCAGTGTTTGGAAAAGGAGTTAAATAAGGTGGCCAGAGGGGCACACACCAGCAGGCCTGACCCTGAGGCTCTGGAAGTTTGGTCATATTTTAGAGGGGGAGGCTGGAACTGTCCTCAAGTGGTATTCAGTTGTATTCCTGCTGCTAGTAGTGCCATATTACACTGTATTTTAATACGAGGTCCAGAGACAAAGATATTAATATTAACATTAATAACAGAGAAAAAATGAGCATGATTTTCAATAAATATTTTATTCATAGTTTCCCATTGGTATCACTACACATGGTAAGACAAAACAGCATTTCTTTAAACATCCAGCAACCGTTTAGTGGTACAGGAAGACCAGTGAAATTTCAGAGTACCAAGCTATTTTAATTAAATTTTCAGGGCTTGAGGATATAGCTAAATTAAAAGGGGAGAAAGGATTTAAGTAGGGAGTGGTTTGGGATCCAAAACACTGTGGGTTTTGTCAGGGAATGACTCTTCAGAATATAATTCTCTTTATCTTGACTGTTTATCAGTGTATCAGGGAAAGGAAAATAAGGTATTGTCGCTGCCAGATATGGAAATGAGAGGTTGGTGACTGAGTTTGCATCTCAACACATTGTTAGTTTGTCCTTTATGAGGGGAGAATTCAGTATGTCCTGAAAGGACACAGACTTTGAAAACTTTTTGTAAGTTTTGTAAGATGCTCTTCCAGGAGCACAGAAATCCTTGAAAAACGTCACACATGTATGCGTGTTTATGTATATAATACACACACACACACGTATATATTTAGGCTTAGCAAGAAAGAAAATATTTTCCCTCTTTCTTCTTCAATTTTCTGGTTCCTTCTTTATATTTATAAAGAAGAAAGAACTCTTCTCCTGTTGAAAGGAATCCTATAGCCTCCAGAAATATTTACGTAACTGCTTTGCTGTCAGTAGATTGCAAAAAGAGTGAACCACGAATATTTAACCACATAGGGATGTCCATTCCAGTTCAGGTATGAATATCTGACTGAAAAAAACCCCAGAAGGTCAAAAAGAGTGTATTCTTTTTTGAAAGAAGAAAGTGAAGCAAGTATGGACCAATAAGCATTAAAAAGAAGAGAGTTAAGAATAAAATAAAATGCCCAGTAACAAGTGTTCCATTTGAAAAAGAACATCAGAAGGAATAGAATTAGTGTTCAAAACATGCCTGACAATGCCCCAGTGACAGCAGTGAGGTGGTGATGGAGAGGTGCCTTGTGCACCAGAAGCCAGTTACTCCTTGAAACGGAACTTCATTCCTGTGCAGGACAGATGAGATGTAGGAGCAGATTTTTCTGTTCCTTAGTGGCAGTGGTTTTGTCTAGTATTTCCATTTGTTTTGATTAGCACTCTGGAAAATACACACAAAAAGCAGTGCTAATCACAAAAAGCAGTACACTGAATACTTTGTGGGGGAACATCATGGGCTCAGTGCAAGATTTCAGCACTGAAAGAATGGTTTCTAACACCTACCAAGGAATTAATAGTAGCAGATTAAAAAAAAAAAAACAAACCAAAACCAACACAACAAAACAGAACAAAACCAAAAACCAAAAACCAAAAAAAAAAACCACCAAAAAACCAAAAACCCAAGACCTCTCTGTACCAAGATTCTTGTTAGAGGGATGCTATATCTGTATCAGAGGTGCTACATACATATAAGAGATTATATATAAAAAAATTAGTAGTGAACATACGAAAAAGGGAATATCAGTGAGTCTGATTTTGGTTTGAATTAGTTTGGTGAAAGTTTTTTGAGCCAAGAAGACTTGAGGAGGGAATAAAGCAGTCAATGCAGAACTATTTTGATGTGAAGCATTTATATCTGGAACTGCTATAATGTTTCCTACAGCTGTTTTCCTAATGAAACTTTTCAGCTTGTATTATGAAATATTAAAAGAAACTAACCTAAGTTAAACAATTTAGTAAAATTAGAAAAATTGGTAACATAAGCAATATTTCAGTTAATTTCACCAGTCCCCCAAACCACTGCTTTGGTTCAAATTTAGTATAATATTTGTCCTTTTTTCTTTTTCTTATTTAGACCATAAAACTTAAAAAACCCTCCAAATCCTATACCTTTAGCTGAATGTTTCTACAAGACTTTTATAAATATAACTTAAAGAAAAATAGCCAGTCAATGTAATCTCTAATAACTCCGTGCCTGTGAAATCGGAAGTTCACTGTGAAGTTGAACCACTATCCTCATAAAGCCACTCAGTAGTAGGGTCAGGTTGTCAGCAGGGGGGAAAATTTACATCTCATGCTACAAAAGACAAGATGAAAAGTAAATATAATAGATTAATAGATGGTGCAGGTGCAGATACAACACTGTGAATTAACATACAATGGTAATAAGAAGCTTGTGTTGATCCAAGATATTTTCAGACGTCTAATACATGTCAATGTTAGAGCAACAAGAGAAAAGTTTAATCCTAAAACCAAAAATTAATTACCCAACTGATGAAACTCCTCAACTACTCTGACCTATACAACTTTGCAAGCCTTCACAAGAAGCTAACAGATCGTCTGTGGGAAATGTACATTCCTGAAATCCAAAAAAGGTCCTGATAGAAACCCAGACAAGAGCTGCAGACCACCATGCAGCTTGTGATGACCTCTCCTACCTCACAGGCATGGGATCAGAAAGCAATTAACACTGGCACTCAACATATACTAATGAATAGGGGACTGTAGATGGGAAAAATACAGACACATAATACGTTCAAACTCTGGCAAGGATGGCCATTTTATTTGGCCAGGAGAGCGTCTGGTCAGCCTCTGGGGAGAGACATAGTCCCAGTTGTTTGAGCGTGCCAGAGATGGATTGATGTAGCCTGTCAAATGGTCGTGCGAAAATTGCCCCAAAGCCATGGGTCTAAAATCAGAGAATCACAGGATATGCTGAGTTGGATGGGACCCACAAGGATCACCGAGTCCCACTCCTGGCCCTGCCCAGGACACCCCAAAAGTCACACCGTGTGCCTGAGAGCATTGTCCAAACGCTTCTTGAGCTCTGTCAGGCTTGGTGCTGTGACCACTTCCCTGGGGAGCCTGTTCCAGTGCCCAACCACCCTCTGGGTGAAAATCCCATTTGCCTAATATCCAGCCTAAACCTCCTCTGATACAACTTCCATTCACTCAGGTCCTGTCACTGGGCACCACAGAAAAGAGATCAGTGCCTGCCCCTCCTCTTCCCCTCATGAGGAAGTTGTAACTGCAATGAGGTCTCGCCTCAGTGTCCTTTTCTCCAGACTGAACAGACCAAGTGACCTCAGCCACTCCTCATATGGTGTCCCTCAAGGCCATTCACCATCTTTGTTGCCCTTCACTGGACACTCTCCAATAGCTTTATGTCTCTCTCACATTGTGGTGCCCAAAGCTGCAGACAACATTCAAGGTGAGGCTGCCTCAGTGCAGAGCAGAGCAGGACAATCCCCTCCCTTGCCTGGCTGGTGATGCTGTGCCTGATGCCCCCAGGACAGGGTTGGCCCTCCTGGCTGCCAGGGCACTGCTGACTCATATTCAACTTTCCACTGACCAAGACTCCCAGGTCCCTTTCTCAGTGCCACTCTCCTGCCTCTCGTTCCCCAGTCTGTCTGTACATCCAGGATTTCCCCACCCCAGGTGCAGAATCCAGCACATGTCTTTGTCAAACATCATACAGTTGGTGATTGACCATCTCTGTAATTTTTGCAGGGCTTCTCTGCCCTTGACGGACTCAACATTTCCTCCCAATTCAGTGTCATCTGCAAACTTAGTATCCCTTCAAGTCCTGCATCCAAGTTGGTAATTAAGATGTTGAAGAGAACTGGGCTGAGGGTGGGGGCCTGCAGAACCCCACTGGTGACAGGGCCCCAGCCTGGTGTCACCCCATTCCCTGTAACCCTTTGTGCCTGGCCCCTGAGCCAATTGCTCACCCATTGCATGATGTGTTTTTCCAGCTGTGTGCTGGACATTTTGTCCAGAAGGATCCTGAGAGAGACAGTATCGAAAGCTTTACTGAAATCCAAAGAGATTACATCTACTGGCTTCTCTCAATCAACTGGGTGGGTTACCTTATCATAAAAGGAAATTAAATTTGACAAGCAGGACTTTCCCCTCATGAAGCTGTGCTGGCTGTGCCCAATGACTGCATTGTCCTTCAGGTGTTTTTCATTACCTCCCAAAATAATCTTCTCCATAATTTTACCAGCTCTGAAGTGAGACTGACAGGCTTGTAATTTCCATACTTCTTGTCCTTCTTGTAAACTGGGACAAGATTAGCCATTTTCCAGTCAACTGGGAATGCTCAGTGCTTCTGAGAGGCACTCTGATTCTGCATTTTTGTGGGATACTCTCAAGCTGTGAAGTACCATTTTCCCACCTGGGCAGGGGTTGGTCTTGGCAACCTCTGGAGACGTGTGTTGTTGTTGACAAGTGCAGTTGACGGTCCCATCTCTCTGCTGACCCTTCTTCCAAGCCTTTCAGCCTCCTGCCTGAGGAGAAAATGTGCATCCTCTGAGGCCAAGTTCAGGGATGTAGAGTGTTTTGTGCTGATGTCTTGAGAGGATAGGAGGGAAACAAGCCTCAGGAAAACCTGAGGTTGGTTATCCAGAATTATTTTCTCCGTGTTTCACAGAAGTTTTACCCTATCCTATTAAAAATATCAAACATCATAAATAGTACATTAAAAAAAAAAGCGATACTTTTTAAAAAGTGTTCAGACAGTAATATCATACTGGACTTTGTAGATAAACAAAGTACAGTTCTAGAGAAACTTAGAAACAGGGACCTCTCTCTTTTTAATAAAAACAATCAGTATATCAATAAATCATCTTTAACAGATTAAACTGAAAGCACAAGGAAATGCTTGACTAACATTTTCCATTATGTACTAATTCTAAAGTCACATTATCCTTAAGAAGCAACAAATGTGCTGCAACAAGAAGAAAAGCCAAACAAACAAACAAACAAGCTTGCAAAGCCAGATGGGCTGAAGGCATATTTTTGAATAAGCACAGGCAAGTTCAGACTGACAGGCATTGACCCATTGCTCCAAAGTCTGTAACTTCAGCTTTTTGTTTTTCTTCAATGGTTTAACTAGCTGCAAACTGCTCCAAACCCCAAGCTTTCATTAGAGAGTTGTAGTTCATTTTGTGAAACACACAAAAGTACACATCAGTACAGTGTGGACCACCTCTGTAAGCAGTCAGCATCTGGAAGAAGCATCACTAATGTAAAACTAGCCCTGAAGTTTCTAGATGGCTCTAAGCTGAACTCTAGCTCTACCGAAGTCACAGATTTTTGTATTTGGGCTTTTATTCAATTGTTCACACTTAGCTGTACCAAGTAGAACTATTTTTATTGTCACTGTGTGAGGATTCACAGAGAAAAAAAAAACACGTCTGTTATTGTGTAACAGTTATTTACACACAAAAAATATTTAATATTTGACTGAGGAAGTTCTACTCCTTAAAATTAATTGTTTGGAAAACCAAATCCATTCTTGGCTTTTGTGATGACAGCACAGAATCCCACCAAGATCTTTGCCAAACTGCGCATGTACGTAATAGTCAAGGTTAGAGCTGTCTGGCACAGAGCAGGTACCCCAGTGCTTCACAGAGCACATCATCTGCAACATCTCCTCTGCAGCCTTTGCAACCACAGAGATTTCATGTACTCATCTGCCCACGCATTCTCCATACAGCTCTGAAGCACACCTGGCACCCACGGTGACAATGTGCTCCCTTCCACTGTGCCCTTGCCACCACTGCTGCCTGTCCCCTGCCTCCCACAGTGCCCAGCACCTGGCTGCCCTCCTTCTCTGGGCTGTGGAGAGGACATCTGGAAGGCTGATCTTCCCAGTCTGAAGGAGGTAACGCCGCAGGAGCTGCAGGAGAAGTACCTGAGGTCTTTGGTACTGAAGCAGGACACAGCCCGGACAGGCTCCTCTTCTCAGAGAGCAGATCTTTGTCCCAGCAGCTGAACAACCAGCAAATAACTGAAGGTGTTCATGTTCACTCACACTGGTCCAAGGTGTAGCCTGCCATCCAGTGTGATGCCTTCTGGGCACCTCAGCCCACCAAGAAAGAGGTGTTCATGGTCTGTTGAACTCGGCAGCACCCATCCAGTTTTGACAAATTATTTGCTATGGGGCAGTAGGCAGTGATGCCATCTTGCAGGTCCCTGGCATAGCTATAATACCACCCCCCTGAGAGGATCAGAGGCAATTCCTTTGCTAGGAAGTGGTGATACTGACAGGATTCACAAGCCCACATTGTGTTCACATGGCTTTTATGGGTATATCACCTTCAGCATCCTGATGACCCTTGTTGATCTCCATAAAACATTCATGGATAGGATGGCTAGCCTAATAGCCACGCATGCTTCCCAGTTAGTTCTGTAACTCCTTGCCCTTATTCTAGAACTTCCACAAAGTCCTAATCCCAGCATGGTGCTACACATGCCCTATTACTCTGGCTCACTACGTGTTGAGACTCCTAACACGTGCTTCAGCTTTTCCATGTCTTCCTACAGCAACAAGGCAGACTGAGTGTGCCAATGGCTGGCTGTGTAAGGGGGTGCTCTAGAAGACAGACTAAGAGCCAGCAGTTTCACCATGGCCCATCATGTGTGAAGGGCAATGCTTGTCCTGTAGTGCCTGGTATAACAGCAGCAGGACCATACTTTCCATGACATGTCTCCAGCAACACCCTACTCCTACTAGTCATGGGAGGGAAGGACCCAGTGGTGGACTCCCTCCACCCTTGTTTTGATGTTTATGAGGTCTCCATTGTCTGCATCACTCTGCATCCTCTGCTCAGCAGGTTGGTCCACCTCCTCCTCACCTGGCAGGGTATTATCATCTCCTTTCACATTGCCCCTCATTTAAAGAACACTCATTGGGTTGGCAAGCCTGTTGACTGACCCTCAAAGTCCCTGATTCTCAAAAAGTTTGTAGAAAACAAATCCATGTAGTCAGCATGAGCTGTGCAATCAGTTGCTGATGCACTGTATCTGTCTGCTCCTCAACACAGCCCCCAGCTCCTCTGTTAACCCTGGACTGAGCTACTGTGTGGCTGCAGACATGCAGGTGGGGTAGGAGTGTCCTCCTGGTGCCAGAGTCACAGCTGCTCTCTTTCAGTGAATATTGGCTAATATAAACCTTACATAATCTGTCGCATGGAACTCAGGTTTGGATTCCCTGAGAGAAGGCCTGGACCCTTTTAAGAGGAGCCATAAAAACCACACTGCCAAGTAAATAACAACTATGATGCTGCAGTAAGATCAAATGGGCATAGCACTGCAAGGAGACATCTTCTCCACTCTGGACTTTCCTCCTACATCCTCTCCTGAGGGTGACTACCCCAGATCTTTCTCAAAGAAAATGAGTAGGGTCACTTTGAAAACAGCTCTGAGGAAGAGGGACCAGAGTGTTTGGGAAGCCAAGACTTGCCTCCAGCCTTCTGTGGGTTATTTTGTTTTGCTTGGATTAACACAACTTCAGAAATTCTGGCAGATTTGTTTTATGGTATGTATTTCCTGTATTGCCCAGGCCATACAATTTCTTTCAGTTAATTCTTAATTACACAACTGATCCCAATATCCTGGTGTATGACCCACTGTGTTCGTAGAGCAGCTAATGCCTGCTCTTCACGGGGTTTTAAGAAAGGACCATAGTAAAAACTATAACTGCTGCTGGCATCATTAGTAATGCACAGACAAAGGACAGAATATCCTGTGCCAGGTTAAGCAAACAGCCCTGGCTTGCTGACATGGGCATGCTCAACATGGTTTGCTTGATCTAACTCTGACTCTCTCAAAATACCATGCTCTTAGCCTCAGGCTTTAGGTTTCTTCTCCATGCAATCAAATGAGCACTTGCCTTCAGCCTAACCCAAGTTAAGGTAATAAGGGCATAGGGTCAAATAAGGGATAAATGAGGGCATAGCAGAAATGTGGGCAGGGCTGTCTGCAAGGGGAATGCTGTCTGTCCTTCCCATGCTCCATGTAAGGGACAGAGGCACCAAACACATCTCTTCACTGCACACCCCTATGTCTGCAGCTCACGAAGCTTTTAGAGACAGTCCTTAGGTTCATCTGCCCAAAATCCTTTAAGGATTTTGCCAAAATATCCTATTTCTTAACCATAAAATGAAAACAGAGTGTTGTTAGGGTAAATAAAATAAATGCTAGGAAACGCTCAGGCATCACTATGAGGCATGCAGAAAATGAAATGGCATCTGTTCTGGCACACTAAAGGGCTTCTTAAACATACAAAAAAATACAGTAAAACATTACCTAACATGGCTGCAGATTAGTCCTATTTTATACATAGGCAACAGTAGATTAAAAATTGCCCAAGTTGGTATATTTTGGTCTAGAAATCTGGGTTTGCTCCGTTTTCCATTTATGCAATGATAAATCCCGGGAAAGGAAGCCTGGCAAACAAGAAAGGAAAAAAAAAGTAAGTGAAAAAATGCTTCCTTCTCGCCGATGTTTGACAAACCTACTGCAGAAGCACAGGCTGCTGCCTTGTCTTAGGATTGAGGATACTTGGTGTTTTGGCTTTCCTGACTCTGAGCTACAATCAATGCTTATC
The DNA here is from genome assembly GCA_013397815.1 of Aleadryas rufinucha. Taxonomy (NCBI): domain Eukaryota; kingdom Metazoa; phylum Chordata; class Aves; order Passeriformes; genus Aleadryas; species Aleadryas rufinucha. The sequence goes on along the minus strand of VZTH01011899.1, from coordinate 271,730 downwards.
TCATCTGGGAAAAACAGGATCATTCTGAGCTGTTAAAGAGTTACTGGAAGGAGAGGTGGTCTCTAAGCATGGGGACTGTGGCAGCCTCTAGTGTTCCATCAATAGCTCTCAGGAGGACTGGTGCCCATATGAAAAGTAGGAGCTTTCCTGGATGATGCATGCCTTCCTTGGAGCAGTGCTAAAAATAATTGGTTACAGTAGTTTCACTATCTGAAGGCTTTGTTGCTTACGCTTGCTTTTTTTTTTTTTTTTTTAACCAGGAGATCCTAGTCCAAAACAAAAAATCCAGAGGTACAATTTCAATCTATTTTGGGTTCCTTCTTGCCTCCCCTGTCCTGGTTTTACCTTGCTGAAACTCTTCCTTCAGTGGACGCAGCACATGATTTTGGCTCAGAGAGTGGGTGGGAGCAGCCCCCTCTGTGGCTGCTGCTGACTCACCCTCCTGAATCGTCCACCAGTGGTGCTGGTGCTCTGCCTGCGGGAGCGATGCTGTGAGCATGGCCGCCCTCATTTCAGCCTCCTTGTGCTGCGCGTTTCTGGGGCCGGCACACCCGAGCTGCTGCTGACACAGGCTGCTCGGGGGCCTGGGAAACTGCTGCAGTTCTCAGCAGCGTGGCTCCAGAAGGGCAGTCACATCCTTCTACCACCAACATCCTCCCACCAGCTTGCCTGTGAAATAGCTGGGATGTTACCAAACACATCCAAGAAAGCCAGACAGCGAGGAGTCAAGCTTCCCACCCTGCGCTGCCTTTATGTTGCTTGAGGTCAATTATTATAAACTATCAATTTTTCAGGAATGCTATTAATTTAACTGCTGTGTAAACCGAGTTTCTGTTTCTCAGCAATTATAATTCACAAGATCTCAAGTAGTAGCAGTGCCTGAGCTTTAGTCTCCTTTTTCTTCCCCCCCCCCCTTCTTTCTAGAGTTAACAATTTCCAGCTGTGTGTTCTTTGGATGTATTTCCACACCAGCTTTTTCCATAATATAGAGCCGGCCCATTTCCAAATCCCAGATGTGCTATTTATTTACTGTGAAGCATCTGGGCCCTGACATGGTCTTGTCACTGCAACGTGGCAAACTTGTGAAAAATCAGAATGGCAGCCAGTTAACAAGCTGTACTACACTGGCAAGTGGTGAGAACAGTTCAAAGGAGAGCGGAAGAGGGGGGCTGGTGGAGTGGAAATGAAAAAGGAGCAAATTTCATGTTTGGCTACACTGTGCTTTCTAAGGTTACAAATGACTAGTGGCATTCAAATTGGAAACTGGGGATTTTGCTCTTTTGTAAACAGAGCCCTAAAGACACTGAAGCTCAACAGAAACCACCTGGGGTGGCTGTGAGATCTAAACACCCTCTCCCCAGCTCCCATGAAGAGCTTCAAGCTCAGGTGTGATGCTGCAGGTCTTATGCAAGCTCATGCATCCTCTTAAAGACCCTTGAAATTACTACAGACCCTAGAATAAATGAAGACAGGTATTTTAAATTTTCCTCTGAATTTCCCTGCTCAGGAAGGGGCCAGCAGAAGAATTTTCTACACCTGAGAGAAATATCCCCAATGCTATCCTTCTCTAATGACAAAACTCAGATTTTGTTTTTAAATTTGTACTGTGAGGGGAAAAGTAAGCCTGCTTTGAAATGAAAACTGCAAGACTGCAGTGCAATAGAAATACAGAAAGCTAAACTGCAGAACCTTGGTTAGGACTGAGGTCTTTGGCTTCCATTTAGCACTGTCTTCAAGCCAAGAATGTCAACTTGCTTTAGGGTCACTGAGCTTTCAGCCATTATGTGGCCCAGGAGATACTGTTGTTGAAGCAGGTGTCAGCATTTTTTTTAAGAAATAAAGTCAGAGTTGCATGTGAAAGGCTGAAGAGTCCAAAGAGAACCACAAAGCAATGTGTTACGTAGTTTGAGTTTAATGCAAATGTTTGATCACCTAGACACAGAAAGATTTCTCTACCTCTGTAGCTTGGCTGTCCTGTGTCCTGCCTATTGTTTACATTTTAGAGCTAGTAGGTTATATATGATCCCCCTTTAAAACTGAGGGAGGAAACCAGGTAGAAAAGATGGAAAAAAATATTTAAGGAGTCTTGCAGGGAAACAGAAGGGATGGATGCAGGAAAAAGGGCTGACAGCACTGTTTTCTCTAAGTTAACAATGTTCATTCCTGCATGTTAGAAGAGAGCAATATGTGCCCCCTGTCACATGGCAAGACAAAATACCTCCCAGGTCTCTTCTTCTCTCCATGGTCCATCACACTCTATTAAGAGCATGAGTGAAGGAAGAGTATCTGTATGTCCTTCTTGCAACATAGAAATCAATCTTCCTCAGGTCATTCCCTTTCCTGTGTCTGGTTTACCATTCATTTAGACAATAGGATATGCAGTGAAAAAAAACTCCCAGGAACTGAAGTAGTTCTGTCAAGAGCTGCTGGAAGGTAACTAAAGACTTCATAGGAAATGTTTTTAGAATTTTATTCAGTGAGATTCTTATCTTCAGATCTAACTTTTACAAAATTCAAGGGTAGCAATTTTGGTACTAATACATATGACAAAATTGCTGTCGCTGAAAAGGTACATATAGAAGAGAAGGTATAAGGCAAAGGAAGAAGACAAAGGATTGGGCCACTACTGGTTGTACGTGTCCAAATGCAACACTAAGACCCAGAAAATTTAGTCTGATCCCCCATGTCTAGTGGTTTGGGATTTATTTTACTTAAAAAAAATCATTCCTCTGAATAAAAAACCTTTTAAAAAGTTCCTAACTCATAAGACAGAGAGGAGAAAATCCAGATACTTCTGCTAAGCAGAGCTGAAGGCTGGGCAGAGCAGTTGCCATTCACTGGGTGCTTGCCTGGTATCAGGCAAGTGCAGTCCTCTCCCTCTCTATTGAGCTGGGACCCAGTGTGCTGGGATTGTCTATTGGCAAGGTGCAAAGAGTGGAAACGGTAGAGGTAGTAGAGGTAACCACTACTTTTAAAATTTTTCAACAAAAAAGGCTTTTTCCTAGCCATGAGTAGCAGAGGGCATGGAGGAGTGTGTAGTGCCAGTCTCATGCTCAGTCCGATCTTTTCCAAGTGTTGCACTTTTCTGTTACAAATACAAAGTAGAAAGGTTGCAAACAATGTAACTGGATGACTCAAGCATAAGTATCTGTCCTTTTGTCCCTTCCTATCAGAAGGTGTCATATTCAGGCAGCTAATGGCTCATACAGTGCTCCACCACCAACTAGAAGAGGCCCTCGTGCCCACTCCTGTAGATCTCTGCTGCCCCCATCATGCACATGTGGGGTCACTGATCCAAGCTGTGCGCCGTGGTGCCACGCCAGCCAGTGGCAGTGGCTACTGGTGCTCCCTCCAAACAACACCTCCCAGAACTGCTTACACAGCAGTGAGATTAAAGCTCACCATCACCTCAGTTCACTATGACTATAACTTCCTGAGATCATAACATTTCTGCAAAAATTAAACATGATCTTTCTCTGAAAGCTTTAGGATGCTTTGCAGAACATCTTATCAAACTGCTCAATTCCCATGGGAAATGCAAGTATCACTTGTGGGATTGCTATTCATGGCCTGTTACAGGACAACAGCTATTTGGGTGTCCTTTCACTCTGGCATATTGCTGCATACAGTCGTACAGCACATCACATCATAAGTAGCAAAACACAGTTATTGGTCTTTAAGTCTTGGGAATTGAGCAATGCTCAGCAAAACTCATTTTATTTTTGCCATTGGAAGGGCAATCCTGCAACAATGACCAGACAATCAACAAACAGATTTTATTTAAAAGAAAAAAGATTCTCAAGAGACAAGAGCTGAGCTGAAGGTTTTGTAACCTAGACAATTAAGCACAACCACTGCTGTTCACAACCAAGATGAGAGTTATTACTGATGGCAGATTGGGTAAATATTTTATGCTGTGAGTGGTATTTATTTTGGACTGTCCACTGTCTTTCTGATACGTCTGATACACCAAAAATTCTGAAGTCTGCTTTCAAAGCAAGGGACTTGATACAAAAGAGAACTCCAGTATTTCTGGGGCAATGTGTTCTCTGCAGGTATCCTATACCACCTCTGGGTTTATAACTTTGCATGCTCTTTAGAAAATCACCCTGACCATTTCAGTTCCCTTTTGGAAAGTGAAATGATAGGGCATTACCAAACATCCAAATACACAGCAAATGTTAATCTGGTTTAGAACTGCTCATAAATGCTCTGCAGATTAGTAGTCCTGCCATCATTCAAGGTCATCACTCTACTGCAGCCAAAAGAGTAATGTCTTATTACATTAAACCACAAGCATTTTGGCCCTGGGCCAGATGCAACTCAGTGCTCTAATGCTGCAGGCATAAGCGATCATGAGATCCCCAGCAGTGGAAAATCTGTGTGCAGATGGGTTCGGTTTGAGCTGTTACTGTGGTGGGTTGAAAGTGTCCGTAATTCCAGCTCTTCCAGGAACGTATTCCTGAATGCCCTTTGCTCACCAGGGAGCCTGTGTAATTGCTGTCCTTGTAGGACAACCCTTTCCAATGCCAGCAGTGAAAGGGGAGGGCTTTCAAAGTTCCACCAGAGATCCTGCCAACCCCAGGTTTCAAGGGAAAACCACTGCCTTTTCACAGACCCTCTAGAACGTCAGGACTGCCTGGTCTCTTAGGGAGAAATGTCCCCAGGGAGCTGCCAACTGAGATGTGTATTTCCAGCAAGGCAGGATGATCCAATAGACCAGAGACTGCTCACAGGGTCCCTTTCAGCTTGTTTGGTGTCTAAACAAAAACCTGTTTTAGGAAACCTGCCATTTCTTCTTGGGCAAGCAGAAGAGCAATGACTCTGCTGCAACAAGGTCTTAATTTTCCTTTTACTGCCCATCTTGCAAATGCCCCATAATGAGAAGGAACCCTTCCCCTTCCTGAAAAAATGGGGTTTTATGCTGTTGAATTTTTTCTTTTTTAATTATGCCTGTTGGCCTTATATCTACATCCTCTCTCCTCCTTCCAGAAACTGTAGTCTTATAGGCTGTGTAAATTTTCCATAAATCAGTGGCCTTGTTATTTAAAAAAAAAATGATTGGACAATTTTCATTCTAGATTTTTAGGATACAGTAATATTAAATAAACTCATTAATTTTGATAAATTAGGATATTTTTCCTGAGCAAAAGTAGCTGCCACAATATACGTCATCTTCCTCTAAGTACTTTTCCTTTATTATTTTTTCCAGAGTCTGTAGATATTAGAGCCCAGCCAGCTTGTTTTGACATATTATTGGGAGCCACATTTACCCTGGAGTAATACAGCTTAAGCAGAGGGAATTACAGGAGACTGAAACTGGTCCCAGCATGTCAGACAGTTAAAACATTTCTGTTTTTTTGGATTGGCATTTCTGGATCCCAGTGTATCTGTGTGGAAATGGCAATCCCAGGAGTGTGGCTGGCCTCAATGCCTTTGGGGTTCTTTCCTGCTGCTCTGAGCTCATTAGTGGAAAAGGGAATTGAGGAAAAGTTTGTCAATCCCTTGACAAGAAAAAGCAGAGCAATACGCCAGTCTAATTTACGCTAATAAAAGTCTTGGTCTTCACAACCACTGATTACAGCTTCAGCTGGAATGGAAGGAGAATAAGAGGGTTCTGAGAATCTCTGCTGTAAATGAAGGGAAGTCACAAGACTAGGGTGTGTTCATGAAAGACAGGGTGACCTAAGGCATACAGAATTCATACTGAGGGTCTTTGGTTTTGCTACAACCATGACATTCAGGGAAAGAAGTCTTAGAGCTGAAACATGGTCACATATGTTTTTCATGAAAAGCACTAAAAATTTTGAATTCATGAGTTGTTAAAAACACTTGCAATATTTATTAGCTCTGGACATTGTGTGCTTAAAATTGATCCCATTTGGTGGTCTCAAGTCTAAATAATGATGCCACTATGCCAGCCCTGCCTCTGTTGTGTGAGCTGGATATTTTTTCCTGAATAAGATATAAAGTAGTGGATTCACAAGCAAGAGAAAAGTGTTTCTAACATATTTGTAATTCAGGCAAAACCAATTCCTCTTTCACAGTTAAAGGATCTTATATCATGTCTGTTGAAGATGAGAGTTTAATGTAAGTTGTAAGTTACGACTGACAATTTCTCAGAAGAAAAACTAAAGCAATTTGGAAAACTGACGTTCTCTCGGTGGAAATGTAAAGTGAAGAATGGCAAACAAAGCATCTCTTTTTTCTTCAGAAAATTAAGAATGAATTCAAATCAGGGAAAAAACATTTTGACTATAGGGGTTCCTTTTTCATCTCCTGAGCTGAAAGTGCTTAATTCTGTAAATGTTTAAAATTAAGCCATTGTTTTCAAAAATTTCCAAAGAAAATCTAAATGTTTTCACCCAAATTAGCATCTTCCAGTGGGAAAAAATAATAGATAATTTTCATTAGGAAACTTTCTATGCAAGAAATTTCAGCCAGCTATAGGTGGAAGCCATAGTAGCTGCAAAGAAGGGACATCTGGACTAATTTGTAAAAATGAAGAACTTGGGCTGGGCTTGCATGGAGCACTCTCCTCCAGCTATCCATACTCTTTAACTCTCGTGTTCAGCAGCTCCAGTTTTTGCCATGCCAACCAACAGGCCCTCTCCTGGCCCTTGCCCAGTCATGCCTTGGGGACAGTGGACACCAAGCACCACTGACACAACACCCCTGCCATGGGCTGGAGCAGGTAGAGCTCACTCACACAAGGAGCATTGTCCTGGCCCTTGGCCACAGGACTGCCAGGTGCATCCAGACAGCTCAACTCAGAAGGACTGGCACAGCCTATGGAGCCTGAGAACTGCAGGGAGAGAAGAGGTTATCAGACAAAACTGGATGTTGAAATTACACAAAACCAATCTGCAGGTTTCCTAGACTGACACCATTTAAGTGAGCTGACTTTCATCAGAATGCTTGAGGGCAAACCACTAACACATTTTTTTTTCTGTAAAAAGAGTTTTTCCTGCTGATCCTCTGGAGCATGGACAAACAAATATGGGCCAGGCTGTGCATTCACCTTGCTGGATGTGGGGTGTCGGGCTGGTTTATGGTGGTGTGTGCTCTGCCTGGGCCCGCACACAATTCTGGAATGCTTTTTAGGACCTCTCTGTCCAGTGCAGATGAGGTTAGGAACACAGGATATATGGTGGAGCCTGGGGACATGGATGGCTGACTTGTCCACACGGTAATGACAGCAAAAGTGAAAGCTGAGCCACAAGCCTTGGATATTTGCAAATAAACTCCAAACAGAGAACACATGTATGTAGCAGCTATGTCCCTTATTCAGGCGGGGTTTTGTCTTATTGTAGCCTGGGAATCATTAAAGCAGTTGCTGACCTGTGGAAAAAGCTGGGACAAGGATGGGAGAGGGATGAGAGAGGCCAAAGGAATATGCAGCTGCTGGGGAGGCATGAGGTGGTGCACGTGGCTGAGGAGACACACACAGAGAAAGTCAGTTCCATGTGCTATTGCAAAGCCATTTTGCTCCTGCTGCTCAGGAAGGGGTTAAGGCAATGGGCACGGCAGGAGGAGAGGGTCCCTCCAGGGCCGTCCCTCTCCCTCTTTCGTTCCTCCCCTTTAGCCGACCCCATTACTCACCTGAGCAGGCAAAACCCAGGTCCATCTGAGATCCTGACTCAAACTCCTGAGCAACCACCAACCATTTTGGGGTGGGTCAGTGGGCCATGGTCAGGGGATGTTTGCATATCATGGACAACCCTGCACATTGCTGAGGCAGCTTGCCACAGCTGCCCTATGAGGAGCAACACGCTGCTTTCCTGCTCTGATGGATAGTGCTCTGCCATATCAGCAGGTTGTTTCCTGTGATGTTGTGAACCTTAGCCTGAAACATGAGGAGGCTATTCATGGGGATGGACTCCAGGACAAAAACCAGAAGCTGGTTCAACAGTATAGCAATATCAAGGCACATTTGTACCTTCAAAGATAAAAAAGGAATTTTTAAGCCATATTCCGTCTAAGGAGAAGTATCAGCATATTGCTGCTCTTTGTCATATTACATTTTCCACATTAAACTATAAGTGTGCACAGGAAATAGGCCTTTTTGTAGAAAGAGATAATAATGTTTGGTAGTTTAGAAAGTCAAATATGGTTTTGCATTAAATCTCAAGCAGGTTTCAGGGAAGCTCTGCCAAAAGCATAGTTGCTAACTGTCGTGGGAAGAGTGAAAGCTTCAGACAAGCCCTGCCTTAGCCTATTTTTGGCAACGATTTAAATTTAAGGTATCACTCTGGCCTGCAAGTTCTAACAATGGCAAATCAGATCTATTTATAAAAATGAATTGTTTATTAGATAGCCAAGAGATAACATGGAAGATCTTAATCAGAATTACTTACTATAGGTATAAAAATAAAGAACTATTAGTAGATTGCAGCATAACATAAAACAGTGCACTGTATCAAAGTACTTATATTAAAGCTAGCAAAACAAATAGTTCTGATTAAGAGTTGAATGTAACTGACCCCCCAAATGATGATAATGTACACAGATTCCTTCACTTAGCCCCTGGGGGGTAACTGTGAAGCAGCATCCTTACTCATCGGAGAAATTCCACACATTTCCTGGAAAATGCATAGACGATTTTGGCTTTGTGAAAGTTTGGTGTGGCTTTTATAGTTGTAAAGTGAGTGGATGTCAGTCATAAATCCAGCTTATCTTGCCAGATCTCACTTCAACAGTGAGATGTTTATTGGCAGTTGGGAGATGCCAGACCAGTGTTAACCCCGATGCACCAACATAACTCACTACAAGACAGCTTGTCCTGTTTGAGTTATCTCACCAGTTAGCAAACAAGAGATAAGCTCTTGGGTGGCAGAAGGGGGGCTGAGGTGTCCTGCTACACTAACCTCGGTGACAAAACAGATGAGTTGCTGGACACAAGCATGTCAGGTGAATCCAGGAGATGCGTGGAGTTTTCTGCCGAAAGTATCTCTTCCAGGCATTACCTCCCAAAGCACACCCTTGGAAAGAGACAGATACAGTGCACTGCATCCCATGTGGAGAAAGTCAAGCAAGATGATAAGGAATTGGAGCATAGGCTTTGATTTTGTTCCTATTCCTTTCTCCCTGTAAGAAGTTTTGAATTATTACAACTACACTAATCAGATCAATGTTGAACAGATCCACAGTTAAGGCATTACTTAATAAATGAAGAAATGAATAGATTTAGGATGCTGTAACAGTTAAGTGGCCACTCAGAAAAAAAAAGGTATTTGACCCACTATTGGCAGCAGCTCAAACAACTCAGGACTGATGTTCAGTTCTACCTGCAAAGTAAGGAAGTAGAAGCACAGATATGAAGTAGTAATGCATATACATCATGCTGAAGATCGTCTGTGATGCCTTGCACAGTTGGAAGAATATTGTCTATTTTCACAGAATCACAGAATGTGCTGAGTTGGAAGGAACCCACAAGGATCATCAAGCCCAGCTCCTGGCCTTGCACAGCACCATTCCCAAGAGTCACATCACGTGCCTTAGAGAATTGTCCAAACACTTCTTGAACTCTGCCAGGTTTGGTGCTGTGACCACTTCCCTGGGGAGCCTGTTCAGTGCTCAACCACCCTTTGGGTGAAGAACTTTTTCCAACCTAAACCTCCTCTGACTTCAGGCCATTCCCTTGGGTCCTGTCACTGGGCACCACAGGGAGGAGATCAGTGCCTCCCCCTTCTCTTTCCATCATGAGGAAGTTCCAGACTGCAATGAGGTGTCCCCTCAGTCTCCTCTTCTCCAGCCTGAACAGACCAAGTGACCTCAGCCACTCCTCAGTCAGCTTCCCCTCAGGGCCCTTCACCATCCTCGTGGCCTTTCACCAGGCACTCTCCAAGAGCTTTATGTCTCTCTCACATTGTGGTGCCCAAAACTGCACACAACATTCAAGGCGAGGCTGCCCCAGTGCAGAGCAGAGCGGGACAATCCCATCCCTTGCCTGACTGGCAATGCTCTTGTCTCCATCACTCACACAAAACTTCCTCTTCAGCCACTATGAGATTCTTGCTTAGATTTCATTAACTGTAGAGAGTAACAAGAAAGAGCCGACTGGCTGAGAAAAATAATCAAGCCTTCATTCAGGAGAAGCAGATGAAGAGAGCAAGCTGTGTGCCCAGGCATGTTTGTGATTTGTTAGATGCAACCATATTTACTAAAACAAAAGAAAAACCCCGTCATCTTTTCAGAAGAGTGGTCTACTAAGCATATATCACCTAGCAACTGGACACTGATTTCTCCCCACACCTTGAAACCCATCACTAGCCTCCCACTGGCTTTTCAACTTTATCAACAATTTTGCCTGTTGCTAGGCAGAATTCATCCATTGCTGCTGAACCATGAACTTATATCAAGAATTGATTTGCCCTCCAATCTGAGTCCTGTAAATTATCTAATAACCCTCCTTTCCCCTTTCTCAAATTAAATAGCAAGCAAAGTGTCTTTCTGTTTAAATTTTCATATTGTTGTGTATTGACTTAACACAGATAAGGCTCTCAGGTAAGATTGGGGAAATCAGCTGAGCGAAGATGTGCAAATTGTTTTTCTGGGAGAAGATAAGTGGTGAAAGATTGAAGCTGTAAAGTAGCTGTACTGCTGATTATTGCCTGTGTCACTGCAGAATAAAAATCTAACCAAGTAGCACAGGGCAGCACGTCAGACAGTATCTAATCACCTAGAAGGCATCAGCCCTTTAAGACCCAGTGAGTAGGGTGAAGTTTGCCATGCAGCTGTTAGTAATCCCACCAGCCCAAGTGACTTTGAAGGAAAAAGCC